>CM077250.1:28914362-29436862 GCA_039654775.1 Spinibarbus caldwelli | reverse complement strand
AGCTTAAAAAAGTGCAAGCCCTTTCCTCTGTTAGTTAGTCTTATAATTGTATTTTTTACTGTCTGTATGTCTCAGCTGGACAGATTGCGGGATAAGCAGAAGGATTCATATCGCCGTATGCTGGAACAGCTCTTGCTGGCTGAGAAGAGCCACCGGCGCACTGTCTATGAGCTGGATACTGAGAAACGCAAACACGTGGACTACATGAACAAGAGCGATGACTTCACCAACCTCCTGGAGCAGGAACGAGAGAGGTGAGAGAGGAGAGAAATGGTACATTTCACGAGTTCGCCTGCCCATTCAGTCCTGCTAGATAATGGTAAACAAACGTGGTTTGCTGTCAAGTCAAGTCACCTTTATTTATATAGCGCTTTTAACAATACAGATTGTGTCAAAGCAACTTTCAACTTGCTGTCTGTGAAGGAGGCTCGAACCCAAGGCTCGGCTCGAGCTCCAAGTAAGAACCCCCCTATGAATGAACAGTGTGGAGGAAACAAGAAGGAAATAGAGAGGAGAAGGGGAAGATGCCGTAAGAATTGTCGCTGGAATGGAGCAATGTCTGCTGCTTATATACGGTCGTAGTGATTATTGGCAGGACTGAATTGAATTGAATTGAATTGAATTAGGCTCCTCCCTAACCTGCATTGGGAAATTCATTTAACACATTTTCTTTTTTTTTTTTTTGTGATCAACTTTTTATTGTCTTTCAAATATAAACAAAATAACATCATTGGAACAAACGGTCAAGGAAGAAGGAATAACAGAACTATTGCCAATAATTTGACAGTCAGACAAGAAAGAGAGAAAATAAACAAACAAACTAATAAATAAATAATATAAACGGATAAAATAAATCTAAATAAATAAGCAAATAAATACAAGGGCTACATTATATAATCATTCCTTTATATAAATCAATAAAGTGGAAGAAAAATGTTGCCAGGCATCAATGGTCCCAGGTTTGGCCTTCTTAATTTGTGCTGTTGTACACTCACAAGTCACTATTTTAAGGAGGCTTTGAATCCAATATGTTTTTTTTCATACGTGCGGTGTAAACCAGTTCTGTATTACTGTCTTCTTTGCAGTTGTAAAACCAGCGAACAACATTCTCTTCTGCACATAAATCAGAGTCAACATTAAGAAGACATAAATCCCTAGATTAGGGATGTAGTCAATTTTCAGTAAGGAGGACAAAACAAAATGTGCATGAGTCCATAGATTAGAAACAATTTGACATTCCCAGAACATATGAAGGCAGGTACCTGGTAATGTAGTATTACAAATACGGCAGTTATAAGTTTCATTTAGTACATTTTCTGTAAAACTAATTCACAAGTATCTGTACTTTATCTGAGTATTTTTATTTTGAGAAACTTTTACTTTTTCTTCACTACATTCAAAAGCTTAATGTCGTTCTTTTTACTCCACTACATTTGTTAAAAACATGTCATTCCTCATTATTTTGACCTGGAGAAATCATCACCCACTCCAAGACGAGATAGCAGTGTCTGATTAGTGAACAAGCTGATTCTTTTCAATGAACCTGTTAAATTAGTTCGCAAATTTCACTGAACGATTCATTCGTGAATTGGACTGATCAGATTGCAGCTGTTCTCGAGTCAACAACTCACTGATTCAAATGATCCAGTAAGAGCGATTCTCCTGATAACAATTCACAGTGTATTCACAAGTCTGACTCAAAATGAGCCAAGAACAGAAGATCCTCAGAGCTTTAGTGTGTGTGTGACTGATGGTACAAAAAGTAACCCAGCTAACATGCAACATACCAGTTACGTACTTTTTGGTCATTTCATGACTTACAAAAATGACTTACAAAAATGAAAACGTACATGTAACTAGGACGTCGCATGCTCGTTATTTCATTACTATCAAATTACCAACATCATTAGTACAAACCTTTGGCACACTTATGTACTAATTTCGTAATACTTTGGTAATTTCTTGACTTATTGACAGTTTCATGACTTATTGGTTTATTTTTTCTATTACATGTACATTAAAAGTGAAAAAAAAGTACAGACTTTTTAAATTAAAATATAAACAATATTCATAGACATTTAATTTTTAACCTATATGATTGTGTATCAATAAAAGTTCAATTTAATTATTTTGATGAATAATTATTTGTTGTTATTTTGTAATTGTTTGTTTAATTCTTGCTTCTAAATGATACAAAATTATGTGCTTTCATAATAAGATAAGCACAACTAAGTCAATACCTTCAGTCAGTTATACTTACTATTTATTTTTCACTAGGTTAAAGCGGTTGCTGAAACAAGAAAAAGCATACCAAATAAGGAAGGAAAAAGAATTTTCTAAACGTATGCAAAGAACATCTGGAGAGCTGGTTAAGCTGAAGTCCTTTGCACTCATGATGGTTGATGAGCGAGAACTTCACTTGGAGAAAATCGACAAACAGAGCAACAAAATACAAGGTCTTCTCCAAAAACTTGAGGAAAAGGAGCAGAAACTACATGAGTCAGAGAGAAAAGCAAAGGAAGACAACCAGAAAATCCTGCATCTTGAGGTTGAGCTGGAGCTAAGAACTTCTAAGTTTGCAAAAGAGCAAGAGGAGATGTCTGCAAAACTGTCCAGCCAAGAATCTCAACATCTGCAGCTGTCCCAGAGACAGATGGACTTGTCACACAAACTCAAGGAGCTTGAAGAGACCAACGAAGCTCTTCAGAAATCAGCAGAGGAGCTCCAGGCTTTAAAGGACAAGATCAGAAAGGGCGAATGTGGCAATTCAAATTTGATGGCAGAACTTGAGACTTTGCGCAAAAGAATTCTGGAAATGGAGGGTAAAGATGAAGAGATCACCAAAACTGAGAACAAATGCAATGAGTTGAAGAAGATGCTTCTGGCTGAGGAGGCTCAGAATAAAGACCTGAGGCTAGAGGTGGAAAAACTGCAACAGAGAATGACACAGTTAGAGACACTAGAGATGACCTTCAATATGGGCAGGACAGAATGTGCCCAGTTACAGGCAGCTTTGGAAAAGGAGAAAAACTTGACTAAAGACCTAACAGACAAACTTGTGAGCGTTAAAATCCGTATGAAGGAGCTCGAATCGTCTGAGCTGAAACTGGAAAAGGATGAATTAGATTTAAAAGAGGATCTTTTGAAACTCAAATCAGTTACTGTAATAATGGTTAATGAGCACAAGAACATGGCAGACAGAATTAGGTCTGAGGAAAAGAAGAGAGATGAACTGAACAAACTCTATAAGGCAGAGCAGGAGAAAGTCATGGAGGTTACTGAGAGGTTAATAGAGGAAAGTAAGAAGCGTCTGAAACTAAAGTCAGAGATGGAGTTGAAGATAGCTGCTCTTGTAAAAGAGAGAGATGAAATAAAGCAAAAGCTTTTCAAAACAGAAAAACAATGCAAAGATCTGAGCTCCAAGCATGGTATGATGAAGCACAGTACCATGAACAAAGAAGAAAGGGAGTCTTTTCAAAAGGTGATGGACCTGCAGAGTGTCTCAAATGCACATAGAAAAGATGAGAATAAAGTTAAGGAGCTGACTTTGGAGACTGAAAGACTTAAGAACCGTCTTCAACAGCTCGAAGCCATTGAGCGAGACCTGATCAAACCAGAGTATGATTTGTTAGCAACTGAGCAAGAAAAGGCATGTTCTCTCTCACAGCAGGTACAAGAAATAAGTCAAACTGAGCTGATTAAGGTAATAGAACAAGGTGAGGTAGGCTGTCAAGAGGCTGAACTGAGACATCGGTTCATTATGGAGGAGGCCAAAACCAGAGACCTTCAAGCAGATGTGCAAGCCCTTAAGGAGAAGATTCACGAGCTCATGAACAAAGAAGACGAGCTATCCCAGCTACAGGTGGATTATTCTGTTCTGCAACAGAGGTTTCTGGAGGAGGAAGACAAGAAAAAGAGCATAAGCACTGAAGTTCTAAACCTTACCAAAGAACTCGAAGTCACCAAGCGCTACAGCCGCACTTTACGGCCCAGCACCAAAGGAAACAGAATGATGGATGTTCCAGTGACGTCAACTGGAGTACAAACTGATTCAGTCGAAAATAGGACAGCTGACAGTGACACACCTGCTGCATTCATTAAGAAGTCCGTCCAAGAGGAGAATCGGATCATGAGTAGTCTACAACAGAGGAGCTTAAAGAAGCCAGTGCAGAGACCGACAGTACGCGAACTTTACCCTCCAACAGTCAGTGACTATACTGTGAAGAAGTCCTGGATTCCTTGGATGAGAAAGAAAGACAACATTGCTTCTGAAGTATCTTTGGATACCAGTGGGGAGGCTGCAACTTCTGAAGTCAGCACGTCCCAAAAGTATGACCATCCATTGAATGCTCAGGTGATCCCAGATATTCAGAACAACGAGGCAACCTTACAGAATTGCATTGGCCTTTCTGAGGACTTGACCAAACAAGCTTCTGCCAAACTATCACAAGAAACTCAGAGCTCCCAGACAACCATCCTTCCTACAAATGAACGAACCAAAGAGCCAAAGAATCCAGAAAGAGTTAGATTACCAATGACCTTTGCCTCAATCTCGAGAGTAAAGAGTGCAGAGATCATGAGATCTCCCTCTATGGACAAATCTTTATCTCCTGTATCCACTGCATCCATCAGCAGCTCCCAAGAGTCTGTGGACATGATAACAGGTAGAGCTGTATTTAAGGAGACTCCTGAAAAACGAATGGTCCCCACACCTATCAAGAAGTCAAATGCTAATGTCGTTACCACAGAAGACAGTAAGATTCACATTCACTTAGGATCACAGTTCAAGAAGACCACTGATCATGGCTCAGTCGTCATGGCCAAATCTATTCCCGTATCATCTGAGTGTAATGAAGTTTCTACTGGAACTGTGCTGCGCTCACCACATAGTGTGACTGCCAGCAAATCAACATCTAGCAAAGCAATGAGCAGCATCACCATCACGCAGGTCACTAAAGCACCAGCCAGACCCGCATTTTCAGTGGTAAGTGTCTCATTTAAACCTTGCATGCAGGAATATGATTAATCTATACATTAAGAAAGGCCCAGATTTACATCCATGCTCTGTTGCTCAGCAGCAGCCCATCACTGATGTCCCATCAGCACGATCAGGGTTCAGTCGTATTCCAATGTCTCGGGGGATGAAAACTGGAAAAGCCATGCTTGGAGCTTTAGGAATCAGCACAGGAGTTAAAATGGAAACAAATCCAGAGAACCAAGCCATGCACACTGACCTGAAAAAAACAGCTGTCATTAATGGAGCCCTACAGGGTGGAGGGAAGGGCTGAGAGCATTGAACAAATAATATACAAGTTTACATTTTTGTCTTGTATATATGATTGTCACTTTCTGCAGTTGTTGTGTTGCAGAGATGCAAGGGAAGACAGATTTTTCTTGGGAAAGAACTAGGGAAGGAGAGTTGGGATTTGGCAACATTGCTCTTACTGTAGAAGAAATCCTGCAGTAATAATGCATTTTTGTAGGGCATCCCGTAAGTTAGCATCACTCTGATTTAACTTCCTACAACTCTTTCTTTTTTTCCCCTGAAAGTTTGAGTTAGAATAGTTTGCAAGAGCACAAACATAAACACAATGAGGCTTTGAAAGCGACTTGTGATTAGATTAGAGTATAGAGTTTACCTGTTCGGTGTGGTGATGTTTAATATCCGACAACTCAAAAACCTTCTTAAGTCCCATTTAGACACTTGTTAGCAACTGTCTTTTTCAAGACAAGTAAAAACGTGAGGTAAAAATGTGACAATATGTTGAATTAACCACAGAACTAAAACACAATCAGGTCATTCAGTGTTCAAAACTGA
This sequence comes from Spinibarbus caldwelli, assembly GCA_039654775.1. NCBI lineage: Eukaryota > Metazoa > Chordata > Actinopteri > Cypriniformes > Cyprinidae > Spinibarbus > Spinibarbus caldwelli. The sequence goes on along the minus strand of CM077250.1, from coordinate 29,431,044 downwards.
GTGCCCACAAGCAGAGATGGCAGCGTGGAGGTCATGTAATAGATCCCTTCAGGTTTTATGGATTTATTTGGTTGCAACAGATGCATTTGAAGAATATTTATCCAGTAAAAAACTGCATATCAAATTAAATAAAATGGTTTATATCAAATGATTTTTTTTTATTTACAAAGAATGTCTGCTAAATTATGTATTTTAACAGTGTTGTTTATGATGTTTAATGGTGTATAATTTTAGCATTTTCTGGAATGTACATATCAGACCAAGCATTGTCTGTGTGTAACTACTGACTACTGTTGTGAACTGAAATGCATTGATTAGAGCCTCACCAATGAGTATGATCTGTAATAGATTTTTATTACCTGTTTGTAACAAAAAAAATGTTTTGCTTTCAGATAAGTCAAAATGTCTTTCTTTTCACTTCTCTCTCTCTCTCTCACACACACACACACACACGAAAAAAATATTTATATTTATAAATATTATATATATATATATATATATATATATATATATATATATATATATATTTAATAAATTGAAAACAGACAATTAGCTTTTAATGTGCACTTGCAGACATTTAAAACATAGAAAATACAAAAAGAAACTCTGTAGTTTGGAAAAATCAAAGTGTGAATACTACTGAATAGTTGAGGTCCATAAATTGTAAGCAGCCATATACACAAATTATGCTGATTTTAGTTGTTTCAAATCATGATTTGATAAAATCAAATGTCCCTTAAGCCTTATTGTGCCTAAGGCTGCAAAAGTGCATGACTTATGTATGACTTTCCAATTAAGAAATTCCAATTTACAAAAATATATTACTAAGTAGCACCACAAAAGCAAGCAGAGGCTCCATTTAAAATACTACAAAATGGTATTAGTAAAATGGTATGGTATCAGATGGTAATGGTACTGGTATGCATGTTTTTTGCGTGGATACTTCTTGATATAGCCTAATATTACCATTAAAAATAGATAGATAGATAGATAGATAGATAGACAGATAGATAGATAGATAGATTTTAGGTAATAGCCAAATCAGACTACTTTTTAGATTACTTTTGACCTAACTTGTTGTTGTTTATCACATTGATTTAAAGATAATCTTGTACCATATTGATATAAAAACACAAAGAGAAAGAAAATATATTTCATTCTTTGTTATTAACGACATGAAGTGCATTAAAATCCCAGCCTTCCAAAGACACAGTAATAGCCTACATGGCTAAAAGATGCAACATTGAGAAAACATTTAAAACTGAAATGATTTTTGTAAATCCAGAAGTCAAATGCTGTGTGCTGTCTCAATTTTTTGTGTAGTCTAATTATATAGCAGTAGACTATTTTAGAAAGGAGAATTTAAAAGATGAAAAAGAAGAATTAGGGAGAACCAATAAATTGTGAATGATTTATTGCAATTGTGTGAATAATATGTAGGGTACAACGGGGCTAAAGGCCCACCTTAAGAAAAAATGTGCTATTCCCTGCACCTAAAATGTATAATTGCAGAAAAAATATATATATACGTTGTATTGAACATTAATGGAGCAACAGATTTTGTGTGAAAATAAATCATTCAAGTTGTTTATTTTGTTTAAAAATCTTATAAATGTATGAGGTGGCAAGAGGAGCCTTTTACCCCACACACAGGGTAAAAGGCCCACCAGCATGGGGTAAATACAAATACTTCAGTTAAAATAATATTTTTTTAAATAATGTCTAATACTTGTTCAAAACGATCACTTTAGCGAAGTTTGTACTATTTTCTGCTTATTTTGAAAAATAAAAGAATTCATTTTTGTTCAATAAATATACTGTCATTAAAATATGTTAATATAAAAATATATTTTAAAATACAGAAACAAAATCATTTTAATAAGTAATGATTCTGAAAGTATTGAAGGAGATCCAATAATAATTTAATATATATTTACAGTAGTAACAACAAATGATATTTTATTATATGATATGATTTATGTCATGTTTTTAAATATGGTTTCATTCTAAACATGGTGATTATCTCTAATATGGACTCCCAACATATGATATTCACCATCTGAATCTAACCATGTCATGTCAACAAATGGAAAAGTCAGCCATCTATTAATTATCATGTTAATTACTGTGCACCTTTAGCCCCAACAGCAGGGGGCGCTTTTTACCCCAAATACCATATTTTTACATATTCTTTCGCTGTTTAAAAACTGAAAATCATAAAGAAGACCTTTGTCTCCAAATATATGCATTATATTTTAGCGATTCTCATTTGTTACTTAAATCCGCAACATTTTAAAAAACGCCTGCAGCCCTCGATCGCATCAAGGTTCAGACAAATATACAGGTGCATCTTGAAAAGCGGATGTTTTGGAAAGTGCTACGCCACATTTTTGTGCCATCTAGTGATCTAGAGGAAAATAATATCAAAGGCACCTTTAGCCCAGTTGTACCCTAATCATGTGATCAATAAAAAAATAACTGTATTGTAAAATGTATAGTTGCTTTAAATTTTTGGACGTAATCCAGATTACATCTAATCAGTTACTACCCAGCACTGTTAATGCTGATTTAAAACATTGTATCTGGACAAGACGTTTGTTATTACTGTATTTCAGTAATGAGTACGAGATTTTTTATGATTTTTTTTTAACGCTGCAGAAATGTCACGTCGGGGGAGGGGTGTCGTTGCTGACGTCACGACGTCGCTTCCGGTCTACTGGCTGCTGTACTTCCTTGTTTACCGTCCTGTCCTCGACCAACAGAGCTACGGAAATAATCATTTGCTGTTAATGGCGCGATAAGCACAAGAGATAGCAGCGATATAATACACACGACTGTCAGTCAAGGCGGGATAGTGTGTAGTGTAGTGTGCTCGCTGTCCGCGCGGCTTTAGAGGATTACAGAGCGATGATGGCGTCCAGCTATAACGCGAAGGATGAGGATCATCACCCGGGATCGGTGGGCTCCGGCGGCCCCGGTACCGTCAAGAGCAAGAAGCCCGATAACACGGCCTTCAAACAGCAGCGTCTGCCCGCCTGGCAGCCCATTCTGACCGCGGGCACCGTCCTGCCCGCCTTCTTCATGATCGGACTCATCTTCATCCCCATCGGCATCGGTCTCCTCGTCACCTCTAACAACATCAAAGAGTTTGAGGTGCGCACCGTCGCCATAGCAACACCCGATTACTTCATTAGGGCTCCGAGGTCACCAGTGTCGGGGAGGAACTAGTTACATGTAACAGAGTTACGTCATTTAATTACAAAATACATGTAACCGTAATCAGTTCGTGAGAAAAAAAAAAGACTAATTAAATACAGTTACTTATGAAAATGTGAACGATTACAAAGAGGGTTACATCTGATTTATTTTATTTTTTTGTCACAAACCCACATACAGATTTAATTGTATTCTTTCATAAATTTCAGTGACTGCCATTTAATATGAGACACCAGTGTTTCAGGACACAGAATAGGACACATGCTTAGTTTTATATTCTATTTGGGTTTATGTACATGCTTTATTTTTTAAGACTGTCTTTTTTTTTTACCCCCCATGGCATTGTTAGATTCCAGTGTTTCATGGTTATGCAAAGATTTAATTTCAAAAACAGTATCATAGCTATTAAACTATTTCTTGTTATGATTTTAAATCTATATTTAACCTCAGAGTGATCTCAAAGTAAGTTTTGATTTTGTGGTGGCTGTGTTTTAAAATTAAATTATTATAATCTTAATTCAAGTGATGAAGGATTTTGAAATTAGATTTTTTTACTGTGAGGTTAACCCTGCCTGGTTTACATGTTTGAAAATGATAGTTAATAGTTGAAGCAATCAAATGTAATCAGTTACATTACTTTAATAAAATTATTTTATTATTTTTAATAAAATTAAAAAAATAAATTTTACATTTCCAAAGTTACCTTCCCAACACTGGTGGAGACGTATAGCAGATGTTGTCATGTATTTGTACTGTAACTCGTGTCGGTTCTGTTGTAGATCGACTACACCGGTGTTGACATGTCCAGTCCGTGTTTCAACTGCTCTCAGAACTACAGCTGGAACAGCACTAGTGTGTGCACCTGCTCTGTGCCCTTCACCCTGGACCAGCCTTTTGAGGTGAATTACCCTCCTCCTCATTTCCAGCCATCCACCTACATCCACACTACAAAACCTTAAACTCTTTCTGCATAAATCTGGCTACTTGAAGATCAGTTCTCAGTGCAGGTCTTATAACTAGATAAATAACCCAGTTAGACGAGTAACTGTAAGATCAAGAGTGAATGTCTGGTGTGACCGACTTGAGCTGCAATAACAGCAACCAAAAAAACATTTTTCCATTAAAAACTGTGATGTTGGTGGACTCACTGAAAAGAAATGCAGTCTTTGTGTTCTTTAGCAGTATTTCTAATGTTTTAGGACTGGGACTTTGACTGTAATTTCATTTCTGCTGCTGTAAGTGATGGCAAGCCATCCTGTTTCATGAATACCAAAGCAGCTTCAAACCATTACTCTTCCTCTACTGTTCTTTACAGTTCGGATGAGGTTCCTGTTTGTGTATGCATTGATTTTTGTCTCTATTCAGTTAAACTTCCCTTTATGTTCAAGTTCAGAGTTGGTAAGTTTTGTTTGATTGTTGGTTTGTTTTGGACAGTCTCTTATACTCACAAAGGCTGCATTTATTTGATCAAAAATACAGTAGAAACAGTAATATTGTGAATATAATTACAATAGAAAATAAATATTTTCTATGTGTATAATATACTTTATTTTATTCCTGTTATCAAAGCTGAATTTTCAGCATCATTACTCCAGTCTTCAGTGTCACATGATCCTTCAGAAATCATTCTAATATGCTGATTTGCTGCTCAAGAAACATTTATTATCATTATGAATGTTGAAAACAGTTCTTGCTGCTTTTTTTTGTGTGAAAACTTTGATACTTTTTCAGGATTCTTTGATGAATAGAAAGTTCAAAAAAATTAGATTTCTTTTCTCTTTTTTTTTTTTTTTTGGAATATTATAAATGTCTTTACTGTCACTTTTGATCAATTTAATGCATCTTTGCTGAATACAGATACTGATTTCTTTAAAAGAAAATCATACTAACCCCAAACTTTTGAGCTCAAATACATTTTAATGCAGAAAAATATTTCATTTGAAATTAATGAAGATAGGCTGTCCATTGGTTTGTACTGTAACTTGCTTTGGCATTTATTGTTCAGCCTAAATAACATTAAAAATACATCTTTCCAAAAAATTCCAGTCATCAAAAATGTGATACTTTTGAATTGCTATCTCAAATCAAATTAAAAGGCATGTGTGTTGACGGTCTATAACAGAGGTGCCTAAATTTTCGAATATGAAAGGCCAAAACGCAAACTTGATTGATGGGCATGAGACAAAAGGAAATGTTGCATTATGCCCAAACATATTATATTATAATATATTAAATTAAAAAACAAATAATTAATTACAATTTTAAATATATATTTTATATTGTTTATTTTGTTAATTTTTTAAGTCAAATTCACGTATATTATTATAATTTTTTTTTTTACATTTATATGGAAAAACAAAACTATATATATTTCTATTCATTTCCCACTGATTTACGCCATCTGATGAGCATTAACTCATATTATGCGATCATATCTCTGTATGAATGAATGGCAGAGACGCGTGTTTTCCTTTACCCCCCCCCACACACACAGACACACACACACACACACACACACACACACACACACACACAGACAGACAGACAGACAGACAGACACAGACACAGAAGCGCGCGTGACGCTCGCGGTGATTTCAGCATCTGGCGTCTCAATGAGGACATAAACACACGAACAACATCTCCAGAACTGCTCTGAGTCATCAGCGTTTCACCGTTTCATTTGAGTAAAACTAGTCATATCATATACACACAGAAATTTAAAGGTATTCACGGCAACCCGTCAAAATAAAAGTGCGGTTTAATTTGAAGCCATTGCTGCAGAAATATATTACTATTGTTCAGCAGAATGTACATACTACTACTAAAATTATAAAGAAACTTAATTTTTTTAAGGAATGATCACACAACATTTCTTCCATGTTTTAATTTTAATAGTAAATCCCATTTGTTTGCCAAAAAAATTAATTTTCAATAATTTAAAGATAAATGAAATTAATGTTTTATGCCTTCATTTGATAACCAGATACACAACACAGAATTTCTGAGGAAAAATAAAACATTTCATAAGGCTATTTTAAGAATAAATAACAATAAAACATTAAAAATAAAACATAACATTATAATTGTCATTTTCTTTAATCATAGCTATAATTATTATAACACCTAAAATATGTTGCGTGTAAAAAGTGTTTGTTTCAGCCAGTTGAAGGGTGGGTACATTGTGTGCACATGATCAGGATGGTACCACCTCTGCTGCATTTTGAGAAAGGAAAAACCCTGTTTGCAGGACTATACATTATTTGGATAATTAGTCAAAAACAACAACAACAGTTATGTCTGATTCTGTTGCATAGAACTGAATAAAAATAATAATACATTGATATTTAATATTAATATATGTTCTGTCCAATTTTCTTTAAATAAAAGTCTGGTTATTTTATTGGCTTGTGTTTTTTTTTTTAAATTCTGTGTCATTAAAATTGATTTAAATTAAAAAGTCTTACAAAATTACTTTATATTATTTAATAAAATAAATAATTATTACAAAGCATTTTCGGTTTCGGTTTTCAACCAAGCACATCCAGAATTCTAGGTTTCGGCCCAGAATTTTCATTTTGGTGCATCCCTACCATTTACTGTAACTACATACAGAGCACTGTGTCTGCAACCACATGCTCCTTTAAAGGATTACACACACACACACACACACACACACACACATACACCAACCAGTATGCAGAGAGACATTTAAGAGGGTTTATTCTCCAAATAACTTTAAATTCATGTTGCTGAAAAATGTGTTAATGTTATGTGTATGGACTCTTGTTTTGTTTTGACTCATGGACAGTAAAGGCTCATGTCATGCCTGAGCTGTATTTAGGCTGAAACTTGAAAGTTAAGTTGCACAATGTTTAGGTTTTATTATTATTTCTTTATTACTATGATTTTGATTTATGTCAAGTTTTAGGTTGTACTATGTTTGCCTTTTAAAGTAATTCAAAATTGATTTTTATATTTGTATTTGCATTTTGAATGTAATATGGCAATTAAATGCACTAAATGGGTTTAGTTTTCACAGTTATTAATATATGCAATTTCAGCAATAAAAATTTAAATTTTTCTAAAAAGGAAACAAATTACTTGTGCTTTTAAAGAGACCTGTCTTATTTTCTCTTGTATATTTAGTATTGCTCTTTAATAAAGAAAAAGTACTTCTTATCCGATTACGGAATGGAATTTTCTATATATAAAATTATATATTTATATATATTTTTTAAAATTTGAAATTAATATATGCTTCAATGTAATGTTTAATTCTTATTTTTCCCCCTTTCTCTTGTGATATGGGCTGAGGTCATCACAGGCCAACTTTGGAGGCTTTTCTTGTCTATACCGTTGAAACAGAGGCGGCTCTTCATAGTTGGATATATTTATCTGTAGGTCCATTAAGTTGCAATATTTACTTGGTCTGTGGACTGTTTATTGGTCAAATAAATCATGTAATGTTGCATTAGCTCTCATTTATTATGCATTAGCATTTTAGAGGAGATTTTATTGATCATACTTTTGAAAGGTTAAAATAGAATTGTTTCCCACTCATACATTAACAGGTTTCAGATCGATTATGTATACACTGCCGGTGAATGTGCATCTATAAATAACAGAAATAGCCCCAAGACAAAAGATTTTATACCTTGTTTTTTTTTTCTTTTGTAGAGTAATGTTTTTATGTACTATGGACTCTCCAACTTCTATCAAAACCATAGACGTTACGTCAAATCCAGAGATGACAGTCAGCTGAATGGAGATAAAAGCTCTTTACTGGTGAGTGGTTTGAGGCGATGCCTTTGAGTATCTTTATGATGACTGATTAAAACACGTACAATTTCCTGGCGTTTAGTTTTAATTTTGTTGTGTATAAATAGACGGTTTTACTGAACTTTATAAATATGCTTTTTATGGAAGCTCCAGTATCTAATGTCTTTATTTACTGTTTAAGTTTCATTAAAAAGTTGTATTTTTCAGTCATGACAAGCGTATAGCTAACAATTTGTGAGAAACTCTGTCATGGAATGAAAGCACAGAATGTCATATTGTTTTCAAGTGTTCAAGTCTTTGTTCCACAGAACCCGAGTAAAGAGTGTGAACCCTATCGAACGAGTGATAAGAAGCCCATTGCTCCCTGTGGTGCCATTGCTAACAGTCTCTTCAATGGTAAGACAAATACTAACGCTTGTTGCCAGGTTGACATGTAGAACTTTTCACAGGCTGGGTCCCAAATGATGCACTATACACTCAGCCATCTAGTGTACAAATATCTTCACTCACGGTACACGTTTAGGAGAGAATCTCAATGCATAGGCGTTCAGTGAATGGATGATCTTGCAACACAACCGGCTGCATAAGTGCTGTACAGTTTACAACAGAGGAACAGGGATGCTGTTCACAAACTGAGCCACACAGAACAGTCTTTGTAACAAATATGTCTGCAGACTCCGAATTAAATAATGCATTTTTGTGTAGCCCTAAAAGGCATATTGGCATAATTCTCTTCTGAACTTGCATTGAAGAGCAATTTAGAAGATGTTCTGTGAATTTTGTGAAAATTTGGATTAGACCACTGAAGTCACATGGGTTACTTTTTTTTAATGATGAATTTAAGACCTTTTTGGAGCTTAAAGGTTTTGAGTACCACAGACTACATGATTAATCAAAATAAAACCATCTCTGCATCTGCTCTGAGTTTTTGGTCATGTTAATGTGCATTTGGGAACACAACATGCATCAAGTATCTTCCCAAACTTTTATTGAGAAATCAATTATAAACCAGCTGCTGTCAACAAAAGAGAAGCTTTAAAGGCTTCCTGCGGTTCTGTCAAAATAAAAGTTCAGTGTAATGTTTGTAAATAAAGAAATTAGGACAACCATAAATATTAGTATTGTAATTTTACAGTTGTGATTATTGCGATTATTATTATTATTACTACATTTTTCTTAAATATTTAAATATTTTATATAGTATTAAATATTTTTTACAGTAATAATAATAACTATTATTATTATTATTACTATAATTGTTATTATATAGCCATATTGATATATAACCACAAAATTTGAGCCAAGTTGTGCAGCCCTAACGTCCAAAGGATGGACAAAAAAAAAAAAAAAAAAAAATTAAAGTGTTCCAAAGATGAACAAACGTTCATTCGGAACTTGAAGGTCATTTGTGGTGCTCATAGTAAAAGCCAATGGAATCTTCAGTTCGGCTGAGAGTTCAATACAAACATATTATATATGAGTTGTAGCAATAGTTTGGATCTGTGCGTGTAAAACTCTGCTGCTCCACTAACATGTGCATGCGAATGCTGTAGCCAGTTAATATGAGCCACAAAGTAAATATCACTGCTTACACAAGCTGTGTGAAACAGACCTAAGGTCTTTCTGACTGTTCTCTGTAATTTGTTTCATAATTGTAGATACTTTGGAGCTGTTTTATAACCATCCAAATGGAAGCAGAATAGCTATTCATCTGGTGAAGACGGGCATTGCTTGGTGGACTGACAAACATGTGAAGTTTAGAAACCCAGGAGGAAACAACAACCTTTCCATTGTGTTCCATGGTGCCTAAAGCTAAACCCTATATATCCTACTCTATCAGTACTTCGCTAATAAACCTGTATTCCATTGCATTATGCATGTTTTGATCATCAAACTAAGCATTTAAATATCATCTTACTAAGACACATTTTTGGGAGATATAGAGCGATGACTAATATTTATATTATTTTATGTAAGTATCTGCTATACTTTTATAAAGATCTCATTGATTTACATTACAACCTGTCAGAATTTCATCTTACTGTTTGGTCATATAAATTGCATATTTATTTTTGAGCCAAACTGAGGTGTTTATTCCTCTATAATCTTACCGTAACATGCTATATTATGAGCCATAAAAGCCTGGTGTATAATATATGATACTCTGTCACTCTTGCTAAGCAGCATTATTTGTCATCACAGATACAAGTAAACCTGTAAACTGGCGCAGACCCGTTTACGAGCTGGACCCGTCTGATCCTGACAACAACGGTTTCATCAATGAGGATTTCATCGTGTGGATGAGAACAGCTGCTCTGCCCACCTTCAGAAAACTCTACCGCATCATTCAGAAGAAGAAGGACAACATGACCCCGACGTTACCGCCAGGAAACTACAGCCTGGAAGTGACCTACAGTATCCTTCACAAATCTGCATGATGCATTACCAAAAAGACCCAAAATAAATGCTCAGGTTTACTGTATTTGGAGTTATTGCACTCTGTAAAAAGTGATTGTCAAATTAATAAATCATTTTTAATAAATAAATCATCACTTTTTAATTATTGTCAAATTTACTAGCAATTTCCAATTGAAACTTGTTTCAAAGTTAAACCTACACACATTTTTTTGTCAGTGTAGCATATGGAAACAGGATCTATGAGATTAGCGTATGCATCTTAACCAGCTTTCACATTTTGAACTGAAACCAAGACACTACAGACAAAAGCTTTGGTTCTTTTGGCCTATTTGGCTTTTCATAATGTCTTCTTTCAGACTAGTGGAAAGAAAACATCCAAAAATACACATTTTAGTGTTTGTTTTATTGCACATTATCTATTTGTGTCTGTAGGTTACAATACACGACTCACCTAATTTTATACAGCATTTTATCCCTTTTTTTTTTTTTTTTTTTTTTTGGTGGTTGATGATAATTTCTGATTTATAGAGTGATATAAAAAGAAATCCAAAATCCCTTCTGTTAACACCTGGCTTTATGGAAATGCATGCAAATAAGTGAATATTTAATTAGATAATGCCTAATTTTCATATTTAAACAATTTCAAAATTTGAAACTCTTAATATAAACAATTAACTGGGGAAATATGTATGAAGATATATGTTAGTTACATTTTTTTACCCTATTTACCTGGAGCGTCTTGCCTTAAAGGGACAGTTCACACCAAAATCAAAATTCTGTCATCATTTACTGAACCTGCAAGTTGTTCCAAAGCTGTATGAATTTCTTTCTTCTGTTAAACACAAAAAAAGATATTTTGAAGAATGTGGTTAACCAAACAGTAGCTGGTCCCTATTGACTTCCATAGTATGGAGGGGAAAAAATACTATGAAAGTCAATAGGGGCCAAAAACTGTTTGGTTACCAACACTCTTATATATTCTTCTGTGGGTTGACATAAAAAAGAAACTCATACAGGTTTAGAACAACATAAGGGTGAATAAATGATGACAGAATTTTCATTTTGGGGTGAACTGTTCCTTTAAGTGTAAACATGTAACAACCGTTCAAGTATGTTTGAAATAAAATGTATGTGTTATTCTTTAATGATGTGAACCCAGATTACCCAGTGCGCAGCTTTGATGGCCGCAAGCGCATGATCCTCAGCACGATTTCCTGGATGGGAGGGAAGAACCCTTTCCTGGGCATTGCCTACATCACAGTGGGATCCGTGTGTTTCTTCCTGGGAGTGGTGCTACTGATCATCCACCATAAATACGGCAACCGCAACAACAATGCTGACATTCCTAATTAACTGCGTAATTATCAGCACACCACAGTCTGTACACTGAGATGAGAAAACAGTCTGGCGTATCTCATGCTCCTGTACACACACACACAGGTGCCCAGAGGAACTACTTGCAAACCTATTATGTATGCACTGGCAGTTTTCAATCATCTGTTTTAAGCATTTTTTTCATCCACACCAAAGCTTTATATTGTATGCTGTTTCTACATGAAGTATTTTAGAGTAACTGGATGATGTGTAGTCATACAGTAGGACTGTATTTAAATGAATCCCACCACAAAAACATGTCCAGATCATATTAATAAATAATAATAATTAGCGCATACAGACAATGAAGCACTTTGTATTGGCGTTTTAGATACATATTGTGCAAAATAGAAATTCTCATCTGATTTTGAGGTGAAATATGTTTTTGACAGGCTTGGTGAAATTCATCCATTTGGGAATTATTGCTAATGGTATGGTACAATCACAACAGTCATGGATTTTTTTTTTTTAAATAAGAATACAGCATTTCTGATAGTTTGACTGATCAGTAAGGATTGTGTTACTTTATTATTTGAAATGCTGAACTGTGAGTGTCTAGATATGCTTAAAGCAAGCGTGTTATTTTTTTTTTTTTTTAGTTTCTTCTTTGAAAAACTTGTTCTGTGCGATGTGTATTTAAAAAGGATATGTGTGTGTTTTGCAACTACTAAGGATCCTTTATCAAGCTCATGTCTGTTGTTGGGCCAAAGTCATGTCATTTGCTCAAGAGTTGTGTGATAATAAACATCAAATGCATGAGTGCTGAGATGTGCTGTGGTGCTTTTGTGGGAGTTTGCTGGAAAAGTTCCCCTTTTCTCTTGGAAAAGTCTTGATTTGAAAGTGAAAAGAAAGTGAAAGTCGTGACGTATTGTCAAGTATGGTGACCCATACTCGAAATTGGTGCTCTGCATTTAACCCATCCAAGTGCACACACACAGCAGTGAATAGTGAACAAACGCACACACACACACACCGTGAACACACACCCGGAGCAGTGGGCAGCCATTGCTCCAGCGCCCGGGGAGCAATTGGGGGTTCGGTGCCTTGCTCAAGGGCACCTCAGTCATGGTATCGAAGGCAGAGAGAGTGCTGTTCAGATTTGCCAGTTAAATGTAGTTTAAACATCTGTAACTAGTACTATTTTTGATTTTTAGAGTATTTATCTGCTCCTAATGTACCACCCAAAGACTGGATGGAATGACAATGCAGAGGTTGAGATGTTGGAAATTATATATATATATATATTTTAAGATTTCATGAAGATTTCAGATAGCATAAAGTATTTAATGCATTTTTTAATTACTCATGTAAGAGCCTAGTAATGTGTCCTTTTCTCATGAATCTTGCATAGAGCCTTTAAAAAAAAAGAAAAAAAAGATTTTGTTGAACACAAAGTGTTTGTAAATTTAAAAAGAGTTTAGTTTTATGTGTAACCTCCTGATGTTCTTAAACCTGTCTCTTATAAGTAGTAAAATAAAACATGCTTAGCTTATCAATAATAATGTTTAACTAAACACCTTGTGTGTCAGTTTAAAAAGATTACACATAGGTCAAAAATATCCATGACTAAAAAAAAGTAGTAAAATGTACACCTATATTCAGAGGCGGACAGTAGTCAAGTATATTTACTCTGCTTTAAAAGTACTTTTCAGGTGTCTGTACTTTATCAGAGTGTTTTTCTTTACAAAACATTACTTTACAACATTCCAAAGCATAATATTGTACTCTTTATTTCATGTTAAATATCATTTAATACTTAATTACATTAGAAATCCGTTACTTTCTTACTTTTACTCAAGTAAAAGTAATTCAAAGATTCAAAAGTACTACATTTTTAATGTTCTTACATATTAAAGGTAACACAAAAGGGAGCAAGCCGAAGGAAGAGAGAGAGAGAGAGAGAGAGAGTGCAGTAAAAAGTATGAGATTATGGTTTGAAATGTAGTGAAGAAAAGTTTTCCAAAGAAAAACACTCTGATAAACTACAGATACATTTATTTGTAATGTAAAAATACTTCACTACTGCCCACCTCTGCCTATATTAATATTTATTTCCTCTTTCACTGACATTGGTCTTTTATTACCAACATCAATCCTGATCATAACTACCAAAAATTAATTTTTCAGGATAAAACCCTTCGCCAGTTTTACATAATGTAACTATTTATTGTAGGCCTACCTAGCATAAAATAGATTTACGAAAGGAAATTAGGGTGAAATTTTACAATTTTGACAAAATGTATGCTGTTGCATTAACAACCACACACACACAAAGAATCTTTTTTCGAGCAAACCGGACTTGTCCGAACGAACCGATTCCGTAAAGAATCGATTCTCTAAAAGAACCGGACCTCCCAGCTGTTGTGTCCAGTAGGCGGCAGTAACGCACCTCTCGCCGCTAATCCTGCGTCAGACTCGAGCAGAAGAAGGAAGTGACATTTTCAAGTGTCCTTGTGCTGCTGCTGCTACATGAACATTGCGGTCTGAAGGAGAAATTATCACCATGTTTAGGCACTTAAGGGTGAGATTTAAGGTCTTTATGCGTGTCCTCATTCCATTTATGAGCAGAAAGCGATTGCTAGTCTTTTCGTGACAGAGCTTGATTAGCTTTGAGCAGAATTAAAAACACGTTAGCCTAGCAGCAGCGCTCATGACCTCCTGCTCGTTACACGGCAATATCGACTATTTCTGTGTATTTTAGTTCAGCTGATATAACTCAGCTCTGTAAGAAATATACAAACACTCTATTAGTACACAGATATGGGAATTAATCTGAGTAGTTTGACTAATCTCTCTCAAGGTCGATAAATTGGAGTTTCCTTGAAAGCTTTACAATGTGTTTGTTGTTAATAATGAAATTATGATTTTGGCATTTGAGGCTTTATGTATGGCATTATATATCAGCTTCTAGAGGTCCACTGTGAACAGGTTTGATGCTACAGGTTTATTAATGAACTTCAGAGTGTTTCTCCAGCTCATAAGTGTTGTTTTGTGTTGTTTTGTGTTGTTTTGTAGACCCTGCAGCAGGTCTCCAGACGGACCCTGTCCAGTACTGCTCGCAGACAGCTGGAGAATAAAGTCCCTCACAAGCAGAAGTTGTTTCAGGTTAGTCCTCTAGTTCTGGTCTAGTTCAAACAGACATGTAGCCACTCGTTTAGTTGCTACACCTTTCTTGTCCTCTTTGGCACTGGCTAATGGTAATGTTAAAGTTAAGACTGCAATTTGTTCCCAGGTTCTGGACTGATGGTCCAGTGTGGATGAACAGATAAGTACGACATGATTCGCTAATAGGGTTCACTTGTATAGTAGGCTGTAATTACTAATCATTGCATGTGTTGTAATGCTAAGATAGTACGAAGAGTCAAATTAAACAAGTAGCGTAAAGCTTCACTTATTCTGTAACTGCGATATCACTGGCTTTGACGCTGGCACATTCTGCTTAGGCAGTCTGGTGATAAATTGAGGCCGGCTGCTATGTTGTGCTCTGTGTCTGATCCGTTTTAAGTGTTCAGTTAGTTTTGGTGGTCCCATCCATAGGAATAAAGATGATAAAACAAGAGTTTTATTAAATGAGATCTGTATCATCAGGGTTTGAAATTAACACCAGCTGTGGCGGGTAACGCTGTCAAATCACTAGCCAATTTGGCTCGTTACTTGTTCACTCATTAATTTCTTGGGGAAGTTTATGCAAGCCAAATCTGCACAGGTTTAATGCAAATACTGAACTCGTGAGACATCATGACATTGAGTATATCGCAAAACCCAAAAAAACAGAGTGCACACATACGTGACGTGGTGATGAAGCCTAATTAGATTTAGTGTGAGTGCGCATTTAGACTGCGTTCTTCCACAGCATGATTCGGTCTATTAATAGGGCCTATGCATTATGAATGAGGGGCAGAAAATGTATATATTTATCAATTCATATAGTTAATCAATATCACATGAAGAGTGCCGTTTTTTCTTAAAAAATCCACATGGTTACAAATGTGATATTGATTTTATGCAACAGTTCAATAAACAATAAATAAATATCAAGAGACTCACGTTTTAGACACCATATTGTCTGTTTTTGCTCTTTCGCCAGCAAACACATTCCAAACACAGCCACAGCACTGTTTTGCGTCTCTGAGCAACATGACCATGTTTCATTCCTGAATGATTCAACCGTTTAAATGATTCGGTTCAATCACAATGACTCACTTATTAACAGTGACTTGCTGCCACCTGCTAGCGATTTTGTAAATAATTTCAAATATCAGTATTCAACATTTCATGTTTAAAATATCAAAACATTATTTATGCATTTGTAACTGCAGGTTAAAGGATTCCATGTCCCATATTCCATGAATTAACGTGTAAATACATCTAAATGCCACTTCATATGCAACTTCTGCAAAGATTAATTTTCTTGATACTGATTTCATTTGTTTAATAACAGCCTAAATTTATTATTATTATTATAATTGACTGATTAAATGTAAGAATTTGACTCGAAAGATGATGCACACTTTTAGAAAAATGGCTTTATAAAGGTAAAAATGCCCATAAAAGGTAAAAATCAATTTAAACTTATTGGAAAAGATCAATTTCTATCACTGCTGTGAACTGACCGCCACACAGAATATGAAGAATATCAAAAACTTTAGGACTCAGCTGTCCACGGCAGTCCTTAAGATATCAGCACAATAACACACTCAGCAAAATATCATATAATTATCTTTATCAATAAAATCCCAGAAAATATTGAGATATTATTTTTGTCAATATCACACACCCCTGGTTTTGACACAAAATGATTTGCAATGGTTGCTTTGTCATGTACAGCGTAGACAGCCTCAAGCTGGTTTATTTCCGTGTATTTTTTATTATTTTTTTGGCTAGTAGATGTTATGAATGGCTGGTAACTTAAAAATGTAGTAGCCAAATTGGCTGGTGAGTGAAAAAGTTAATTTCAATCCCTGTGTATCATTAATCTTACTTTCTAAATCTGCATATGCAGAATTTGGCTTTTCCTATTCTATCAGTTTTTATGCTTTACACTTGTGGCCCCCCCAAAAGTGCGTGCTTATGTATCAGATGTTAATATGCAGTTTCTGTTTCTTTCAGGAAGACAATGGCATGCCAGTTCATTTGAAGGGAGGCACTACGGATGCTCTCTTGTACAGGGCAACGATGGCTCTTACGGTTTTTGGTAAGCTATAGATATGTGGCTGGCCATTTTGGCATTCAGTTATATTATTTATGCTTAATCTGCTTTTTTTTATTTTTTTATTTTTTTTAAATGAGATTACAATCAGTGTGGTTCATAATAGCATAATTATTATCAACTTCAGTAAATAATATTACATTAAGGGCCCAATGAAAACAATTGTATTTTTTCCAAATTCTATGTTTTCCTTTTCAGTTTTAATGGTTTAATTAAATTTAATAATCAAAAACCATGCCTAATCAACTGAATTTATTATTACTATTATTATTTAATTTAATTTTTTTTTTTTTTTAAGAAAATCTACTGCTTGAAATGATCAAAAACTGTGGTAATCAAATGAAGGCATAAAATATTAACAATTTATTTAATCTTTTCTTTTTATTTTATAATTAAATAAAAATTGATCAGTTCCTTTTATTTTTTGCAAAGTAAGTGCTACTGTTAAAATTAAGACATGGAAGAAAAATTAATATTCCTTAAAGTTACTATTATTATTGTTATTATTGTTGAAGAATGTTTTTATGGGTCCTGCTATACAACAAAAAAGAAACCCAATAAAAGTAGTTCATGCATGTTGTGTGCTAACGAATGGAGTAAAACACACAAAATTTTTGAAATATGTATTTATTCCTGTATTCAGCTGTACTGTTTGTTCATATAGTTTGCAACTGTATTTGTATTGTGTGATCAAACTATGTAAATATTTCTAGTAATAGCATTACAGTTAATTATAGTTTCTCATATCAGGGAATTCTTCTGAGGATAATTATAATTTAGGTTAAATGTCTTTAAGGGTGTTCAAAGACACTGTCATATTGCTTAGTACTTTGTGTCCTTTAAGTGTAAAAATGCAGTGAATCTGTATTGTCCCACCACTCTTCTCTCCACAGGGTGCGGTTATGTGCTGTATTCATTGATCGATGCAGCGCTGCCCAAGAAGAAGGATTGAACATGCCCCTCTATTCATGTGTCTGAGTTGTAAAGATCTCTAATCCTCAGAATTATATGTCCTGTCAGTTATTTTCATTACATTGGATTAATATTTATTGATTGTACTGTAAAGCGCAGTCATTATGTAATAAAACGTTCCACTGGCAGTCTGTGTTTGAAGATTTCCTCTCAACTGTATTTTCATTAGATTTAAAGTTACGATGCAGCGGAAGTAGCGACAGATCTTTTCTTCCATCCTGTGACGTGCATCCGAGTCAAACGGATTATGGGAAAAGATATAGGGCGGCACTTTGGTTCTATGCACTGGTTGTTGATTGGATGTTGATATGTGGGCGTGGCACTCAAAAAGGAGGCGTATGAATGTGGCTTATGCATCACCAAAACATGTCTTGTTTTTAATCTATGGTCCAGTTATGACATTGATTAAACATTACAAGTGCAGTAAGTAAATAAAACAAAATGTAAACGTTCATGAATGAATCATTCACAATAAGATCTATAACTGCATTTAGAAAAAAGCGTGAATTTTCATTTCATGCTGACTTTAAAAATACAAGTACATTAAAACCATCTCATCTTGATCACATTCTTGATTTTTTTCTTTAACTGCGGCAAGAATCTTGATAAGTCCCTGTGTATATGAACTTACTAGCCTATGTTGGATAATTGTTCAGCTATGCTTTGTGGTGTATGATAATTATGATATGTTAAAATATACTAATAGTATGATTTTCAACAATTCTCTGCTTTTTATGATGAATAGGCTAAATCTTAGTAGTGTTAAAATGAACTAATTTCAAAATAAGTTAAAAGTAATGACTTTTAGCTCTAGGTATAGTTTTTTTTTTTTTTTTTTTGCATTTCAACAACATCTTAACAGAACAAAATAGGCTAACTTAAACACAACTGTAAGTCCTCACAGACTGAGATATTTATATCATTCATACTATAACAGAGAAACAAACCGCCATACAAGACATTAATCCAAATAACAAAATAAAATAGCTCTAGGTATAGTAATTATGAGAAAAACTGATCTGCACTGAAAAAAAAAAAAAAAAAAAAAGTTGGAACAATTTTCCCTCAGACATTGCTAGTAAATTTCACAAACAATTACAAATAAACGGCAAGTAACACATTGAAGACAGTAGAAAAGTTTTACCTTTCTTTTTCTTTTTTCTTTTGTGAATCTCTCTCTACCGACAGCTTATGAAACACCATCAGCAGTGAAGTATGTACTTGTAGTATGCAGCTGTAGTGTGTGATTTCATTTACAGTCTGGCTGGCCGTCTGTCACACCAACAAAACGTTCACTGATATATTCGCAATTTCACATAAATACACACTTCGTTTGAAGTATAGTCAGTTTGGTTATTAACAAAGCGGCATGGGCTCTACACCCCCTACCATAAAACTATATCAACTTTTTTTTCAAGTTGGCTATGTCTAAACACGAGGATTTAATTAGTCTGCAGTACAGCTGAAAGATTAAATCCTTCTATTACCTAGGCTATGTAAAGTAGCCTACATTTCACCAATAAGTATATTTCATTCATTCTAATAATTTTTCGAGTTAGTAATTTTGTCCATCTTTTCTGAGGCATCATTTATCTTTAGTAGCCTATTAAAACTGAATACCCCAGCACATCTGCATCCCACAGAAGCGGATTCTTCTGAAGTAAACTAGTGATTTAACAGCAGGGGCTCCATTCTTGAGGAATTTCGTAAGGGAGTAAAGCTGGGAACAACCCCCTATTTAGTGTCAGGTCGAGCTCAGATACCTCCCATTCTCTCAGAGGTTTCCCTCACTGCTGGAGGAGCACTTCAGCCTTTACTGTCCATTTGTGATACTGACGGACTATTACAGGTCTGAATATGATTTCTTTACTTCATTCAAACTTATCAGGAGTTATTTAGATGTGCATGGGATTTTTAAATAACGCGTTCAAGGAATGAAGTTAACGTTAAATATTAGGCTACTCGGAAAGTTTTAATGTCTGGAATTTCTTAATGAGTCTGAGCTGATTTATGTGAAGTTTAGAGGATTTAATCACAATTTTGTAATTCATTAATGCATGTTTTTTTTAAGCTCTGCTATGTTTTTTCTTTTTAAAATATTTAAATTTGGGTAAAAACGAGAGTTTTTAAACGTTCGGTTTAAATGTTGATGTTGATAATTGTTGATTTAGGTTTAGGTCTAATCTCTAGACTATTAATCAGATAATGGTTTAGTATATTCACTGCACTTGTGTCAAGCTCCACTTGGAGGCGCTCATGAGCCGTCATGCAGATCTCAATGAGAATAATTCTACACAGTTCTGTCATCTAATTGCCATTTACATGTTTAGATGTTAAAAAGATTCACACTTATTTAGCACAAAATAAAACTAAGCACACCATGAATGCATTGGTATAATGATGCTATTATTTAAAATAAAGTACTATGCAATGACTGTAGAAATAATGATGAATTATTATTTTTTTCTCTCTCTTTGTAGATTAATTAATGAGCTGCTGACTGTGTCTGTGTAAACATGAAGATCAGGCTGTCTTTGGCTGCCGCTGCACTCTTTACTATATTACTGAATTCAGTAGAGGCTCAAGGTATAGTCCA
The DNA here is from genome assembly GCA_039654775.1 of Spinibarbus caldwelli. NCBI lineage: Eukaryota > Metazoa > Chordata > Actinopteri > Cypriniformes > Cyprinidae > Spinibarbus > Spinibarbus caldwelli. The sequence continues at coordinate 29,410,480 of CM077250.1, read as the reverse complement.
AGCAGTCTGTCTCTCTTCTGTTTTAAAACATTTACAGTGAAATATGTTTTTGTTCATTAATTAGATGCTAAGCATACATTGCTTACTTGTTGAATATCTTATATTAAACTGTATTACTGCTTCTTATAAATCAAATTTGGCCTGTATGATTAACTTCTATATAGTTATTTATAGCCTAATAGTTTATACATTTCTAGAAATAGTTTTAATAAGCTATTAAATGAAAATTATGTGCTCTATTTGTTTAAAAATGTTACTCCCGTAATGTTGTGTGTGATTCCAGTCTACATAGAGGTGTGTGCTTTTACACACAGAGAGAATTACCAAAAGTCTATTTGTACTTAATATGTTTAGTATGAAAAACAGTCACGAAATCTGCCATTTGTTGCAAGGCATGCCTCAGCAGTTCAACACATATGCAGCATGAAACAAGCAGTCTGGGATGGCCATCACCTCCTCTATGAGTCACTTATTGCCCAATGAATTACCATTAGTGCTGGTTAATTACAGGAGCTGAAATGAAAACATTGTTACAAACGCATCATTATTAAATGTCAGAAAAATGTTAAACTGCAGACCTTTCTTGCAGGGACATAAGTCTTTTAAGTCAAACTCAAATGCACATTTATCAAGAGTCAAAACACATGCACCAAAATCACTTTTTTTTTTTTTTATTGCATTGTTTGTAGCTGGATCCGGGTTGCCAGATCCCAGAAAATCTTTCAGCTCAAAACCCAACCAGAAGGAATGAAATCTAGCCTAATTTCCCCCCACATCCAATCACAGTTGACAGCTGCTGGATTCCCATAAAAAACTTGATTTTATTTATTCTTTATTTATGACTAGTTTCTATGTAGAATATGCATATTTAAGTATTTAATTTGTATTTTATAGGTTACTGAATCTGAATATATAGGTACTTAGATTTTATCATTTTTACACACTTTGCATGACAAATAGTAAGTGAGTAACACTGTGACAACCTGTGATACACTGACATAACTATCCATATATATATATAAGCAGTTTTTTGCTATAAAATGCATATTGTCCTTAATTCTTTTATACAGTTCTTCATGCATGAAATTAAATCTCTGATATTTTCTGATCTCAGTCAAGATCTATAATAAGAACAACCTTGGCAACACTGAGCTGGATACACACATAAAGTGAATTTAAAATATAAAAATACTTTTAATAAACACATATGTACTTTATGCTTAACTAAATGGGTTCCAGAAGTAAAATGGATAAGTATTTTCTACCGCATGATTTGAAGTTGTTTTAGTTTAAAACGGATCTGTAATTAAAGTCACCACACAGCATCAGTTTAGCCCACCGACAGCTGTCTCGAGTGAAAGTGATGTGATGTGAGAACGTGAGGGTGAAGTTTGATTTAACTGGAAAACCAAATGGAAACATTCGTTTTCTTTTTTGTTTTTTTGTGTGTGCTGTAACAGAATGGAAAGATGTAATATGAGAGGGCTGAATTAGTCCTCAGACAGCACAAAGACAAAGAACCTTTTTAGGTTTCCTGCAGCCGCTCACAAAAACGCTGAGTTGCAATGCATATGGAAAGTTAATATCCAGTAATGTTTAATGTCAGCACATGTTGTGGAATTACTTTGGCATCTGCTCGGCTTCTCCGGGAGACTCCAACCTCTTTTCCGAACTGCCTGGCAACGGCGCTAGCCAGAAAGAATGCCTGACTGGCTGGAGGTTATTGACATGGGGCAGACTTTCTCTCCGGGGGATGAGAGAAGTGCTCTCCTGATGGGCCTCCTCATCCTGGAGTCTCCAGAAACTCAACACGAGCCGACGTTTGTGTCACTTTCGTTATTAAACTGTCAACAGAGTCAACAAAGCTGTCACGTTCCATTATTATAACAGTTGCTGAGCCGGTATTAAAGCTCAATGGTAGGTAGCGTTTCACACATCGTTTGTGCGCGCTGGTGCCGTGACACAAGATGCCTCATCTGTGAATCGGTGAAGACTCATGGGTTTGGCCTGTTTGGACACGTGAAGGGAATCGGCCCAGACTGTTTGAGTTTGACGCGTCAGGTTGGTGAGCATTCTTTCTCCAGCAGGTCGTGTTGTCTGTCGTTTTCCTGGTGTGCTTCCTCCACCGTTTATTTTAAAATGATATTCTGCTGCTCTGGCCTCCATCCACGCACACTTCTTTCCATCCGAACTTTCCTTCTTTTTCTTTGCGCATGTGACGTTTTGCCACGTCCTCATTATTTAGCTGGCCGTCAAGTAGAATTAAGACCAGTAGTGCATGGAAAAGTCTCTACAGTGAAGATCTGCTCTTATAGATTATCATAAATCTATAGCAGACACTGTGGATCTTCATCACCTTGTTGATGAAGACTAGTAATAAATGTACTAATTTACAAAACTCTACTATACATTCTTAAAAATAAAGGTTCCAATTAGAACCATATCTTCTATTTCTTTAGAAAAATCATGTTCTGCTGCTTAAAACTGTAAAATACTGAGCTGAAGAATGTATAATGTACTGGAACATCAAGAACTTTTTTAATCTCCAAAGAACTACAAAGTTTCAAGTGACCTTAATTTTTTGTGTTCTAAAAATTGATGATTCTATGGAACCTTTCTATTGCACAAAAGGTTCTTAATTGTGTAAAAAAAAATTTTTTTTAATTATATGTTCTTCACACTAAGAAAAAAGAGGTTCTTTTGAGAACTGTTCACTGAAAGGTTCTTTGGGGAACCAAAATGGTTCTTCTATGGCCATTTAGGAACCCTTATATTTAAGAATGTAATATTGCAAGCTGAGCTCTAAATACACTAATTTATTTCTGTAATATTAAGCATGTTTAATATCACCTATTGTTTGCATTTTGAATGTCATCGCCTGTTTTTCCTATGCATTCTTTGCATTCAACATTATTCTGACAGCAGAGATTTACATCAGTCATCAGCATTCATGCATGCAGATGTAACATGGATGTTGAGTACGTAAGTGGACATCTCATCGCTTTAGATCGCCGCCTGCTGAGATGAGATCCACGACGGTTTGATGTAGATTGCATGTCAATAATGTCTATGACAGAATATCATTTTGAAATACATTTGTTGTGTTGTCCTTTGTTGTGTACATGGAAACGGTGTAATAAGTTGTTCACCCATGTACATGTGCATGACACTTTGACAGCCAGACGAATGCGGATCGATTTCCTCCTCATATATGCGTTATTTTGTTTTGTGCTGTACATTTTCCTTCATACCTCTCAATTAGGAGTGTTGTCTTGTCACGTACACCTTCTGTATGAAAAGGAACTACACAAAAGTCTGTCATGACAAGTTGTGTATTCTTTTTTTGAGATTTGCAATGGATATGTGCCTTCGGTAAAACTTGTTAGTACTCAAGCCTTGTTGGAATATATGTATATATACAAAGCGTATATATAGCATATATGTATTTTTCTCTACTCCTGACAGAGCCATCTGGACATCTTTGACATCTCGAAAACTTGATTCCATTGTATAATCAATATTTTGGGAATGGAAACATTGTCTTGATATGATTTATTTTTGTCACCAGAGTTCCAGTGAACGGGCATGCCTTGTATTGATTGCATTCAGCATGTATTGGATGGTTTGTCGACGACATTTTGTTTGTGATAGGTCTTGAAATGTGTTTAGCTCTTCTCTGCTTGAGCTGCAGACCATGAGATTCCAGGTTATGCAACTCAAGAAAAGGCCATTTGAACCGAAATGGCTTCCGTCACTCTCTTATGTTGTGTTTTGTCACCTTTACTGTTGGTCCTGTTTGTCTCGCCCAACAATAAATAACCAAACTTCAGTCCTGAAGTGTTTGTCGTTGGGCTTGTTGAAAATCATCTAATGTTTCTTCAAAATTTATTATTAATTCAGATATGGCAGTTTCTCGTGATCTTGACTCTATTAACCTCTTGTTTGCAGTGGAGCCTCCTTCAGACTTGAAATTTAAAATCCTAAATGAAAACACAGTGCATATGTCATGGAGGAGACCTTCGTCTCAGATACAGGGCTATAGAATACAAGTCATATCAGATACAGGTGCGTGATGTCAACAGCTGCACATTTCACAACATCTGCATGTTTTTTAAACAGCTTTGAGTAACTTCTCTTCTGACTTGATATGGCATTATCTGTTCCAGATGATTTGAAAGATTTCAGTCTTCCTGCCTCGGCCACAGACACATCAATCACAGATTTAACTCCAGATGTAGACTATTCAGTGTCAATCAATTCATTTTATGGTGCAGAAGAAAGTATCCCTATCCTTGGACAAATAACAAGTAAGTGCACACCAGATATCCTCAATGTCTTTTTCTTATTAGTTTTGTATTTTAAAACAAGCAACTGTTAGTATTGCATGGTAAGGGATTTGCTCATGTATTAAGTTTTGTCTTGAAACTTAGACTGGAGTGATATTTTAAAACCATGTGGCTTATGGGATAAAAAAGAGGAACAAACCTTTAGAACTGTAGTTTTGCTTTTACGTGCCACTTTCAAGAAAAGTTTAAATTTAATATCTTAAAAAGGTAATTTGGTTTAGCTATCAAAAAACAAAAAACAAAAAACAAACTAATAACATGTTTTCCTTATCTTAAATACGTGTGAGAGTACACATATTATTATTATTATTATTATTATTATTATTATTATTCATTAATCATTAATCAAACTATTGTAAACTATATATATATATATATATATACCTAAAGCAATTTTACTAAAGTACTTTTTTAGTACATTTTTAGATTATGCTTACACAGAAATTATAAATATGCTCTTAATGCAAGAGATGTCATTGTATGCATGAAATTTGAATACATTAATAACGAATATTCAGACAAAAATAAGCATCATTTCATTTACTCTTGTTGATGAGTGTTTTGATATTGCTATAGGCAAACAACATATCAACCTCTCATTGAAAGAGGGGCTTGAGTCATTTCTAGAGACCAGAATATAATAGAGAGTTAGAAGTGGACTCCTTTGACTTAAGCCATAATGGAAAAACCCATAAAACCTTAGGAATCACAGAGCAATGCACTAAATACCATTCAGAATACTGTAGCAATACTCTTTCAAGCACTCTCAACACACTAGAAATGTAATTGTTTTGAAGTTTTTGACATTTTTTTCAAAAACTGTAAAAATCCAGTTTAGTTTGAGATCTTCTGGGGAAATTTACAATAAATGAGGTGTTGTTGATTATTAGTTTTGATAAATCTATTTGCCAAAAGGAAATGTGATCTTCTAAGACACAGACCTAACTTCTTCCGCTATTACAGTTCAATCCAGCAACACAAGTGGAACAAAGAGGCCACCGTCAGAGGCTCTCAGTGAGTATATTCAATCAAACCATTTCTTCATCATTCCAGATGTTAGTTTTCCTTGCTTATTATCACCTATGAAATGGAATTTTATATGCAGTGTATTAGATCACATTTTTCCTCTAAACTTCAACCGCTGTAGACTTGTTATTGCTCGCGAAAAGAAAGATTGCTCAAGGCTGTGGTTGGCAAAATTGCCTTTAATTGCAAAAGCATTACAATAGAATCAGAGCTCATAAAACACTTTGCTTTGTACTGTAAGAAGTGGCTGGTATAACACAGAGAGGGGCTCAGAGGCTTTTTCTAGCCTCACTCATTGACTCTCACACACTCAGACATCACAACTAGTAGAAAGGATTACGGCCCGACCCAATTCCACTTCTTGTGGAATTCAAATCGTGAGTACCGGTGCCAAAACAAATCCAATTGAAATTCCAGAAAACCTGTTCTCAAGATGTACATTTCACAGTAACGTTTTGGAGTCATGTCTAAAGAAACAGAATGAAGTTTATTGAAAGTTTCCATTTGCTTCGGAAGCATAATTGTCGTTGAGAAATGTTGAAGGAAACAGACAGAGGACGAGACTTTTTTAGGAGTCATTAATAATTGTATAAGTGTGGTTGCAAAATAGACTAAGCAACATATTTCGTCCATTAATGTGTCAAAACAAATTAGCCAAATGACAAAGAGTGTAGTAGATGTATAGTAGACTCTTATATGGCTTTCTCTAATGCCTCTTCATTCCCTCGTCATGCAGAGTGTTCAGTGAGTGCAATTGCGGATCTGGTTTTCCTGGTGGATGGCTCTTGGAGTGTGGGAAGAGAAAACTTTAAATTCATCCGGAGTTTCATTGGGGCCATGGCGGGAGCCTTTGACATTGGAGAGGATAAGACCAGAGTGGCTGTGGTGCAGTACAGTTCAGATACCAGGACAGAGTTCAACCTGAACCAGTATTACAGGCGGCCTGATGTCCTACGAGCCATTAAGAATCTGCCCTACAAGGGTGGTAATACCATGACAGGTGTGTAAAAGATTTAAGATTTGCCATACCGTTATTTGGCTGATTAGGACTTGTTTCTGTATCAGCATCTGTGTTGGTCCTGGAACAACTCTAGTCATCATTAATCATCTAATCAGAGTTTGGGGATTGTTGGTGAAAGCTGCTGGGATTGGGTTTGGCTTGGAGTGTGAACAATATTCTTGTCAATCTATCATGTGGTAACACATAGGTGATATTGGAACATCCTACTATATAAAACTGCTCAAAATTAAATCATTACCCAATTAAACATAAAAAGAGTCATAAACAACTGAATAACTATTCATATCCTTCGAAAATAATCACTTAAAAGGGTTTGAAATCTTCCGTCGACATGAATTAATTTGTACCCATTTCTTACATGCTCAACCAGGTGATGCAATGGACTATCTGGTGAAAAACACTTTCACTGCAGCGGGTGGAGCCAGGAAAAGCTTCCCAAAAGTGGCCATGATCATCACGGATGGAAAGTCACAAGACCCAGTAGGGGAGTACGCCGAACGGCTGAGGAACATTGGAGTAGAGATCTTTGTCCTGGGTATGTGTCTATACATCTGTTGAACATGTTTCGTAATCCAAAACTGTATGGATCACTATTTCAAGCCCCGTTTCATATCTTCAGGTATCAAAGGAGCAGATGAGGATGAGTTGAAGGAGATAGCCTCTGCTCCCCACAGGAAGCATATCTATAATGTTCCAAACTTCGACATGATCAGTCAGGTGCAGAAGGAGCTCATCACTCAGGTGTGCTCCGGTGTGGAGGAGCAGCTAAATTTGCTTACAAGCGGAGAGGAAGGTACTGCCCGTGCACACGTAATCCCACTAAGCTCACAGAGAATTGACCAGTTAATGGAAGATCTATAAATCATAAATATATATCCTTTTTTACCCCAGTTGTTGAACCAGCTTCAGACCTCAGAGTAACCGACGTCTCCTCCAAATCCATGAGAATTACGTGGGATTCTTCTCCTGGAGACATCACAGGCTATAAGCTGCAGGTCTTCCCCGTGATTGCTGGCGCCAAGAAGCAGGAGCTCTACATAGGGCCCACATTCACCATGGCCAACGTCAGAGACCTGTCTCCTGAGACAGAGTATGAGATCAGTCTGTTTGCCCTCAAAGGTCTGACCCCTAGTAAGCCACAAGTTGTCAACGAGAAAACACAGCCTGTGAAGGTATCTACAGGTAAGATGCTAACAACTAATTTCGTTCATACTTCCAAGGCCCTGTTTACATGTGGTATTAAGATGAGTTTTGGTCGATCGGGTAACAAGTAGACAAGGGAGACACATTCCCATTTACATTTGGTGTTTTAATCCGTCCCTTTTTTTCCACTTTTGGCCATTTCTGTCCTGATTTTGAGGGGATTTTGTTTGGCTAACATGCTTCAACGAGACATCCTGCGATGTTGTAGAATTACATCAGTAGGCAGAGAGGAGACGGTCTTTTGTGGCTGTTCAAATGCATTTGACCACATGAGTGTCCACATTACGAGAGCAATCCCATCTAATATGTTTTTGACTACCTCTGGAAGTTGTCGTAACTGGACAAGCTGAAAAGGTTTTACACCCAATTCATAGTTGTATTAAGTGTTGTCCACTTGTGATCGGATCTACCAAAACATGTCTTAATGGTGTAAACAAGTCTCAAGTATTCAACCTTGGTGCACTAAGTTTGAGCACAGAGAAGTGTGAAAGAGATCTGAGCACTACGATTCCTTGAATTGTGTTGATCAAGGATGCAACTGTTCATGGATCACCTTCTTGTGGGGACTGAATCAACAACATCTGAGTTGCCAGTCCGAATCTTTAACCATCCTATTATAGGTTGGAATATACTAAATGGCTTGTTAAATCTGAACTAATGTTGAGTCCATCAGACTAAACCGTTACAAAAATCATGGCAAAAGTTGTGTAGTGTATTCCAGTCTTAAATCTCATATAGATCCGCCCTGTTCATAGTGTATCTATGTACTGGTACTTTTTGATCTGCTTACCCTCAAAATGCAAAAAATGATTATTTCCAGACAGACAGGTTGTGAAATCTTGTGTTTTGTTCCCTATAGAGTGCTCTCTAGAGGTCGAGGTCCAAGCTGATATTGTCCTCCTGGTCGATGGCTCGTACAGTATAGGACTGGCTAACTTTGCTAAAGTTAGATCCTTCCTTGAAGTGCTCGTCAATTCTTTTGACATCGGACCCAACAAAGTGCAGATCAGCTTGGTTCAGTACAGCCGGGATCCTCACACAGAGTTTTCCCTGAACAAGCACCACGACATTGCAGCTGTGCTCAAGGCAGTGCGCACCTTCCCCTACCGTGGAGGCTCCACCAACACTGGCAAGGCCATGACCTACGTAAGGGAAAAGATCTTCATTCCAGCCCGTGGCGCTCGTGATAACGTGCCCAGAGTCATGGTGCTCATCACAGACGGCAAATCCTCGGATTCTTTCAAAAACCCTGCCAACAAACTAAGGGAAGCAGACGTGGAGATTTTCGCCGTGGGAGTCAAGGACGCCGTGCGCTCCGAGCTGGAGGCGATTGCCAACGCTCCTGCTGATAACCATGTGTTTGAGGTGGAAGACTTTGATTCTTTTCAGCGGATCTCCAAGGAACTAACAACATCCATCTGCCTAAGAATTGAGCAGGAACTCCATAACATCAAGAAAAGAAGTACGTGCCAGCTTTGATTACATTCATTTACTATTATTTTTTCTGTAATTTCTGTTCGTGTTAATGCGAGTGAGCTGTATGGATAACTTACCATGATTTCCAAGTAGGACATTTTCCTGGATCAACAGCCTTGATGGACCTGGAATAACAGTCTTATCAACCAATAACATTTTAGGAATGAAAAAAGTATTAAGTTTAGGGCTGGGGTTAGGGATTTGAACAACAATCTTATAAGCCTATCTATTCCCTCTGATATGCAGTTTACTCTGGGTAGTTAGTTAAGGATAGGGTTCAGACTATGTTTGTTTGATGGGAATGTTGTTCCAGGATCAGCAAAAGATGTTGATCCATGAACACACCCTGCTTGGGACAGTCACCAGTATGGTTTCATAATACAAATACTAGGAAACATCTGTTGAGGGCAGATTAGATATAATAAACATTGTGAACAATAAATAATCAACATCTTAACATCATCATAATCAACATTAAATTGCTGTTATACACCACATATTTCAGTTTTATTATTGTTAAAGGGACCCAAAAATTAAAATTCTGTCATCATTGACTCATCCTTAAGTTGTTCCAAACCTGCATGAGTTTATTTTTTTCTGTTGAACACAAAAGAAGATATTTTGAAGAATTAATGGGTAACCAAACAGTAGTATTTTTTCCCCATACAATGGAAGTCAATGGGGACTGTCCGCTTTTTTTTTTTTGTTGTTGACTTTTTTTGGTCACACTTGATTTTTAGGTCCAATTCTCACTATTAACAAACCATTAACTATGCCCTTTTCCTCAATAAACTACTAATTTTCTGCTTATTAATGGTTAGTAAGGTAGTTATTAAGTTTAGGTATTGGGTAGGATTAGGGATGTTGAATATGGTCATTCAGAATATCTGTTTTATAAGTACTGATAAACAGCCACTATGTTATTAATAGGCATGCTAATAAGCAACTATTTAATCGTGATAATTGATCTCTGTACTGAAGTGTACCCTGTACCTTTTTTTAATATCTTCTTGTGTGTTCCACAGTACAGGGTTGAAACAATTTGAGGATGAGTTAATGATGAAATGATGACAGGATTTTCATTTTTGGGTGAACTATCCCTTTAACTCATGTGTATTTAGAATGTATTACTAAAGGTTCTCTTGGAGCAAATCTGCAAGCAAGACCAAGCTTAAAGCACGGAAAGCCAGATAATAAACTTTCAAGAAAATATACATTGTAAAAAACCTTTGCTTTTAACTTATAGTGATGTGTTCTCTCATGCAGGTTTGGTTCCACCAAAGTCACTAAGCTTCTCTGAGGTCACCTCCAGAAGCTTCAGGACCTCGTGGATTTCTGACGGAGAGGATGTCCTGTCTTTTCTGGTGCGTTTCAGGCCAGCGGCTGACATAACTGGAGATTACATCTCTTTGGTGGTTCCTCATGACACCACCACTATGATTTTGCCCAATCTCACGCCCCTGACCACTTATGAGGTTAACGTCATCGCCCAATATGATAAAGGAGACAGTTTTCCTTTGACAGGCGAGGAGACGACTTTAGAAGGTATTTAATCATAGTCAAAGTCGTTTATCACTGACAAGTACAGCTTTTGTGCATGTGGCTGATAACACGCACTGCTCTCGCATTTCAGAATTAGGCTCTGTCCGCAATCTCGTGGTGAGCGATGAGACCGTAGACAGCTTCCGCGTGTCGTGGAGAGCCGCTCCAGGAGCAGTGCTGAGGTACAGACTATTGTATGAGCCAGTGGGTGGAGGAGATAAACTGGAAGCACAGACCGATGGGAGTCAGGTCACCATTGTGCTCCAAGAACTGCTACCCGTCACCACCTACCGTGTCACAGTCTACCCTGAGTATGCAAGTGCAATGGGTCCCTCTATGGACACAGAGGGCACCACCAAAGAAGGTCAGCTCTGTGGGAAGTTTTGGCTCTTTTATCTTGAAATTCTAAAACAAGTAAATTAATCCCATATTTATTATTCTCTCTCAGTCCGGGGCTCTCCACGTGACCTGAGGGTCTTTAATGAAACCGTGTCCAGCATGAGGGTCTCATGGCGGGCCGCTCCAGGCAATGTGCTGCAATATCAAGTGGCCTACAAACCTGATGGTGGGGAAAGGAAAGAAATGTTTGTTAAAGGAGACACAACAACTGCTTTGCTGAGAAATCTGTCGCCGGACACCGAGTATGAGCTGTTCGTTAGTGCCCGTTACACCTCTGGCCTCGGAGCGCCACTGATGGGAACGGGCACCACTCTGGAAGGTAAGACACTTCTGTATTGCATTTGAAGCTTGTGCTTTCTACAAAGCAATTCATTTGTCTGCAGTACACTGTATAATATGAAACTAAAAACTGATGGGTGGTTTAAGACACCCAGACGGCAGTCTGCACCAGTGGTTGACCTACACTGCTTTTTCAATAATAGATGCAGATAACTTAAAGGCAGTTTGACTACTATAAGAATGCAGATCTATATGATATTGAAAATAAATAAAAACATGACAACAGTTTATCAAAAGTCACTCAAAATTGTTTGAAAATGTGCTTTTTCAATTCACAAGTGCTGTCAGAACATCTCAAAATCTGATCATTCCCAAATACTGGCAGATATACCCTAGTGAAAAATAAATATAAAATAATGTATTTTAAATGCATTTATTTCATGCTAATTTTCGTCCTTAATACACTTTAATTGTCTGTAAGTAGTGCTGAAGTCCAGCTATAGATATACTGAAGTATATTTGATTGTGCTAAAGTGCAACTATTGCTGCTATACTTCAAGTACACTCTAAATATCTTGCATTTAAACACCGATATTATTCAAAGATCATACAATCCTCATCAATAGTGACATTAAAACATTTTTGGCTTAATATTAAGAAATGTGCATTGTGCACAAGTAGTACTCCAAATAAAATTTAATTAGTATTTTATATCAGTAAGTCTTGAGCGATATGTCAGTAAATATGTTAATAGATTTGAACTATACTTAGTATGAAATTTTAAATATATTACTTTTTTATTAGGCAAAGTGTTAAAGGGAAGCTGTACATTTTGATGTTTTTAGACAGGGCTCTCTGCTACCCTAATTGTTTCTTCGCATGCTTCTGTATCACGCTCTTAACAGAGGACAGATGTGCTTAAAAGTCTTTCAGTGTTGTCTGTCAGTGTGAATTTCACTCCATAATTTTGGGAGCCAAATGGATGACCCTTTAGATGTGTCATCTAATGAAAGACCTCACTGTGTGGATTCCCCCACGCTCTAGGTTTATACATTTGGTGTGTGGGCAGCAGATGAATTAGATGAGCTTGTAAAAATTCCCTCACTCCTGCTTGGCATTGGAAGAAGAGTGAATGGAAACAAAACCTCAAAAGATAATGGTTTGGTGAAATCATTTCTAGTGTCTAACCATGGTCTTGCAATCAGAATTTGTAGTTTTAAAATTAAATCATACAGTGTACAGTTCTGTTCTACTTTTCTAAAGTTACTAATTAAAAAAATCACATCATGTCAGATTACAAAGTCTTTTGATACTGTGCTGGATTTTTAGTGATTGCTAGTTATTTGTGTCCTATTACTGTCTGGTTTATATGAGTGGTCTCAAACCACTAAGAGCCAGTTTCTTCTACGTAAAAAAAACGCTTCCTTTTTTGCTTTCGCAAAAAGTGAAGTACATATTTCTCTCAATACTCTCTTGATAAAAAGCATATCAGAACTGCCATTAACTTGTGGGCTTGCCGAATGTTAGCCACTGCCAAAAAATTTCATCCAAGCTTTTTAGCCCTAACGTATCATCCATAAATGCCCAATACTTACTGCACGTCTTTCTTTGGATGGGTTTCAAGCAGTGTCGTATTAAAATTACTGATTACAGCATCTAACCGGAACCGCTAATGGCTGTCCTCCGCTCATTATACAAAAGCACATATTTCAGAGGCTTGTCATTATGTATGCTGACTCAAGCCGCCTTTCAACGAAGAGCTAAAGGAAACATGTGACTAATTTTTGGCCGATGACAAGGCGTTTCCAAACTGAGCTGCGTTAAACTCCATATCCTGGAGCATAACACAGCTTTCTTTGTTTTAGTTGCCCTCAGCCTCCAGAAAAGTGCACTGTGGGGCCAAACCCAGTTGGGGCAATTAGGAAGTGACCTTAAACAAGGGCTTTAGGGGCTGACCAGCTCATTATGAGAGTATGAGAATCATCTCCACTTCAGCCTATTAAACTGAATTGTAAAAAATGCCATTACAAATGTTAACTTGCATTTCTTCTTAATTCAAAAATGTAAACTTGTTTTTCTAAATCCGCCAGTTTGCTTCAGGGGTCTCAGAGCGTCTTTGTGTTTTAACATCTGGTGAATGTGGTTGCAGTCAGCATGAGTTTTGTCTCATGATAGTTTTTGTGGAAAATGGGCTTGGGCTGCGAGATCTTTGCCAGCGCCAGATTATGTCTTTTATCCAAGACTTCTGCCCTGTTTTACTGAATATGAGCTGAATTCTGTGAGAAGAGAGAGGACAGACCTCATTTTCTCATCAAGTGCTGTCCAGTTGGATCTCATGCAAATTTCGCAAAGCTTAATCAGTGTGCTGTTTGAGATTATCCAAGTGTAAGTCAGGCAAGATTGTTTGAGATGTTTTTGTCAGCTTTGTATGGCAGCTGTTCAAAAGGACGTTCAAGATGTTCGTTACCAATGTGTTCTCAGTTTGTGACCACCCCACTGGTTCATTACCTCTTAAAGATTGATTTCTCAGATGTGTCATTTTTTATTCCACTCAGTCAGTGGCAGAGTTTGCTTTCTCTGAATCTGGACACGGGTGAGAAGATCCAGAAATTAGATCCAGGGCCTGAAATTGGATAAAGTCTGTATGAAACAGCTACAAAGAGGAAATCAATGGAAAATGGTGCTAAATTGTTCATGATGTAGTTATTTGTCTCTTTAGCTAAAGCTGGCACCTGTGATCAGGGGCTCAAGGTTTGGCTGGTTTGATTTAGCCCCTGCTGTTATGTACTGCAACTACATGTAGTCATGTAAGCAACATGTAACATGCTTACACTGGCATTCAAAAGTTTGGAATCAGTAAGATATTTAAAGTTTTTTAAAGAAGTTTCTTATGCCCATCAAGGCTGTATCTATTTGATCAAAAATACAGAAAATTATTACTGATATTACTGAAAATTATTATTATTACTTATTACTGAAAAAAATATTACTGCAATTTAAAATAACAGTTTTCTATTTTAAAATACTTTAAAATATAATTTATTCCCATGAAGCAAAGCTGAATTTTACTCCAGACTTCAGTGATGCTTCAGAAATCATTCTAATATGCTGATTTATAATCAATGTTGGAAACAGTTGTGCTGTCAAATATTTTTTTGGGACCTGTGAGACTTTTTTCAGGATTTTTTGATAAATAAAAAGTTAAAAAGAACAGTGTTTATTCAAAATAGATTTGTGTGTGTGTGTGTGTTACAATATACGCTACTATTCAAAAGTTTGGTGTCAGTAAATATTTTCTTTCTTTTTATTAAAGAAATTAATACTTTTATTCAGCAAGGATGTGTTAAATGGATAAAAAGTGATTGTAAAGACATATTGTTAGAAAAGATTTCTGTTTTGAATAAATTCTGTTGCTTTAAAATCTTTATTCATCAAAGAATCAAAGAAAAAAGTATCACAGGTTCTAAAAACATATTATGCAGCACAACAGTTTAAACACTGATAATAAATCAGTATATTAGAATGATTTCTGAAGGATCATGTGACACTGAAGACTGGAGTAATGGCTGATGAAAATTTAGCACTGCGTCACAGAAGTAAATTATATTTGAAAGTATATTAAAATAGGAAACCAATATTAGAAATTGCTATAATAATTCACAATATTACAGTTTTTTTCTGTATTTTTGATCAAATATATACAGCCTTGATGAGCATAAGAGACTCACATTAAAAATATCTTACATATCTTACTGATCCCAAACTACTGAATGGCAGTGTACATACAATAGTACTACAGTAGATGTTTCGCCAGAGGTTGATTGTTTGTGACTTTCAGTCCTGACATCCTGTATGGTTTGAATGAGGATGAAAAGTCAGATTGTCAGTCAAAGTCAGAGTACCTTGCAGGCAAGCGGGCAAGTTCAAGTCACGACTCTTTCTTGACCCTGTTCCCCACCGCCTCCTGTCTACCCTAGCATTGTCCTATCGAAAGAAAGGCAAAAGGCCAAAAAATCACTTAATATGCATGAGGTGGTCAGACCATCTGTCAAGAGAATATGTTGGGCTGAAGGACACAGCATTGGAGAATTTGTCTTGCTTCCAGGTACACCTGGAACAAAAGTAAAATAATTCAGGATGACAGTCACATTACTGCTTGAACTCCTGTTCCCAGTTAACATCAACATTTTGCTTGGATGGAACGCTAAAACAAGGATCAAAGAAGGAAAAATAGCATATGTGAAGGTCCAAAAGGAGTCTGGTTTTAATCTGGCCTCAACACATAACAATATCAGGACAGCATTAATAAACTCATGCACGGTATTGTACTGTTGTGTCTCGGTTTAGTGGCTACATTTTCTGTCAGTGCAAAACCACAAATGAATATTCATTAATAGCTTGTGTTGTCTGAGTAGAGGTGCACTGCAGTGCCTGGCATTGGCAGTTTGTCTGCATTTTATCAATCAAAAGCAGCATGCAGAAGACATTAACATATGATCTGCACTCTTCTGTGCTCTGTCAGTAAAATCAGACCTCTATGCTGGATGTAGAAACAACTTCAGATCCAGTCAAGCTGGCACAGAGTCCTAATTTCTCTGTCTGTTTCATCTTGAATTGGTTATTGGTGTTCGCTAATGCATGCATCATTGTTGGCGTAGTGATTTGAACAAGTCCTTCAACTATTAACTATTCAATTTCAGTCCATAACTTGATGTTGAAATTTGAATGTGTGCTGCTTTACTAAGTAAGCAGGTTTTTCACCTGGTGGGTAATAAAATGAACTTGAATTTGCAACCTCATGTGTCGACAACTTTGGCACAGGCAAACACTGCTCACATATTGTTTGGAACATTCAAAAAAATCGAGATGTACAATGTACTTATTGTGTTCATATTGTATTGCAAAACACTTTTGCTGCTATTGAGCTGGGATACGGGTGAGGTTAGGGCCAGGTTTGGTGGTATGGGTAGGTTTAAGGGTGGGTTAAGGTGTAAGGAATGGGTCAACAGTGTAACTACAGTATAAATGTAATTACAGAAATTAATTACAGATGTGATGACATGCAGGTATTTTTAGAAATATAAGTATGATGTAAAAACATGTACACAAAATGTGCATTGTGTGAAATTTAATTTAAATGTAAGTAGTAAGTATGTGGTAGTTAAGGCCACTTTATATAAAGTGAGACCCAAAAATTTTTACCTTTTTTGAACTGCCTAAAATATTCCAACATAAAAAACCCTGTAGAGACATTTAAAAAGAATTAGACTTTGGAACACTCGCTGGAAAGAAATTGGGACATAATTTTCCTCAGCAGTTATCCTGTCATTTGCAGTCCCTATCCTCCCAGGTCTATGAGCTATCTAGTCTCTGTTTGAGCTATGACGCAGAGCCTGGTAATTGTACTTTGACTTGGGCTGTTGTTTTAGATTGACAAAAGGCCCGTTTGGCTTGTTTTAGACCAGCAGAGATCAATGTGCGGGAGACAAGTGACTATACTAAAGTTAGGAGAACATGAGGATGGGTGGTGAGAGGGAGAGGTGTTACTGTGAAAGTTTTACACTGCAGTTCACTATGCTGTCAACACTCTGAAAATTTCCTATCATTGCAAGTCTCTCTCTTCTCTTCTGCTTTGGGCCACTCAACATAGAACTGAGAGAAAGAGAGAGTGAGAAGATAGGTAGGTGGTATGGTGCAGATCAAAAAGCAAGCTACATCTGCAGTTTTAGCAGTCTGTGTTTAATGGATCGGGTTTTGTGTTTAATGGAAAGTAGATGTGATGACAGATGTGTGGCAGTAGGGAGAGAAATTATTTTTGCAGAGCTGTTTTCCAGGGTACGCGTTACTGACAGAGGAAATCAAAGCAATCGCGAGCTACCAGCGTCTTAGACAGACTAGTGGACAATTAGATAAATGCTCATTTAATGGAATAGTTCACTCAAATTTATCAGATTTATTTTGTTCTAAATTTCAGGGAACACCGAAAGAGACCACTGCTCTTTTTCTTCCTTCAGTAATCTTTGATCAGGCCCGTCTATCTCTGAAAAATACAAAAAAACTTTTGTCCATTTTCCAGTCCAGTTTCAAATCAAATCAAATCCAAAATGTGCTGTTGTAAAATTATGACAAGCAGTTTTTTAATAACCTAAAAAAAAACATCTACAGTATTATTTGGTCTAATCAGTCTCTAAGCCTGGCCAAACTGGTGTTAAATGTTTTAGGTGATTAGCAAGTTGTTCTCCTTGCTGAAAATCCTGCACTAGTGGTCACCAACATAAGGTATGCTTATGTGGCATGCTGATTTTTGGTTTGCTGGACCAAGTAAGTTAAGCAGGAATGCAGGTGAACCAGCTACGCAATCTCAATTTTGCTTGAGAACAGAATGCTGGTCCACCAGATAGACCAGAACTATACCAGCTCTAACCAAACCAGCCTGGACCAACATGGAATTCATGCTGTTTTTTTCGGCAGGGCTCCCAGCTGGACTAGGTGTCAGAAACCTCCCTAAAGCCACCAAAACATGCCCGCCTTAGCTTGGACAGCCTGGTTAACCAACGCAGCCTGCTTAAACCCATCTACAGTATTTTGCTGTTTAGTCGGTCCTTTTCAGTCTTTAAGCCTGGCCAAACTGGTGTTAAAGTGCCCCTATTATGGGTAATATTATGGGTTAAGGTTCATATTTTGGTTTTGTGAGTCCCCAACAACAGGTTGACATGCATGCAAGGTCAAAAAAACACTTTCATTTTCTTAAGCTATATTATAAAAACAGCTATTTTTAACGCTCCAAAAGCGGCACCTAGTGGCAAAGAATGAATTTGCATTTTCATTCAGACCAACACGAAAAGACCAACAAGTGGGCGGGCAATATGTTAATGTTTCATGTTGACGCCACCATGAAACGGCTTGGAATTCGTTTTAAAAACGACTCCTTTCAGTGACTCATAGTCGACTCTTTCTTTTGAAAGACAATAACTTAATTCACGGTGCACTTTCAGATTTAAAACTTTGCAGGATGTTTTCATTCACTTATAGCTGTGTTTCACACTGCATGAAAGGTAATTTAAAAAAAAAAAAAGTGAAAGGTGATTGGAAAGTTGGTTCCCCAGCCTGACTAGCTGTCAGAATACCATCTAAAACCATCATAACATGTCCTCCTAACAAGCTTGGCCATCCGGGTAGACAAGTTAACCATTGTAGCCTGGTTAGTATTTTGTTGGTCTAATTAGTCTCTAAGCCTGGCCAAACTGGTGTTAACAAGTGTGTCTTCCAGTCTGAACACTGTAGGTGTCAGAGATCATTCTAAAACCTTTGAAACATGACTGCCTAACTAGCTTGGCCAGGCTGGGTGACCAAGTTAGCCTGATTTAATGGAGGTGTTTGCCCGTATTATGCATTCTTTGCACGTATTATGATCTGTTTTTAAATATTTTGTGTCTTTTTTCTCAATCATTCAGAACTTGGTTCACCTACAAATCTGGTTACTTCGGATGTCACTGAGAGCAGTTTTGTAGCATCCTGGACTGCCGCCCCTGGCAACGTCCGCCTTTATCGGGTCACCTGGAAATCCCTCTTTTCAGAGGAAGCTGGCGAGAAAACCGTCCCCGGGGACATAACCACCACCGTTCTGGACGGACTGACACCGGAGACCCGCTACAAGGTTTCTGTCTACGCTGCCTACAGCAGTAAGGAGGGGGAGCCGCTGCATGGAGAGGAGACCACAGATGGTAAGTCCATTCCCGCCTGCGTAATGAATCCAGCATATGACCAAACGCTCTTTACCTTGCTCTGTTTGTCTGACGTGGGCCTCTCGTCCTGAGGTAACCTACCCCAGAGAGGAAAAAAACTTGATATACTTTATATAATGTCTGAATATTTCACTGACATGCATATAAACCTCAATGAAGTATCTGCCATACCAATCTGAACCATTCAGTGCAAAGTTTGAAAATTACACTCAACACAATTCAGCTACTAGCAAATAAATAAAATAAATAAATGTGTGGTGCTTGATAATCCACGTAACTCTGATGAGTTCAGTCATTTTTTTGCAGACTTGAGTGATGCCTTAACAATGAAGACTTACCACATTTTTTACCTAAAGGATGACAAAACCCACAGACTTACTCCCAAGCCATATCTAGAGACCAGAATATCATACAGACTTGAGGGTGGGCCAACAAGCAACTGCTTAAGGTGCAGTCGCACAGTTGACCATTGCTTATCGAAATTCCTTGGGCGAAATCTAGTCAAAAGAAGTCCATGTGTGAGGGTGAAAATGTTACTCAAGCAAATTCCATGAATCTATGAATTTGCTATGTCGAGCAACAGAAAGCTGCATGGTTTGAAAGTGACTTCTCTGTGAGCTGTGCTTCAAACATTGCTAGACAATTCACACAAAGGCACTTTTTTGGTCCACGAAATTTTGCAAATGACACTGCGCCTTTAGAACACCCAAGAAATCATATAGAAATATGCAGTTTGAACATCTTGGCATCCAGTTTTGCATTTTGGGGTGAGCATCACTTCTTCAGAAAATGACAAAATCAGTTCTCGAGTTTAATGTCTGTTTTAAGAACACACTGCAACATAATGACATGCTCTCTGAAGTATGCTGGAGACAAAAGCTCAATGTATTAGTGTTCATTCTGATGTGGAAAAAGTGAAAGAGTGACTTCCATTTCCTTTCATAAGCTGAACACCAAGTGAGAGCAGAACGTCATTGCTATAGGTTTGCGTCATTACCACTGTTTCCTCTAAAATACCTTCGCTGTGGGCTATTGTAACATATGGTTTAGTGTACAGAGTGGCTGATTTAATGATTTACACATGCTCTCTATTATCAAGGGATGCCGGATTTCAACACACACTGCAGCACTTATGGCATCCTCTTACTTATTCAGTGGGGCAACTCACTGGTTAAACTCACTGAAATTTGTAATTGGTTTATCTTGCTGTCTGGCTGTTTATTTATTGTCTGTCATCTAAAAAGTCCAGCAGTTGAGCCGAAAACAGTCTTCTGGCTTAGGCCTCTCCATTTTATGTCTGCTGCCATCACTCTATTCCTTACCTCCTTCAATACCAACATCAACACACGGTGTCCTTTTGGATCATGGATTCTTGGAAAACTTGGAAGTGTTATTTTTCCATCCATAAAACTCCCAATTTTTAAAAGGTCTCTCCAACTGAAAGTGTTCCATAGGCCGGTTAAAAGCAGACAATTCATTCCTTTCCCTCTTGCGTAAAACACTCCGGTCACGGCATAAAAAGAGAACATTGCAGACAGTCTTAGAGTGTCTGCGTTATGCATGACGTACAACCATTTTGGCATGTCTGGTTTCACCCGGTTTGGAAATCCGTGGTCTGTGTTGGATCAAGATTATCTTGGCAGACAAACTTTTATTATTCAGATGGTTTGGTTTTCCTGACCCCTAAGAAATGTGGTTGAATCAATCCAGTGTTTAATGGACATTGTCTTTCATTTATCTCCCTGACAGTGTCGGCCGCTGCCAGAGTTCTTACGGTTTCAGAAGAAACAGAGAGGACCATGCGAGTGACATGGCAGCCAGCACCCGGAAATGTTTTCAATTATAGGGTATCGTATAAACCTCAGGGTGAGACACGCCAGTTGGCCTCCAAAACACCAGGGGGCACTAACACTTTAGTCCTGAGACGATTGCAGCCACAAACCCCTTACGATATCACAGTGGTTCCCGTCTACAAGTTTGGTGATGGAAGACAAAGACAAGGAGAAGGAACCACGTGTAAGTTAATAGCACATATTTGATACTTGAAGTGAGGCAGAAGTTGTTGAGGTTAAAGCTAATTGACTGTAAACATGTTCATCCTCTTTGTTGTCTAATTTGACACCTTTTATTTTCTCTGCAGTGTCTCTATATAAAGCTCCCAGAAATCTGCAAACTTCAGAGCCCACTAAAACCAGTTTCAGGGTGACCTGGGATCATGCTCCTGGGAATGTGAAGGGCTACAAGGTCACCTTCCATCCCACTGGTGAGGAC
This sequence comes from Spinibarbus caldwelli, assembly GCA_039654775.1. Taxonomy (NCBI): domain Eukaryota; kingdom Metazoa; phylum Chordata; class Actinopteri; order Cypriniformes; family Cyprinidae; genus Spinibarbus; species Spinibarbus caldwelli. Next base: position 29,389,172 of record CM077250.1, on the reverse strand, counting down.
ATGGACCTGGGAGAGTTGTTAGTAGGCCCCTATGACAACACAGTGGTTCTGGAGGAGCTAAGGTACGAGACGCCAATGCAGACACATGTAAAACTTCACAGACATCAGTTGAACATTGAAGATACGCCATATAAACACCTTTAAAGTCACTATGAAATCAAATGGACAACATATACCTTCTTAAAACATGTTAATGTTAGTTTTCAGTCATGAAGACCTGTAGGACAAAACATCCATAGAAATTCAGCATCAGTTTTCCATCAAAGTTCCATCTGTTTCAAGCCACAAATATTTAGATTGAACACTGGAAATTCTGCATTATCCATACTATTATTGAACTGAATTGTATCAAAATTGAATTAAACTGATCAGAATAATGACACTATTGTCATCTGTAGAGCTGCTTAGAACTGAATTACAGAAAATTTGTTTCATAATTAATAAACTAATACAGTGATACTAAAGGGGTCCTTTTATGCTTTTTCACTTTTTGAATTTTAGTCAGTGTGTAGTGTGTATGTTTGGGCATAAAAAGATCTGCAAAGGTACAAATCTCAAAGTCCACTCCAAAGGGAGATATTTTGTTTTTTAAAAATCCCTTTTCAAGAACTACAACGAACGGCGCGTTTGGACTACAACGTTTCCTGTATTTGTGACATCACAAAAATAAATCCCTCCTACGGAAATTGAATGGTTAACGGGTGGGGAGAACGCTTGGTTAAGCACTGCACGTTTCAAAATCGAAACCTGGTGCGGGTGTTTTTATATCACTGTATTTCTGATGGAAACGGACTGTTTTCAGAAAATTTTGGATGTCATTTTCGTTTCATCTTGCATGTAATGTCTGATAAAGTAGCAGCGTTACCGGGGAAACCTCAATCTTTACCACTCCAATAGCGCCTCCTGCTGGCAGAGAATTAATTTGCATATATATTCCACCACAAATAGAGTCCAAGTCTGTGGGACTATGATATAAATAAATTCAACTGTATAACAGTTTCGCTGCAATTCATGTTATAATGTTAGAATTAAAGAACAATAAACATAATACATATTACCGTTGCACTTATCTGTACATAGTAAATGCAGTTATTTATAAGCTGTTGTTGACATCCTATCTAAAACATGATTTAGCCAAAAACAAATAAACAAACAAAAAAAAAAACAAAAAAAACAATGACGTTACCACTTTAATATGTCTTGCAATATCCGTGCGTGCAAAGGTTCTGCATGATACTCTTGTTCAATATTCTCGGGGTCTGAATTGTTATGGCAATATTGACGAACTTGCTGTTTTGGCAAGGGGCGGGGCAGTACTGAAACACCGTCTAAGCTGTTCACCAATCACAACGCACTGGGACAGCTAACCAATCACAACACATTTAGTTTTTCGGAAGGCGGGCCTTCATCAAACCCGGAACTAATCGAGCCGTTTGTGCCAGGCTGGGGAGGAAGGTATTGTAATGATGTAAATTATGTGAAAAATAATGTTATTTTCGAACCACCAAGCATGAGAGCATGTTCTAGTACACCCACAAAACAAAATCAAGACTTTGTAAAAGAGCATAATAGGACCCCTTTAAAAGATCAAATTGCAGCTGAGCTCAGAGTATGAATGCAATGCACTAAATTTCACATTGAGTGTTCTCTTTATAATGGTTTTCTATGGGAAATTCTTAACGTGAAACTTTGTGTGTTACTTTTATATTCTGTGCTCATCTGCTTGCTTGTACATGCTATGTTTAATTGTTAAGATGTATACTCATTTTTGGTCCTCTAATATTACTGTCTCAAATACATTAAGCAATTTATTTATACTAGTAAGTTGTGTTCATATTCTGGATGCAGCTGCTTGCCTGTATATAGTATGCTTCACCAATAATGTGTACTGAATTTAGTCTTCTAAAATCACTGTATTTGTATATGAGTACTTAATATAAACCTGGTTTAAAAAAATAAAAAATAAATAAAAAAAACTGGTAGACAGCAGAGAAAGCCTTGTTTTGCCCTCCAGGTGGCCGTTCTTGTATCAGTGTGATGTTATGTGAAAACCATGAATTGTGATCTATTAGCCTTTTGAGGTTGATAGAAAGGATTGTTGACTGATTTGTGTTTCTCTCATCTCAGGGCCGGCACTAAGTATTCAGTGAGTGTGTTTGGTATGTTTGATGGAGGAGAGAGTATGCCACTGGCTGGAGAGGAGAAGACCACCCTCTCTGACGCCCCTGAACCCCCACCCTTTGATACACCAGGTAAGATTAATAATAAAAAAAAACCGACTCTCTTTCTGAGAAGGGTACTTTACCCCTCTCAAACCAACCATCTGATCGCATGGTACTGCAGAGTATTCAGCTCAATATGTAGAATGTTACTTGAGATCCTAAACTATTAGCATACAGCATTCATTTTGTAACAGATGATAGACGGCATAAATCTACTGCATCTGCTATGCATTTAGTTAATTCATATATAACACAGCATAAGTTCTTTGTCAGTTTTGAATCGGAAAAGTAGGCTGCAGGCTAGTGCTTTGAGTAATGGCAAATACCTTTCAGCACAGCTAATTGTGTTGTGAAAGAGCAGACAAGGTGACTGCGCCACATGGTAGCCATGTCTCTGCCTTCTTGTGGAAGGACTCTTGAATTTCAAGAGTGAGAAAGATTATCTGCTCACAATTACTTATGCTTCACAACTTGGTTAGGAAAAAAGTGACATACAGAATGAAAGCTTTGCACATGGTCGGCTGACCCTGGTCTGGAATGTTGCTCCTAATTGGAAACAGATATGATGGTGAGGGTCGGCTGACCGATACCGGCAGGAGAGAGAAAAGCAAATATTCCCAGAGAAGAGCTCTGAGGCTTGTCATTTGCATGCGACAGGCACTAACAAAAAAAGCACAAAAACAACAATACTGTGGCCTTTTTGATTAGTTCTATGGAAATATTGGTATATTACGTTTAAAATGCTTCTCTCTTGCATTTTTCTCATTTAAATGTATATATATATATATATATATATATATATATATATATATATCACTAACATTAATTTTTATTTTACTAATACACTATTAAAATAAAGTTGTATCGTGAATATTATTTAATAATGTCTATCAGTGAACAGTTACATTTTTATTAACTAACATTAACAAAGATTAATACATACTTGTTAGTTAATGCCTCAACTAACATCAACATTTGGGACCTCCTGCTACCTATGAATTGAAATAAATAAATTAATTAAAAAAATAATAAATGAAATAACATGAATTTTCAAATTTGTTAGTATTTGGTATGATTGTTTGCTTTAATGAGAGCAGCGCTCAAGCCAGTTAAACTCTACATGTTTGTTTTAAACCTAATGATCATGATATCTTGCATGAAAGGACATCTTTTGTGCTGCATTGGAAGCATGAAAAATTGAACAAAGAACATGTTAACATGTTCAGTATCACAAATCTGCTGATTTGATTAGTGACCTAGTGGAGAATCTTAAATACTTCTTATTCATTTATTGTCACATTGTTTCTTTGTTTTAAACTGCTTTAAATCCAAAACTTTTCAGGTTATTTTCAGTGTTACATTAGATTTTCGATGGCAGATTTTAAATATTGTCTATGATATTTTGGCTCCACTCTGTATAAACATATACTAAAATATATACTAGCATTCAAATGTTTGGAGTCAGTAAGATTTTTTTATTATTTATTTATTTAATAATAAATAAATTATTTATTATAATTATATATTATAATTAATACTTTTATTCAGCAAAGACACATTAAATTGATCAAAAGTGACACAAAAGGCAGTATAAAGTGTTATTAGAGGGTATAATGCATTAGAATTATTCATAATGTTGTAATACATTATATCTTGTTGTTAATAATGAATATTATATTATTCATCTTTCTTTAAAGAGAACATTTCATAGTGGCTTTCTAATAATGTAGAGAAGGAAGATTGCTGAGTCTTGAATGATGAAATCATTAGCTTGTTGAAGGTGAAGTGTTCAATTTAAGGCATATTTTAGTTATCTTGTATTTTAGTTTTGCATGTGGAGACAAATGCACTGGGACTGTGTGTGTGAAATGCGTTTACCGATTTGCATCTGTGTTTGCTTACTTGCCTAAAGTATGTTCCTGCCTTTAGTGTTTAGGGTACAAGGAGTCGTAAATTAAATGTGAGAATTCCACATTACTATTGAAGACAAGCACCTGTTTGGCTAATAAATATTTTTTGAACCCTTAAATAATTCATTTTATTGCTACTAAGAAATTCCTACACAGGTATAACGCATTTCAAAACCATAATAACTATGGTATTTTAAAATATTGGCTGGCTATATCCACTGAATGTTATAGATTTTTTATTTTTTTATTTTTTTATTTTTTTGATGCTAGAGGGAATGATCTATAAATCAGATAATTATGCAACATGTTCTTTTTGAGCAGGGCCAGGTGGACGACATTTTCCTTCTCTTTACCCCTTCATTCGGTTTATGAAGAGACAGCAAGATGGGACACAGACAAAGACATCACTTACAGAAATGGAGTTTATAGTTGAAAAGATGTTATTTAACATATAATGTAAAAAAAAAGGGAAAAAAAGCGTGTTTTCAAAATGCCAAATAAACAGTTTTGTCATGCTTTGCATGACTGTGTGAATGTTTTGTGAGTCCAAGTGTGTCTAAACTCTTATCTGCATCCTTTATCACAAATCACAATTCATTTGAATGTTTACATCTACTAGTTTGAATGATTATTATTATTCGTTTTATAATAATAAACTTACTGACTGAATTGTTCTCTGGTCAAACAGAGGTAATGTGCAAAACCACAGCCCAGGCAGATATCATCCTGCTTGTTGATGGATCTTGGAGCATTGGTCGTCTGAACTTCAAGACCATAAGGTCTTTCATTGCTCGCATGGTGGGTGTCTTTGACATCGGGCCGGATCGTGTCCAGATTGGTAAGAGAAATTTATCCTGAACCCCATATTAGTGAGAAGATCCACAATAGTGCCATGCATAGGAAGTCTCTTGAGTTCTCTCCCAAGTCTCATGTTTCCTATACTTTTCTCCTGAGAAAAAGACCCTTGTCATCTCACATGTGTGCTTTAGAGTTTCAGAAGATATCTCAACAATGTCTCAAACATTGACTGAGTAATCCAAGATACTACGTTTTGCAATTAAAAGTCATATCTCAGTATAACCTCATCAGTTCTCATTAAATTTTTCCAAGACCAAATGATCTGCAGTGTACTCTTACTGTATGGAAAATTTACTCTCTCATTTGTTTCTCATGAACGTTTTATTGCTCTTCAAACAGTTTAGGACAAATATCTGAGGAAAAAAAAATATTAGGTCTTTTGAACTCTAAAAGAGAAACTTCTGAGCAATGGCATCTTCTTCTGGGTGTAATTATGAACACTGTATCTGTCTGTTTTTAGGTCTGGCACAGTACAGTGGAGACCCAAAGACTGAGTGGCACCTAAACTCTCACAGAACCAGAAAAGAGCTGCTGGATGCCGTGGCTAATCTACCCTACAAAGGAGGAAACACTCTGACTGGTATATCATGTTTTATTCTGATCTATATGACAGACCCAACACACTTGATCTGTGGTGAAACCCTAAAATTTGTAGAAGTTTGTCTTCCACTTGTGATGTTGTCGACTACAGCTCCAATTAAAAATGGAACAGTTTATTGAATCTTTAGAAAATATCTAAAGAAAAAAAATCTCCTGTTTTTTTGAGAATTATATTTGATACATAAAGATTTATGGCTCACATCGTATGATAGAGTGAGAATAATGGAGCTGAAACTCAAGGAGGACTTTATTCATAGACAAACTGAGCAAAAATATGAAATTTGATGCAGATGCTGATATTTATATGACCAAAATGTAAATCAATGAGATCTTTATAACAGTATAGTAGACTACTGACATATAAATATGGTCTAAATAAGTTTTCACTTATTTTTAAGTATTATCTCCCAATAATATGTCTTAGTAAGATGGTATTTAAATGCTTAGTTTGATGATCAAAACATATAATGCAATACAATACAATGATGATTGAGAGATGAACAAATAGACAATCCATAAAAGCCTGGTGATAATATATTTGAGACATTTCAACATGATTTTTCAAAAAAAAAAAAAAAAAAGATGTATTGATAATCAAGTAAAATGTTTCTTCAGTTGAGTGAGTGTTTATCTTGAAATATTTCTAACAATATCCAAGCTATTTTTACTTTTACTTATAAAAATCAGTAAAGATTACACAACAAAACAACACGTGAAGCACGAGCTGAATATGGACGTTTGTACAATTATACTAAAAGACTTGCTTTTACTTGCTAAAAAATATAAACTATCAATCAAAAGTATAAACTATCAGTATTTTATTCAGCAATTTCAGCAGAGGCCATAGAAATGTGCATATCAAATATGACACAGTAGCTTTATGGGTTTCATACTGGTCTTCATTAGGTTTAATGCCCACCTTGTGTATTTAGACTTACTAACATTCTCTTATTCCACAGGCCTTGCTTTAAACTACATCCTTCAGAACAATTTCAAGGCTAATGTTGGAATGCGTCCGAACTCTCGGAAGATCGGCGTCCTGGTTACTGATGGCAAGTCTCAGGATGACATCACGGTCAACTCTCAGAACCTGCGCGACCAGGGCATTGAGCTGTATGCCATTGGTAAGAACTGGTTTCCCCTTATGGTCTTTCAGACTAGGGCCAGTTTTACTAAACAGTCCAAATTAGCATGAGAGCGCAATTCCAAAACAGCGCCAATGGGCGTGGAAATTTCTGCGGGTGATTTACTAACAACTGCGCAAATTAAAGAACACAGACGCAACATCTCATTTATACATCGACTAATGCAATATACCAAGCGCAGCGCAAATTATATCAGTCGCAAATAAAGAAATAAAAAAGCCATAGTACGTTGAAAAGAACCGGAGGCCAAAAAATGCTAGAAGTTGCATTTTGATAGAGCTGGTATTGCATGACTCCTAGGGTTCCAAGTCGTCTTTTATTTCCTGAAGCAAGTTAAAAATAACGTGGCTTGGCAAAAGATATTTTCGTGTTCTTCTTGCATTCCAGATAAATTACTTGTGGAAAAAATTCCTCACCCTTCTCTCTCATCTTTGCCGTGCCTCCTCCTAGCAACAAATTGCAGCCATTTCAAGCGCAAAATAGTTTGACATGCTTTTTTTGTTGCGTTAAATAATGGCACAAATGCCAGTAATTTGACGAGTGCAAATGTTAGTAAAACGCATTGCGTGATTCGTTTGAATACTCTCCTCCCATAAATTTTGCGTCTGAAAGGGAAACTCCTAGAAATGCATATTCAATAAGGTCAGGCGCAAAAATAACTGTGCCTTTTCAGCACTAATTCGTCACTGTGCGTCTTTAGAAAACCTGACAGTACTATTTTAACGCCAAAAGACGGTTTGCGCTGGCGCAAGCTGTTAGTAAAACTGGCCCTTGGTCTGATATGATTGCTCAGAGAAAAACAATGGATAATGGGTTGAACTGGGCTTTAACATGTCTTTTGTGGCTTTGATCTCCAGGTGTGAAGAACGCAGATGAGAATGAGCTGAGATCCATTGCTTCCGATCCTGATGACATCCACATGTACAACGTGGCTGACTTCTCCTTCCTGCTGGACATCGTAGACGACCTGACAAACAACCTGTGTAACAGTGTCAAGGGTCCAGGTATCACTGAGGTCACACTCTCTGAAACACTGAGGCTGAAAGATACAGTATTTCTGAGGGAAAAGGGATAGTCAATAAGAAAAAATGTATAGAAATTTGACTGGATTGTGAAAAGTGGCCAATCTATATGAGAATGAAGGTCAAATGCCGAATTTACACTGTAGAGGTGGCATATAAGAGCGTTTGAGGTTGCGTTTAGGCATTTTTACAAAAAGACTGTTTAATGCTGCTAAGAGGTGGCATTAATTGCATTTACACAAAAATTACAAATGTGTACTTTAAAGGTACACTAAGCGATTTTTGCCAAACGATGTTATTTGAAAGCACCAAACCAAACACGCCCATAGCCCTTGCCCCTATTTTGAAATCTTCGCCCCACACGTACATACACAACCATGGCAAGGACAATCGCGGAAACAAGTGAAGATGACACATAAACATATTCAAACAAAAGCCAACACAGATAAGTTGTGTGAAACGAAGCAAAATCAACGTTACTCACCTATCAATAAGAAACAACGCAACCTCGGCATCTGACTGCCGAAATTTCAGCTGCTCCGAAATTTACGCGGGTCCTACCTGATCGTAACCCTTCTTTTTATTGTTTTGTATCTCTGATATTTTCCTCTTTTTTTTTATCTGCTATCTCTCTCTATCTATAGTTGATCTGGTAATATCTGTCCTGTGCAATCAAATTGAGCTCTCTCTTTAAGACACGCCCCCTTACTGCTGATTGGCTACAACTGTATTCTGGGACTCGGTCCGACACTGTGGTCAAAAGTGTTTTTCAAAAATCGCTTAGTGCACCTTTAATACTAGGGGTTGAGGTGGGTCAGAGCAGGCATAATTCAGTCTGGTTTTTATGCTGCATTACATCTTTATATTAAATTATATTACATTACAGTCTACTAATACTCTAATGATTGCTTACTTATAGTTGGTAGAATGTCTAATGTGGACTTTCCAAATAAAGTTTTACCTGTATTTCTGATCAACCTCTTTCTGATAACAGTTTTAAAAAGTCCTTAGGCTAATAATATACAATACTTAAATGTGATGAATTGTGGCTAAAATGCAGTGTCACTATGTCAGAGTGTCGATGTCCTAAAAGGTTCAAGAATTAGTCTTTCCTTTTCTCTCCTTTTTTTGTTTTTTCTTTTTACAAAATTGAATCCCTGAAGGCTTTGACCTTTTCATGATGAAACTTTGACACTCTGAAACTCGATCCAGGCGCAGACAGACGTTCCAGGCTCCAAGAGAAAAAAAAAAATGTCTAGAAGCAGCCCGGTCTAGAAATGAGCTGGAAAAAAGACATGATGCTGTTAATATTCTGTGAACTTTTGACTGATTAGTATTATCTTCTGACATTTCAAGACATATCAGAGCAATGTTAGAGCTGCTACAGTGTTGTAGCTCTTGTAATCTCTGGAGGAAATTCTTCTCCTGTTCTTTTAGTGTAGCAAAGTAAAATATGAGACATGTTTCCCCATGAAAATTTAAAGAGCTGTGCCATGAACCTAAGCAACCTGCTCCTAGATGATCATTATATATATATATATATATATATATATATATATATATATATATAAATAAAATGAATGACGCCATTATAATGACTCCCTTGACCCAGGGTGCAGAAAACACAATATAGCCTCCATTAACATGTTGAAAAAGACAAAAAAATAAAATCTGTAATAATAATAAGGTCAATAATCTATATCTCCTATTAAATATTTTGAATATTCAAAATCATTATTCCAATTAAATGCATCACTGTATGAACTCTAAAACTCTAAAATAACTCTAAAATTACTATATCATTTACAGAATTTTAGGGCAATGTTTACCAAATTCAGATTTGCTCAGAAACAGCCCTGATGTGACAGTCTAATGTTGGAGTATGTGAGGAGTCAAAGGTTAAACCCTAATCACCATCATTACCCCTCACAGGAGGAGGCCCAGAGCCACCCACCGATCTAACGACCTCAGAAGTGACCCATTACTCCTTCCGCGCCACCTGGGTCGCCCCCGATGGCCCCGTGGAGAAGTACAGAATAGAGTATGTGAGCACCACAGGAGGAGAACCACAAAAGGTATGAACACTTCACATGTTTGAAAAGCATCACAATTACTATTGCCCATTGTTAGAGTTATTAAACCCTAAGTATTAAACTTAAGTGTGCAATTCATTTAAAACTATTTACACAATGCACATTAACAGCAAGAAAGAGCAAAGAAAGACAAAGTGTGGCTTGAGGCATTTCATGCTGAGCCAAAACTAGATTTCTTCAGAAGTGTGGAAGTCCGGAAACAAACTGGAAAGGCATACTTTGATTTGACCTAGAAGTGATTTATTGTGTTTTCTTTGCAAACACAGTCATGTCCTATTCTTGTGAGTTCTCATTTTAATTCTGTTCGTCTGTTGCAGCTGCTTGTCGACGGGACCGTGACGACTGTGGTCTTGGAGAATCTCACTCCGCTGACGGAGTACATGGTGAAGGTTTACTCAGTGGTGGGAGAGGACAGCAGCGACCCCCTCAAAGGCTCAGAGACAACATGTAAGTGTGCATTTACCCACAATTCACTCATCACCAGAATAGCCAGAGCCAATTCCTCAACAATATGTATCTAAACACCAAAAAAAAAAAAAAAAAAAACACACTGAAAATCATTAATTATTTGCACATTCGATAAATGTAATTGTTTTAGAAGTACATGATGATGAGGATATGGTTCTGCACTTCTCTATACCATGGTAATACAGTTTATTGCATTGTAATACTTTGTTTTTTGGACATTTTACACGGTAATGCCATGATAATTCTTAAAAGTACCTTGGAGTACCATGGAAATACCATGGTATTTGAGGACAGTAATCATTCAATACCAGTGGTATTACAGTCTGACACCATTAATGTACCATGGTACTGCCACAATACAGAGTTAGACACTTTTGTAAGTATTGTATCATACAATACTTGGGTGAATCTCACAAAAACATGTCTAAATTAAAAAAAATAATAATAATACATTGATTAACATTTTTATTCTGCAAGGATGCATTAATTGATCAGAAGTTACAGTAAAGACATTAATAATGTTACAAAAGATTTCTATTTCCAATAAATTCCAATAAATTTCTATTCATCAAAGAATCCTGAAGAATAAAATGTGTCAGTTTCTACAAAAATATGAAGCAGCACAACCGTTTACAACATTGATGATAATCAGAAATGTTTCTTGAGCAGCAAATCAGCATATTAGAATGATTTCTGAAGGATCATGTGACACTGAAGACTGGAGTAATGATGCTGAAAATTCAACTTTACATCACAGGAATGAATTACTGTTGTAGTACTGTTTACAGTATTACAGTTTTACTGTATTTTTGATATAATAAATGCAGCCTTGTTGAGCATAAGAGACTTCTTTCAAAAGCATTACCAAATCTTACAGACCACAGGCTTCTGAACGATAGTATATACATTTACAGTAAGCAAAATGTGATTTCTTTTTAATAATGTGTCAATACAAAAACATTAATGGTACTGAAAATGCTCTCAAGTGTCATTTCCTATATTTTCTTGAAATGCAATTCAGTTGTTGACAGGTTTTGCGAGATTCACCCAATAAAGTATCATCTTTGCTGTTTAAAAATGAATTGTTTATGAGATACAATGAGATGTTTAGCCAGTTGCTGAGAAGGTGCAAATAAAATGCTATGCAATGTGTATGTGCTAATATTGCTGTACCCTTTTTTTGTCACCTTTAATTTTTTTTAATTACCATTATGACTTAACCCTAACGTCATTATTTCTTTTACAGCGCTGTGAAAGTAACTGTGTTGCATACGGCATGATGCTGCTTTGCATCGCAAAGTGTCATTGTATTATTTCATTTGTTGTCTGTGTGTTGACATTTGCATATCAGTTTGTCTGTATGTCTGTCAGTCATTTCCATCACGTGAGTATCCCATGATCATTCTCATCCGACCATTGTCTCTAATGGCGTTCCATTCCATCTTGTCACACATCCATCTTTCCATCCGGAATGCTTCCATGTTCCCATTCGAGCTTCAGTCCGCTTAGATGGATAGTCAGGGATCAAATTGCAGAAGAGAAAGAGAGAAAAGTCATGTTCCCCTCTGTAGTGCCTCTCAGTCCTGTGAGGAACATGAACATCTACAAAGAGCGCTCCACTGCCATGAATGTGAGATGGGATGCAGTTGAAGGGGCCACAGGCTACATGCTTCTCTACAACGCCCTTAATGCCACCGAACCCTCTGTGGAACAGGAGGTACGGTGACGCCACACATTTCAACCACTGCCCAGTCTGCTGTCCCGTCTCATCTAGTCAGTCAGCCTTTTGGAAAGGCCAGTCTTGAAGCTGAATATTTAAAAAAATAAATACAAAACGTGTTAATAATTTTCATCAGGACTTACTGGAAGAGACAAAATGTTCTAATGGAAACCCAATGGTGCTATGCAGCTCAAATCTGTCAACAACTCTGACATACTGTAGCAGAAAGAGGAAATGGAAAGAATTTTTGGAGATATTGTAGATACCACAGGTGGTAGGACTACATTTATTGGGTTCAAAAACATCCTTTATATTGCAGCTTTTGGAAAGTAACAGCTCATTAGCACTTTGGGGCTTGTTAGCACAGTTCCTCTTTCAAGTATTTCACACAGTGAGAAGGTCGACGTCAGTTCTTGCGTGAATCTGATGTCCACAGGACTTGTCTGAGAGAGCAGATGTTTTTCATTTGAAAAAAAAAAAGAAAAGAATATGCTTAGAGTTTTTGTTATAGTTGGTAGACAGTCATAATGTCTTCACTGCAAAAAATATTTTCTTCTTCTTCTTTTTTTCTTGCACGTTTTGTCTTATATTTTGCCTTATTTTCCAGTTCGATCTATCTAAACATTCATGCAAAATTTCAAGCAAAATTAAGCCTTATTTTCTGAAAAATGTCTCAAAATTAAGTGGGTTTATGCTTAAAACAAGAACAAATGTCTGCCAACAGGGTAGGAACTTTATTTGTCCTTGTTTTAAACAAGAATTAAATCTTAATATATTGTCTGTGTTTTTTAGACTGTGTGTGTATTTATTTATATATATATATATATATATATATATATATATATATATATATATATATATATGTGTGTGTGTGTGTGTGTGTGTGTGTGTGTGTGTGTGTGTGTGTATATATACATATATGTAAGTAAATGTATCTTGATTTAGGAATGTTTAGATATTTGTTCTGGAAAACAAAATAAAAATACAGAGTAAGAAAATAATTTTTGCACTGGGATTCAGAATTCAATATCTCAGTCAAGACAAGACTAAAATCATAATTTCTACCATGATATATAAATCTGAAGGATTTATAGATATTTTAAAGGTATTTGTGCTAAAACTGTCCTGCTTAAAAGACCAGCAAATGTTGTTTTGGATACTAATCCCCTGCATTTCTGCAACCTTTTTCTTAAATAGCTTAACATCAACATCCCATCAAAATGAACCTTATTTACATTTTGGCCATGATTCTTCATGGTATTCTAAACTTTGTTACTCTTTGTTACAAATTTAACTCTCTTATTCTATGTGGCCATGAGAGATTTGTTCAGCCTTGTGTTATTTTAGTATTACTGATAACATTTTTAGTAATCACTGATTATTTGTTTGTAAGAGTTTCACTTGTAGTTAATGTAATCACTCTGGATCAGCATCCATATCATTCATAAACTATCTTAGAAATTCAAACTTGTCCAACCTGGTCTTTTCAGCAGTGGCGTAAAACATTTCCATTATGTTCCCTTGAAAAAGTCCACCATCCCTTTCATTTGTGATGTGGTTGACTTTCACAGATACGTGTGAAAGGAACAGTTACTGACGTCCAGCTGAAGAAACTTCGTCCCAACACGGCCTACAGCGTTTCCGTCTTCGCTCTGTTCGGCGAATTCGCCAGTGAACCTCTCTCTGATCGGGGGGTGACCCGTAGGTGGCACTAGGGCTTTCTTCCCCTCAGCAGGGATGTTTAGCACATCTATCTGATTCTCATCGTTTGTTTGTCTGTTGTTCTTTCGTTTGTATCTCTCCCTTCTCTGTAGTGCCTATTCCTCCATCCGGTGAATTGAGGATCACAGATGTCACCCACAGCACCATGCAGCTGGACTGGGATCCTGCGCCTGGCGCCGTTCGTAAATACATCATCACTTACAAGCCAGAGGATGGAGAGTTGAAAGAGGTAAAGTCAAACTCATCAGCTTTCGGTGACATTTGCCCATTCTGACAAATCACTGAATAGGCCATTCATTTGTGATTATATGTATGAGTATCTGAAGGGAACTGACTGTCTTCAGAAAAGTTACACTGGCATGTTCTTTTCATCTTACCTCCATATGATGTCTAAAAGTAGTGTTTATAAGTGCAGCGCTGCTGTGCGTATGTTGAAAACTGGGGTAACTGCTGTATTTCTGATTTTCCAAAACATTTGCATTTTCATTCAGCCCATCTGCCGTTTTTGTTCAGACCAATTGTATATAACATACATAATCAGAAATGTGAGGTTTATCCTATAATTTATTAATGATTTTACAACACTTTACAAGTTTTACAACATTGCTACCTAAACAACAGAATATCCTAATTGACTTCAGCTGCTGATTCCAATAATTCTTTAGAAAAATCACTGGTCTGGAGTTTGAACATATGATAACCACTGAAAGCAGAAGGTTCTCAAAGCAAACACAATCACAAGCGGGATTTTTGAGGTCTGATAGTAAAAGTAATTTGCACTTGTAATTTTTATGTTTTTTTTTTGACAATCATATCACACCGGCCACAACGAAAATCTCTGAGGGCCGCACACTTGGGGATTAATTGTGTGCACAGCTTATCAGCTGTTGAAAAACAATCTTGTTTTCAAATGTGCAAAGCCTTCCTGGGTCACTGTGGAAGCCTTCCTGTGGAAAGATTCCTGTCTGTTTACACAATGCATCCAGGCAGACAACCAAGAAAGAGATTCATGTTGATGGATTTGGGACCTTTTAACATATCAGCAATTACGTTACACAAGTCAGTGAAGACGGCAGCTGCCGAGAGAGTACAGCTGCTCTCCAGAGCTTTGGTTACGGCGATCATCTACCAAAGATTGCGAGAACAGACAGATGATAAAAAAAGATGGAGTTTTGAGTGGCACGCAGCAATCCAGTGCTTTGGGACGTGTATTTTATGGGTGGGATTTTTTTCCTATGATTTTTTTCTTTTTTAACTCTCAGTGGCAGTTTTGGAATTTCTCCACATCCTGAGGCATTAATCATGACTCAGTTCTGCTCATAATTCTGGGATGAAAAGATGAAACAAACATGCACACAAATGTGGGTCCAGGTGGATGGAAGCCTGAGAGGCCCAACAGATGGCGGCAGCTCCTGTTACCTGACACTGGATCAAAGATTAGGTCTAATTCTGCAGGAACTTAAAGTGATTTTATGTATTGAGGCTTTGTTGTTTCTCTCAATGTCAACCCCTCTCTAGCAAAAACTGCATCACATGCTAGGGTGGCCATCCATCTGGTTTTAGGTAGGACAGTCTGGTTTTGAAATACCAGGTTTTGTTCCTGAATGATTCAGCATTTTTTGATTGAATCTGACTAGTCAATGAGTCAATAAGCCATTTATAAAGACAGCTGCATACTAGTATAGTGCTCTTACTATTTTTAGCATTTTTATAGCATAAATAGCAAGAGTAGAATGCTAATACTGTACATGGTTCTGAAATCAGCTTGCTTCATTCCTGAATGAGTCAGCTGTTTTGAGCAAATCAGTTGAAAGAGAAAATCAGTGACTCACTCATTAAGGCAGTGACTTCTCGCCACCAATTGGTGGCTTTTGCTTCATATTTAAAGTATGATGTCATAGTTTTATGTTTAGTATACTATACTATACTATACTATATTATGTTTATGTTTAGCAGTGTAAATGCATTTGTGGCATCTCTGAACTGCATTAAACAGTCTGCATAAATGCATCTAAATTCCACTTCAGATGCAGCTTGTGTGCTGCTTCTGGAGTGCAAAGATGGATTTTGTTCAATACATGAAATATGACGTATACATTTAAAACAAATAGTTGTAGGATTTACAACAATTACTCAGAAATAGTTAATAATTGCACAAATAATTACGAAGAAATGACAAGTAACACGTCGGATTAAACATGAAATTTTAAAAGAGACAAACTGAAATCTGTGCACAATTTTATTTCCAACTTCAAAAATATGATATATTTATATTATATTTATATATTTATATAATAATATATAATAAAATTATATATATATATATATATATATATATATATATATATATATATTTTTTTTTTTATACAAGTAAATGATTACAGGTGATCTGGATTACTTAATCAGATCCCAGTAATTAGATATTAAAATACTCATAATCAGATTACAGGTCCATTATTATTAATTACATGATTGCATGTTATTAACACAATGGCAGTAAAGTGTTAATAATTTACTGATAAAAGTAATGTAAAAGTAATCAATAAATTGTCAGATTACATTACCTAAATTGTGTAATCTAATAGATTCTATTGCTGACTACACTTTACACAGTGTCCTATGGAATCAGTAAAAGATTGTACTTTGTAAGTAATCTACGAATCTGCCAAACTTACTGCCAATGCTAACCAGCCAAACCTTGACCTCCTGATGCCGCCGTCTTTTTGCTGTGTATTGTGTGGCCATAACTGCACTTCTCATGTTTCAATTTAGCTTGAAGTTGACAGAGATGTAACGTTTAGAGGACTGGATAATCTCATTTCCCAAACGGAATACGATGTGGCTGTAACTCCTGTGTATGATTCTGGGCCCGGAAACCCAATGCTTAACCAAGCCATTACAGGTAACAGGCCAGGGGATCTATCTATGAATAACCTTTGTAAAGTGAAATAACACTTGACTGCTAAATGTTTAAAGTGCTCAATTGTGACCTGAAAGTCATCCTGTTCGTTCTAGATGTTGTCCCTGCTCCGAAGAACTTGAGGTTCTCTCAAGTGACCCAGACCAGTTTCAGGGCTCACTGGGAGCACGGCGCTCCTGATGTCTCCCTCTACCGCGTCGGCTGGACCAAGAGTGGAGAGAACAACTTTCAATATGTAAGACATCAGAGTCTAAACATGAGAACTGCTTCATCAAGTTGAAATACTAAAGATTTGACATCAACTGTGTATTTACTCTCCTTCCCGTAAAATCATAAATATTACATACATACATTACACTCAGAGGTATAAAGTAGTATAGAGTAATAGTACTGTTCTGGGAATATGTATCTGTACTTGTACTCAGTTACATTTACAAAGTAAAAATAATAAATTTTTACTCCATTGTAATTTCACATAGAAAGTACAAAATATACATCATATGACATTTTTCTAGTTATTTAAAAAAAAAAATAGTATTTTTCTTTATCCTGATGTAGTTTTGAAAGACGAGGGTGAGTAAATGGTGATAAAAAGTTCATTTTTGTGTGAACTGGCCTTTTCAGACTCAGTCTGAACTACAGTAATATAGTGTTTTATAATAATTATAATAACCATTGCTGTAGATACATGAACTTGAGTCGAGTGTGAACACGGTTCATGATTAAGCTTGATTATTTGTTTAAAAATCAGTATTTCCACATGTCAAACCACGGTACTATTATCGGCTGCTAATTTTAGCTGAAAGTATTCAGGTAACATGTTTAAGGATACTGCTTTGGCTTTAACATCTGCTGTGTTCTGGAGTTGTACGTAATCAAAACAATGAGAAAATAGTGATTTTTGGCAGGACAAAGTTTTGAAAAATACTATAAATACTAAAAATGCATCATAAATACTGAAATGAGAAAATCTCTTGTATTCAAAAGCTAATTAAAAAAGCTAAGAATGTTTAAAAGTCAAAAGTGTTTAATTTCTTAATTTTTAAGTACAATGAAATGATATTGTTTTTTTTTTTAAATCACACTTGGTGTTATTTTAGCATAATTTAGATACTAGTTTTTTTATTAGCACAATTTTTTAAAATATTTTAAATCAGGGGTGTCAAGCTCAGCTTCTGGAGGGCCAGAGCCCTGCAGAGTTTAGCTCCAACCCTAATTAAACACACCTGATCCAGCTAATCAAGTCCTTCAGGATTATTTGAAAACTACACATGGTATGTGTGTTGGAGCAGGGTTGGAACAAAACTCTGCAGGGCTGCGGAACTGAGTTTGACACCCCTGTTTTAAATGGTTTTATATACCATATCATATCGAGGGGTGAGAACCAGAGAACCAGAAGGGCGTAATTTCACCAACTTTACAGGAGAGCCAAAACAAAATTTGTACACTCATGGATGACAGTAGTTTTGCCTGTAGAAAGAGCTCATTAAGAGCTTTCATTTGATATATCTCCATTTCACCAAAAATGTCACTTTCGCCCTTCTGGTTCTCACCCCCCTTTATATACTTTCCAATTTCAATTTAATTTGAGTAATAGTGTGTGTTTTTGCCATTTTAATTAGTTTTTTATGTCTGTATGGTTTTTATTAGGTTTTAGTGTCCAGTTTTAGCTATTTTAGTTCTTCAAAATGTTGTTTTGGAAACTACCGGAAATAAAACAAGTTTAAGTTTTTTTTTTTTGTTTTTTTTTTTAAATAATGTAATGAAATGGGGGTTTTAATTGCTTAGTAAGTACTTTCGTACTTCTAGTAGTAGTGTTATTTGTGTCGCAGTATTGGTAAATGGTAATTGCACATTTAACTGCTGTACAGTATGTAGCTAATACCACTGTGTTCCTCAGGATATCCTGAGCAGTGAGGACACCACTCTCCTTCTGGAGAACCTGGAGCCAGACACTCTCTATGATGTTTCTGTCACTGCCATTTACCCCGATGAGTCTGAGAGTGAAGATCTTCTAGGAAACCAACGCACATGTAAGAAATCCTGAAATCCAAACGATTAACTTTTTCCATTTACTGCACTTTAGACACCACATGTGCATTTGACAAACTCTCACTCTTTCTCCCTGTGCCCTGCTGACCGCAGTGTCCAAGGTTATTACACCCGGTGAGTCTGGTGTTTTTAAGATACATGACATTTAACATTTGGATTCCATATGGATATAATGACGTGTTCGAACGCAAAACTGAAATTGCAAATGTTGTTTGTTATAGTTCCTAGTGGACCTCCTCAAAACCTCCAGGTGTTCAATGCGACTACCACCTCCCTCACCGCCAAATGGGATCACGCTCCTGGACGAGTGCAGAACTACAGGATCACCTATGTACCGGTTGCAGGAGGAAGATCACAATCGGTAAAGAACATTTTTAAATTTTTTATGTTCATATTATCTGGCTGACTGATAATAGTATTACAGGAGATGTGTTATTTCCACTAGTGCCACCAAGCGAAATCGCAAACAATTCTCAACCACAAACAGCATCCATATTCAATTCATCCAACACTGATTAATTTGGAAAAAAAAAAAAAAAAAAAAAAAGATTTTGACTGCTTCCCAATGTGATTTGAGTTATTATAACAAAATGTTATGGACCCTGAAATTGTTTTGAACCAGGAATTTAAATCAACTTTAATTTTTCTGATCCAATGCAAAACAAATCTGTATGTTTCATCATGTATAGAATTACCTAGCTAAAGACTCTTCATGAGTTCACTATTAGCAATGCGACTAAAATGTAAGACTTTTATCCATTTTGGATAGATTAGGATAATAAGAGAGTTGGTGCTTGTGGGTAGTTGATGTCCATGAGCATTTTTATTTTAACATTAAGAATATAAGATAAATAATTTATATCAATGTTCACAGTTTATCACCATTTTAATAACCCTTTTGGCTTTAACTAGTTTTAAATGATCCTATGTGACAGAGTACAGATATTACATTTAGCCTTTTTAATTTAATTAGTTAGTCAATTAATGAAGATATAAAAACTGCATGCACATTGCCTTTCAAAACTTTTCGGTCAGTAAGATTTATACATTGAAAGAAATTAATTCTTTTACTTAGCATGGATGCATTAAATTCATCAAATGTGACAGTAAAGACATTTATAATTTTTTTTTCTACTCATCAGAGAATCCTTAAAAAATCAGGGTATCCACATAAATATGAAGCAGCACAAATGTTTTCAACACTGATAATAATAATCATGTTTCTTGATCATTAGAATGATTTCTGAAGGATCACATGATGCTGAAGACTGGAGTAATGATGCTGAAAATTCAGCTTTGCATCACAGGAATAAATAGCATGTAAATTAAAGTATATTCAAATAGAAAACAGATCTTTTAAATTGTAATAATAATGCCATCATAATATATTTCTGTTAACTTAGATCTGTAGTTTGCATTATGTCTTTAGATTAATGTCATCACTCTAAAGCACAGGAATAGATTTAATCTAAATGATTTATTGTTTTATTGCCCTTATATTATATCTGAAAGTGCATTGAATATTCCCTACAGGTTGCTATTTTTGGTTTAGCTGGTCCAACTAAGAATGCAAATCTTAGGCTGTTTAAGATGTTTTTGTCTGCAGAATCAACTATCATATATTATTTTCCATGTTTTCATGGTATCTGAATGGGTGCAGAGGTGTTGTTTTTCTATACTAAAGTCGTTGCAGGGACTTTTCCAGCCTCTGTTTTCTTCATCAAGAAGGCAGATTTACACTGGCAGCAGTCATAGGAATAACAGCATAAAACTAAACGCTGTTTTGCTCCACTGAAAAACAGTCCTATCTGCAGTCGTACAGTATTTGTGATGTGCTGTTCCTGACATTATCCAGCACTGCTGAAAATTACTTAAGCTTATTTAAAGGAATAATTTGGGCTCAAAAAAAAATCTATGACGTGCTGTTGATTACCACAGAAAATGACTAATCCTTATCTTTGTTGACAAAAAACAAAAATCTAATTTAGAGTAATGAAAATGCATGGCAGGTTTGTTTTATCATGCTGAGGAATAATTATATAATTAATTATATGACTCATTTAACAACACAGTTCATTCTCTCTGTCACAGACACAGATTGGAGGGAAGAAAAATACAGTTATTCTGCAGAAACTGACTCCAGACACTCCCTACTACATCACAGTTGCTGCAATCTATGCGAATGGAGATGCCAAAGACATTTCTGGCCAAGGAAAGACATGTACGTCATGTGATTTTACCGCATTCATTACACCTGTTGGTTACCCAGCTACATTAATGCATTTTTTTCAGATAGAGTTTAAATTATATTAATTAGGTCATTGTTGACACATTGAATAGAGTTTTATGTGTGTTCCCATAGTACCGCTGGGCAGTGTGAGAAACCTTCAGGTCACGGACCCCACGGTCAGCACTCTGAATGTACGCTGGGAACCGGCTGAAGGGAGCGTACGGCAATACAGGATTTACTACCAGACCGTCACAGGGGGCGCAGAAGACATGGTACGTCCCATGGCACCTCCTAACACATATTATGTTCCGGGTCAATTTGACCCATGTTTTTGAGCTGTCTGAAATACTGGTTACCCTTGAATGCTTTACTTGAAATTGTGTGACCACTTCTCATTTAAGTCATAAACTTTGACGCACTGAGGTGCTGTGGAAAGCTTGTTTGAAATTTCTTTTTATGATTGTAATGTTGGCAGATCAATTTAAATTTCTGACATGGTTAAAGGCAGGTGTACCGACCCAAAATAAAACAAATGTATTTTGTTATGTCAGTTTCTCAACTACCATCTAAGAATGTTTATATTTATTACATTTATGCATTTGGCAGATCCTTTTATTTTGTAGATACTGAAGACGTACATTTTAAATTAGTTCATTATGGAAGCCCGTGTGTGCCACTGAAAAAAATTTAAAAAGGTAATTGCGATAATTAGGTAATTCAGATTTTTTTCTCTCAATTGTGAGTTTACATCTTGCAATTCTGACTTTTTTTTCTCAGAATATAGATATAAACGCGCAATTGCGAGTTATAAAGTCAGAATTGTGAGATATAAAGTCAGAATTGCAGGATATAAACTCGCAATTGCTAGAAATAAACTTTCAGTTCAGACTTTTTTCTCAGAATTTATATTTTGCAATTATATTTTGCGAGATGTAAACTCGCAATAGCAAGAAAAAAAGTCATAATTGTGAGATAAAAAGTTGCAATTACCTTTTTTATATTTTCATTCAGTGGCGGAAACGGGCTTCCGTAGTTTATGCATGTGTTTCTTGTAGCTCATTATCATTTAAAGAGCCATGCACCGAAACGGCTCACTATGAACAAAGTTGTTTTCGACAAGGTAAAATGGAAGTTGTTTTATATGACTATTGAAGTATTTTAACCAAGTATGTTACAGACATTTCATGGAGACCCTAAAGAATCATACCAACTTGTGGGAAATGGGCATCCGATGTCCTCTTTAATAATATAATTGATGCAAAAATTCCATAGACCTACATTGAAGGCCAGAATAGTATAATAATATAGAAATCATAGAGACTTGGAGTTTGTCTCTCTTGGCTTGGACCAGAAAACATCCGTTAAGCAACCACTTAGACAAGTGCATCGAAATGTACTAAATACACATATAACACATAGTAGCAGTCCCTCAACTATCCTAAGCACTGTGCGATTTTGCAGAGACTAGAAAATCAAAATCTTTCATTGTTTTAATGTTCTCAGGCCCAGGTCCCTGGAAGCACCACCAGTACCGTTCTGAAGAACCTGCAGTCTGATACCGAGTACACAGTAACAGTGGTGCCAGTATACGCTCCTGGAGAAGGCAAGCGAGTGTCGGAGAATGGAAAAACCTGTGAGTTGATGCAGGCTTTTCTTATTTTAGCTTTAATGGAAAGCAAGAAATTCCCATACTTATCCATCATATACTCCGCAGTAACAGGAACTCTTTTGCCAAAGTTTTCAATCTAGAAAGTGCAAAGTACAGTTTTCTGGCTTTAACATTAAAGTCTTACACTTATAAAAAGAATCTCAGAGACTTGCTCAAAGATTGAATCAGCTTTATTGGATTGATCACTAAGGGAGGAATGGCGAAGTGTTGGCAACCCCATAAATGTGACTCCAGTCTGGGCTTAATCAGCCTTCTTTATGGGGTGTAATGACTGGAGATGCTGGTGCGAGGCTTATGAACAATCTGTTTCACCAAATGGAAAACCCAGGGAGGTGCAAGGACATAAAAGCACCCCTATTTACTGCTGTCAGCTCAATGCTCCTCATTCAGAGTCAAACAAACAGATTTTTGTTGGCGTCATTGTTTTTCCACCAGGTGGTTTGCTTCCCATCATCTCCAGTTTGCTTTGCATGGCTGTGCCACATTAATGCAAGTGTTTGTTTTGGTCAAAATCTGGGATCAGGGTTTTTGCTGGTGGAAATCTAAAGCTTGTTCTGTTCTGCTTTTTATTTTCATGCACCTTTCACGACGTGTGTTATCGAAAGCTGTGCGCATTTACTTTTAAGGCAAGACACCCCAGGTGAATCGGATAAAATATTTAAATAATAGATATAGCCTTGTCTTCCCCACTTAATTTTTAGTATACAAGTTTTCTGAAATGTTATGTTTAAATGTGCAAATTTTATCCAAAATAAATATGCACTAATTTGCACTAAGAATGGAAATTTGAACACTGGATAAAGTTTCATTTTGTTGAAATAGTAGAGTTTTAAAAGGGTTTTGATATCTAATTTAAATCAGAAAATATTGTCAACAGCTAGAAAAAAATGTTACCATAATTTTAGGAATAAAGATCAGGTGGATGGTAATGAACAAACCCCCATGGAAAATACAGACGTGAACGGATAAAGTGCAATAAAATAAACACTTAAAAGAGTATTTTGGATATTTTCTTCCCACTAAGTCTGAAACAACACTTGTGAAAGAATGCCAAATAATCCAAAATCTTGAAATTGACCAGTGTATTAACAAAAGTCTCAATTTACTGTAGATAAAACAGCTAAACAAGCTGAACAAAAGCTAAACATATAACGTCTGTCTTTTGATTTTGGGGTGAAAAATACCTCTTACCATCGGTTTTGGTTTAAAGGCAGATTTAATAAAAAATGAGACGTCTCTCTTCACCCTTTTGAAATGCTGTTGTAATGTGTTTCTGTGGTGCTTGACATTGAAACTAGTATTGTGTTTAAACCTGCATGCATCATCACAGAGGACAAGGGCTCTTGTAAATAATTGTAAATTTCTGTACCTCTTTAACCACTCTAACTGCTCACCCCTATTACTGTCTTTGTTTTTATGATGCTGCTCCCGCTCCTGTCTGAAACAGTGACGCGGACCCCTGCCAAGAACATCCAGGTTTACAACCCCACCACAAACACCATGAACGTGCGCTGGGAGCCGGCCTCAGGAGATGTGCTGCAGTACCGCGTCGCCTACTCCCCCCTCTCTGGAACCAGTCCCCCTCAATCTGTAAGTCCTCATCGTTAGGCTCGCGTGAAAGATCGTACAGGAAATACTGATGCGACAAATGTCAGTCTCTCAACCTTTTGAGCGTAACGGTCTGTTTGCAGTCTGTCCCTCTGCAAAGATGTTTGTGTTTTTAATGTCATGCAGCCTCGTTCTCACATGAACTTCATTGCTTGAGAGGGATTTTCACAAAGCTCCGAAATCCATAAATGACTTTTATTGTCGTCAGATACTTGCGTAAAGAAAGCAGCTGTGGGAAATCTTGAGCCCAAACCTGTTTTATTTCAGCACTGAGGAAAACAGTTTAAACATTCAGTCTTATGTCTTAACAGAACGAGCTTCTTATCTGCAGCCGCAAAGGCTTTGTGGAATATTGTTATGGACGCACATCTTTTCCGACATTGGGGCCAGTTTTCCAAATTCTCTGCGTTTAAATTTTAACCACCGATCTATGATGAATTTTTTACCTTTTCCACTGGAACCTTTAAAAACTCCAGAAGTGCAATCGCCCACTGGCCTCAGTCTTCAAAATAAAGGATAATGTTGTCAGGAACGCAAAAAGGGAGTTTTCCATGTCATTAATTGGGAAGTCAGTGACCCCCATGACCTGGCGTTGTGAAGAGCAGTGAAAGGAGGTGATTGGACGACACCGTCAGCACATCATTCACTCAGATTGCTACAACTGCTACAGTATTAACACATCAAAGGAATGTTTCCATTGCATTGGCTGAGTAAGTGATCGCTAATAGTTCTGTTGGAAATCAGTGGTGACACAAACATCAGTGAGTGCAAGAGGTCATCTGTAGAACAACAGACAAACTTCTTTCTCAGAGTGTAATATATCAGAGATTTTAAAGCCAGCAGTTTTGATGTGCGTGATCTTAAGGGATTAAATGTTGAGGGACATATCATTTTGTATAAATATTTTTTCTTTGTTTGCTTTGTGACATTTCCTTAATATTAAACACCACTCATTCACATTACAGTAATGAAAAAAATATATATATATTACCAGAATTATTTTTATTTTTATTACCACAAACAAGCAAACAAATAAATAAATATTTAATAAAATAAATATATATATAGTTTAAAAGTATTTCATACAACACTGTAGTATTCATTGTAAAACATGACTGGACAGAATCATTGTCTTCACGAGCATTACAGAATAAGAATCAGATTCCTGTGAACTGTATAATTTTTATTCATATTCAGATCATTAATTTTTAAAATGTGCTCATTTAGTCTTATTTTATTGCCTCAACTGTGAACTGAATCCTTATGTAAATGAATTAACATGAATTAAATGGTAACGCTTTATTTTAAGGACCAGTTCTCGCTATGAACTAGTTGTTTATGGGCATGCATATTACTTGCATATTGGCTCTTTATTACTATTTATAAAGCACACATTAATGCCTTATTCCGCATGACCATTTTTAATCCCTTAATCCTACCCAATAACTGAATTTAACTACCTTAGCAACTATTAATTAGCAGCAAATTAAGAGTATACTGAGGTAAAAGTCATAGTTAGTAGTTAGAATTGGTCCCCAAACTGAAGTGTGACAAACTTGCAACAAATGTAGGTGTTCTGGTGGATCATCCTAAAATAAGCTTATTTTTGTTATAATATAATATAATATAATATAATATAATATAATATAATATATGGAATTTATTATTTGTATTGATTTTCCTTTTGATTTTGTGTTGAAATGTGACCTACATATGTTCTTTGTGAGCTTCACTCATTAATCATTGTAAAAGTATTTGAAGTATCATAAATGTCACTGGTTAACAAAGACAGCTTGTGTGTCCCTGGTGGTAAATTATAACTTTTTGTTGTTGTTGGTTAGGTACTCGTTCCAGGGAACACCCACACTGCCTTGCTGCAGCAGCTCGAATCAGACACAGACTATGCTGTGAGTGTGGTGGCTCTGTATGCTGACGGCGAGGGCTCCTCTGTGTCTGATAATGGAAAAACACGTGAGTCTGACTGCAGGACGCCTCCATCAGAGGTCCTTTGTTATGTGTTCGTGGCGCTTTCTCAGTGACATTGTGCAATGAAATGTCAGCATTTATATTTATTTGTTATTTAATCATTTCAGATGTGAAGGTATCAGCTGAAATTTCAGGAAATCTAATTTTCCAATTTAACCCAAAGTACAAGGGTTGTATTTTGTTATCATATTTGTTATCATTTTCAAAGAAAAAAAATGTTTTGTCCAATTTTTGAGTTACTACCCCCGATCCAAAATATGCAGTACAAATAGTTATTTATTGTTACGAACCCTAACCCTGCTACATTATTTCAACTTCATCACATAGCTTTACTAGCCAATGGCATTGCACCACCCTACACTTGTGCCAAAAACATTTTTCTAGGGGATAAATATGTTCACAATGATTTTGTCCCATGGCAGAGTTAAGCTCTTTGAGGCAAATTTAAGGGTAAACTAGAAACTATAACGAATGTGAAAGAAACTTGTTGCCAAAAGATTGAATGATTTCTCTTCCTCAAAGGATGTCAGAAAGAGAAAAATCATTATTTTTAGACGAGGAATTTATTATAAGATTTTACAATTAGAAGATTTTTTATATATATATACAGTGTATATTACAATGTAACATTTGTATATATACAGTATAATGTTAAATTGAAATTGTGATGACTTGGGTGATGTAATGATGATGACATAAGAAATGTGCAGATATTCTAATGAAAAATGTTTAAAATGAAAATTAATGTTTCATTTTAAACATAAAACCTTTGCATTATAAACTAAACTATTTCAAATCTACTGTATCCAGAAAAGTTCAGTATACTGGTATATAAGTATCAGTATATAAGTATATAGTAGTAAGTAAATGGTCTTTTCTTCCAGAAATATGATTTTGAGAGAATCTCTGTTCTTCTGATTGCAGTGCCACGCGGCGGCCCCAGGAACCTGCGTGTGTATGATCCGACCACCAGCACGCTGACCGTCAACTGGGAGCATGCAGAAGGACCTGTGCTGCAGTACCGCATTGGCTATGCACCCACCACTGGAGATCCCATAGAGGAGTTTGTGAGTGGTGTTGTATTTTATAGTAGTGATTATAAAGGACAGGAGCATTATATGTTAACATCAGGTATTTTTACGAACCCATGAATGTTATTTGATTGAATGCATGCTAGAAAGCTGATCTTGTCCTGCTGTTTTTCACATAGACAAGTGTCCCTGGCAACAGAAACTCTGTCATCTTGCAAAACCTGCAGCCAGACACTCCATACAACATCAACGTAGAGGCCATTTATCAAGATGGGCCTGGAGGACGACTATCTGGAGATGGAAAAACATGTAAGGAAGGTTACACAATCACATTACAGCTTGATAGATAGATAGATAGATGGATGGATGGATGGATGGATGGATGGATGGATAGACAGACAGATAGATAGATAGATAGATAGATAGATAGATAGATAGATAGATAGATAGATAGATAGATAGATAGATAGACAGATAGATAGATAGACGGACAGACGGATGGATGGATGGATGGATGGATGGATGGATGGATGGATGGATAGACAGACAGACAGAGACAGATAGACAGACATGTTGACTGTAAGAAAGAAGCTGTGCTGGAAATCAATGTATGGGAAAATGTCAGTGTCTTGGCTCCTATTTACTGTTTCTTTCTTCTCCTTCAGTGGGTCTCCTGGAGCCTCGTAACCTGCGTGTTTCAGATGAGTGGTACACTCGTTTCCGAGTGTCCTGGGATCCTGTCCCAGCGCGGGTCAACGGTTATAATCTGGTCTATACCCCAGTGGGTAAGAGACAGTTCTAGATGATTTTACCATGTTGTCATAATCTGGACATCATGATGTAGGTTTGCTGGCACATGTTCTAGTAAGCTCTGTTCGGCGTGTTGTTCCAGGCACGGATAACACCATGGAAGTGTTTGTTGGAGATGTTACTTCACACGTCCTGCACAACCTCCAGCCTGGCACCACGTATGACCTGAAGGTTTACGCTCAGTATGACGCAGGCGTGAGCGGCGCTCTGGTCGGACAGGGAACCACCTGTGCGTGCTTATTTCTTTGACTGACAAATTGTACGGACATGTTTCGAGATTGTTTTAAAACACCTGCTTTAACTGTGGAATGCTTTTTGCCATTGCAGTGTATCTTAATGTGACTGACCTCAACACATACAATGTCGGCTATGACTCCTTCTGCATCAGATGGATGCCTCACCGAGCCGCCACCTCTTACAGGCTAAAACTCAATCCTTTCAATCGTAAGTTAATAGAATATGAGGAGATGCAAATTCATTAAACATAAATGCTGCATTTTATTCATGTTCCCCCTACAAGTATTATACACTCAGAAATATTTAGGCCTAAATGTAGGATTTGTGCATGTGAATTGCATATTTTTTTATCCATTATGCTGATATGATGCGTTTTTATCAGTCATGCATAAATGAAACAGGTCAGATTTCTGTAATAGTACTAATAAATTGAATGTGTTTAAATAAACAATAACCAGGTTTCTATATTTATTATCAATAAATCCAATAAGTTTCAATCTCATACATTTTTACTAACTGAATATTGCTTGTTCCACAGCTAGCCATATTTTAATTATGTTCATACTTTATAACTGAATAAATTTAATTGATTTCACAATGAACAGATTTGTGCTGATCCTAAACTATTAGAATTTTTAATATTTTAACAATAATTGATATCCTGTTATAGTTTTTGTTAATATTTTGAATTAGATTTGTAAAATATATTTTGTTTTCATTTTAATTTTTTATTGTAATGTTGATTTTTATTTTATTTAATATTTTTTATTTTATTTATTTTTTTTAAATTTTATTTTAATATGTCTAATGGGTCTTATGCAGTTTTTATTAAGTTTTAGTTTATTTCGTTTGAGTTAATTTAGTACTTGTATAAGTTTTTTTTAATGGTTTTAGTTTTAATTTTACTTAACGCTAATAAATCTATTTTGAAAATATGATTATTTAAATAAAATCAAATAGTAAATAGTTAATAATAAATTGTGCACAGATTTGTTTCATTTTTTAATGAATGAATGAATGAATTAATTAATTTAGCATCACATTACGCTTTAGTTGTTTTTTTTTAAGTTGGTTTAGTTTGTAATATGTTTGAAATTCTAATGCATGGAAATTTTAATGCAATTCAAATACATAAATATTAATATTTGTATAAGCTTACGCTTCTCTCTTATCATTAGCGGCTAACCGTGGGGCTCAGGAGGTCACTATCACCGCCGCTGAGAGCCAGTACTGTTTTGATGGGCTGACACCAGATGCGCTGTACAACGCCACAGTCTACACACAGACCCCCAACCAGGAGGGGCCCGGAGTCAGTGTCAAAGAGCGCACACGTAAGTCATGACGCATTCAGAAGAATTCAGTCCCACAGCTCTGATCACAGTTTTACTCAAGGTTTCTTTGTCTGTTCTGTAGTGGTGAAGCCCACCGTAGCCCCAACACCACCTCCAACTCCTCCACCACCACCCACCATCCCTGCTGCACTCGAGGGTAAAGACACAAGAGCATTCACTTTTTCAAAATGCTTTTTAAATTTTTAATTTGCTTCCAAGCTTTGCTGGTAACACTTTAGTATGGGGACCAATTCTCACTATTAACTAGTTCCTTATTAGCATGCATATTATTAACACATTGGTTGTTTATTTGTATTTATAAAGCACATATTGTGCATGACCGTATTCTACATCCCTAATCCTACCCAATACCTAAACTTAACAACTACCTTACTGACTAATAATAAGCAGAAAATTAGTAGTTCATTGAGGCAAAACTCATAGTTTTTGGTTTATTAATAGCGAGAATTGGACCTTAAAATAAAGTGTGACCGCTTTACTTCTACCAACCAATGCAATCCTCTAAAACTTTTATTATACTGTAAATAGTCACAATAGAGCTGAATGGAATTTTAGGTCCATTAAACAAACACCCTTTAATGCATAAGCGACTGTGATTTCAGTAACTACAAGAACATTTGACAGGGGTGATATGGTGTATCACTATACCTGCATTGCTCGTTACACTTTGTTTTGTAATGCCAGTGTGCAAAGGAGCCAAGGCTGACCTGGTGTTCCTGATCGACGGCTCGTGGAGTATTGGAGATGAAAGCTTCATTAAAGTCCGTCAGTTTGTCTTCAGCATGATTGGAGCGTTTGATGTCATCAGCCGTTATGGCATGCAGGTAACCGACCTGTCTGTAGTCATGTGCACATCTGCCTGATAGTGCTGGGATTCATTTGCTCTTTTTTCTCATTCTGTGAAACAGGTGTCTTTTGTGCAGTACAGCGATGAAGCTAAAACAGAGTTCAAACTGAACACCTACCACGACAAGGGAATGGTGCTGTCTGCCCTTCAGATGGTCAAGTACAGAGGAGGAAACACCAAAACGGGTTTGTGAAACATTGTTTTTATGTGGATTCAGTTTCTGATTTTTTTTTTACCTTACCTAAATGTTTCAAAAGAAGAAACAAAATGGCTATGAAATTATGCTTTGTTTGATTGCGTGTGAATGCTTTAGGTGCTGCGCTGAAGCATATCGGAGACAAAGTGTTCACATCAGACAGTGGTATGAGGAGAAACGTTCCCAAGGTTCTGGTTGTAGTAACTGACGGACGTTCTCAAGATGATGTGAAGAAGAGTGCTACTAAACTACAGCATGCAGGTAACGCTGAGATCAAACATCACGCTTTTGTTTTACTTGAAAAGTGTTGTGAGTGTTTTGGTGGGGGAGGCCTTGGAAAAATTAAGAAATTGTTTACTGGACAGGCTTTCTGCAGCGTTTTTAAAATAAAGTTTAAAACTTTTTAAGACCTGCACAAATAAAATTAATACCATATGCCCATTTAGAGCAAACCCATACAATCTAAAAATAAACAATGTATCTTTGTTTATTTTACTTGATTAAATAGCACAAACAGTGCACCTGCAAGTCTAAAATACACAAAACATGCTTCATTCAGGCATTCTGTAAGATCTACTGTTGTATGTATTGATATGTATGTTTTAGCAAATAAACCAATTTCAGTGCTTGCCATAAACGTGCAGCACTCATTGATTGCGAACTGCTGTAAAATTTGCGAGGCTGTAGAAAGCACAACAGTGTCACATTTTTACTTTGAAACATGAAGAGCTCACATTTATTCTATGCAATCATTGTCTTTTGAGGTTTAATAATCTTATTAGAATGTATTCCTGTTTTTCTTTCACCAAATTTAAGACTTTTTAAATAATAAGACTTTTTAAGACTTTGCATGGCCTTAAATTCGGTCAAACTGAACTTAAGGCATTTTAATGAATTTTTAGCATAAAGAAAATAAAACCTTTTTGTACCATGATTATGTTTTGCGGTTTTTCAATGGCTGTTTAAACTATGTAAATGACTGTATTATAAAAGAATCATTCTTTTTGCATTAAAAATAAGCATTAATTATGACACATTGCAGATCTCAGTGGTCATGGAAATAGGCCTCATTTTCTTTATGCAACATATAATTGCTAATTTTTGGATGAAATACGACCTGGATGAGTTCTTGACAGGTTTTGACAGGCGATGTATCTCAAATTACTTCAGACAAGTCACTCAACATGCTCCTCAAAGCCTCAGTGTTGTCTTTTCCACAGGCTACAGTGTGTTTGTGGTGGGTGTCGCTGACGTAGACACCGCTGAACTCAGGAACATTGGAAGCAAGCCCAGCGAGAGACACATCTTCATCGTTGATGACTTTGACGCATTTACTAAGATCCAAGACAACCTCATTACGTTCATCTGTGAAACGGCAACATCCAGTAAGATGTCATTCTTTGTAGTCTGTATTGCATTGTTCGCTTTATCGCTAACATGAAAGACAAGAGTCAAACTCTTTCCTGTATTCTTTTACAGGTTGTCCTTTGATTTACCTCGATGGATTCACATCCCCAGGTCAGAGTTTGACTGAAGTCCATATCCGAAGACTTTCTATCATCATAGTCTTATTTTCCTCTGTCATTACACACTGTTATGCATCTCTTGATTGATGTTTTGATGAAAAATTACAGGCTTCAGGATGCTGGAAGCCTTTAACATCACTGACAAGATGTTTGCTGGCATGAACGGCATCTCCATGGAACCTGGCTCCTTCAACAGTTACATTGCATACAGACTCCATAAGGACGCATTCATTTCCCAGCCCACAAAGTAGGTTGAAGTGCAGTGCATGTGTTTTCTATGTTTTCTGAGCTGCTCCCCTACAGACTGTAATGGCAGGCAAGCGATCACAATTGCAAACTGCTTGCCGTCTCTGAAATCTCTTTAAGGAGCATTTCTTCTTGTTTGTTGTAGCAGCTTGTGTGAATGGGGTGTCAGATATTGCAGAAGTATACAGTGTGAACTCATAAAAACCTTCTCATGATTGACCTTTTCAAAAAGGGGAGTACCTTTGAGATGAAAATTATATATTTTAAAGAGTTTTATTTGGCCTGACTGAAGTGCAAAAGGGAAGTCCAAGGAAAAACCAATGCCAGCTGTTGCTTTGGGGATAGAAATTCATCTCATAAAAATAGCTTTTTGCTAGTTATAGTTATTGCAACAGTATATTAAACCTCTTTTTCTTTTTATTAAATATCTATACATTGTAGTGAACAACAGCATTAGAAAGTCAGGGTTATAATCATTAACTAAAACTATTAAAATGATTTTATCAATTGAAATAAAGTACAAATATGATCAAATCTAAATATCAGATAAAAAAAAAAGTCCAGCACTTTCTAGCTGGAAATAAATAAAAATTAAAACTGAAAATAAATTAAACCTAAATAGTAATAAAAACACTAATAAAAATGCACACAACGAAATATTAAACAAAACATGTTAAATTCAATTATAATGTTGAATTATGTTCATTCAAAATAGTTTTAAATTATAATAATAATAAATGATAATACTAAAATAACCCTGCAAAGTTAATTTATGCATTCTTAATAAATTAATTACATTATGGTATATAACTATACCTGTATTACTCATTACACTTTTTTTTGTAGTGTTATTTGCACAAAAGTACATTTACATTTAGTCATTTTGCAGACGCTTTTATCCAAAGCGATTTACAGTTGTGGAAAACTGATAAAGCGATTCTTCTTAAAGAGGCAAACAGACACAGGAAGTGCTCGTAATACCAAGTTTCAGGCATTGTTCAAATAAGTACAAGCTAGAAAGGGAAGGAATAAAGTAGTGCAAATCATTACCGAGTTACTAATTATTACATAAAAATCTCAGTCTTCCAATGCTGCTTTTCTCAAATATGCTGTAGTGATTGCCTATACACTCTTAGATCAAGAAGCGTACCTCAAATTGAGCCGACTAAAGAGCTGGTCTGAAGGTCTCTGGCCAAAGCATGCTTGATTAATTTAACTATAATGATTTGTATTTGTGCGTGGGCAAGCAGCTGTTCAAATGGAAACATTTTGAGCACCAGAGGAGGGAAAATACTTCAATATGTTGCCATTACTCAAGGCCGCAAGTCTGTTGCATTTTTCTCCGAGGACGCGACATGAATCTGTTCTGCACTTTGTGATTTATGTCTGTTTTCACTGCACAACAAATTAATCTGTATGAAGATTTTAATTATTCTCTTGTCATCAGACACATGCAACATTCCCACAAACCCATCATGTGCGGGTCATATTTTGCATTATGACATGATTTTATGAACATTAAGTCTGTGGGCTGCCTGATGAAGTTCTTTGCATTGATAAATGAGCTGTGTTATTCTTTGAAGGGAAATCCATCCAGATGGTCTTCCTCCCTCATACACTCTGATTCTCCTCTTCCGTCTCCTCCCCGACACCGGCAAGGATGCGTTTGATATATGGCAGATATCAGATAAGAACAACAACCCTGAGGTTGGGCTCACCATTGACCGTAAGTACCATTTTCATCTTCCATGTGTCGTGTGTTTTTGTGTGTGTGTGCAGTAAACCTTGTGGTGTCTGCTAAAGCTTATTTAGAAACAGAAACCCTCTAAATGGTTTCCAGATTTGAAGCTTGCAGTGATTTGTAGCAGTAATTATTCAGAAATGCACAATCAGCTAGAGCATCAAGCTCAAATTTGAATGGAAATCCTTTGTTTTGTTGTTGTTTTTTTGTCATTTTTGCTCAGGCGGTCAATGCAGATCCATTTGTAAGTGTGTATGCTTTGTTCTCAGCCTCCAGTAGAATCATCTCATTCTACAATAAGGACACCAGAGGTGAAATTCAGAAAGTCTCCTTTGATAACGACCAAGTGAAGAAAGTTTTCCATGGCAGTTTCCACAAGGTAGAATGATTTTCTTACTTTGGTTGACTACTTGGGCATTTAAAATTGCTCTTAAAAATAAAGGTCCCAAAAGGGTGTTTTCACAGTGATGCCATAGAAGAACCATTTTTAGTTTTATCAAAGTTCTTAAAAGAACCATTTTAAAAGAACATCTTGAAATGTAAAGAAACTTTTTCCACTATAAATATCCTTTTGTCCAATGAAAAGGTTCCATGGATGTTAAAAACCATCAAGAACCATCAATGCCAGTAAATAACCTTTAAGAGTGAATGACGTGTTAAATTCATAAAACTGCAAAAATAGCTTGAAGATGAGGTGGCAGATGTCAGTCTGTATTGTCTAAATCTTGACCAGATGTCTTGTGAATATGAATCGGCTGATGGATTTGAACTTGGAGCGTCCTTTTGAAAATACTGCCAGATACAACGTATTAAGAAAGTGGTTGGATTTCTTTAGATGAATATTTGTCCCTGCAAAGTAGTAAAGTTTGTTGGGTACAGCATAACGATTTGGGAAGAGATTGCTTGTGTTATAACTCTGGGCTGATAAATTCAAAATGTGTTTCCAACCGAAGACACGGTTTTACTTCTTGGAGCTCAATGAAAGATTTGCCACTGTTGATTTTGCCTTTGGCTTTAAATTGAGATGTTTAATGGCCCATATGGTGCACGCAGAGCTTTCGCCTATACACCCACCAGCCATCATTCTAGCTGCAGGTTTGTGCAAGAGCCGCTCATGGTGATGTGGTTCATGAAAGCTGGAAACATCAGTCATTACTATTGAACATGCTGTAAAAGAGGACGTTAATGATGTTATTTTTTATATAAAGGGTTTTGCTTTATCAGAGGCTTTTCTTAGCACAGTGCACACGCAGAGTCTTTTTAAAGCTAAACATGTCATCATTTTGTCATGTTTGTCCCGAGTGACCTCTGGCATAGTTTAATTGCTAATGTAAAAAACGCCAGGGTTTTGGTCAGTGACAGTTTTGGTCTAGTAAGTGCACGCTGGCAAATCAGATTTCAAGATGTGCTAATTTTACAACCACACGTGAAAGCTTTTCCCGGTCTGTGTGGGAAATTTGAAAGCACAGTTTGAGCAATTGGGGTGAATCTCAGGAAGACCACCAGAAAGTCAAAGAAAAATAATTATAATGCTTAAAGAAAATGAAGCCTATTTCCGCCCAATTTTCATTACTGTAATACTAAAAAAAATATGTATTATTTAAATGGTAAAGCATGTAAAAATCATTGTATTATTTTTGGTACAAAATTCTATTTGTATTTTAATGTAAAAAAGTATTGTTACTATATTATAGTAATGTACTAGAATTGGAATCATTGGTATTAATAACAAACAAAAAACATTTTGAATTTCTTTTGATTGTTTTCTTGAGATTCACCCATTGACATCATTACAGTGGCTTCAATGACAAAGTGATGTTATATAGTCTGGATTGTGACTGTGGGCCGATTTGTGGCCCAGGGTTCATGAAAAAGCATTGGTTTGCCACTGTTGTCTACTGTATATTCAGCAACCACTGGCATTGCTGGAGACATGAACACAGAACAACATATCTGAGCTAAGGTGGTGATTAGCTGACCACCTTGGTTACAAGATTACAGACTGGTTACATGAAAAGGAAACCTTTTAGGTTAATCAAACCTATCATGCTTTGGAGAGTTAGAAAGTTGTTTAAAGTGAAAGACTTTTCTCTTTCTTCCTTCTCAGGTTTGTTTGTGCTTACTAAAGGCAAGCAACACTATTACAGTTGCACATACTTTGGGTTAGGTATTTGAACCAATTCTAACCATAAATATTAAAGTGCACTGCTTACCTCACCATTTGCACTACTTGAATGAAACTTCAAATCATGTGGTTTATTTCTTTCTAAGTAAGTGGACTTATTGTTCAATCATTAAAGTGAACGAAAACTCCCACAGACTTGGAGGAACATAAAACCAGAATGTCATAGAGACTTGGGAGAGGACTCTATTGATTTGGGTCAGTAAACAACACTTTAGCAACCACATTAGCAACAGCCTTGCATCAATGTGGAGAGATTTGCATGGGAAATTTCATTGAGTGAAACTAATGAAATCTGTCAGGATCACTGGAAAGTCAACAAAAATAATATTGCTTAAAGAAAGTGAAGCGTATTTGATTCCTTGTTCAACTTGAATGTTATTGACCAGAATCTGCACAGAATCCACTGCCTACTCACATGAACACACATTTTTTTTAATAGTTAATAACAACTTACAAGCCATTATTATCTGAATTAAGACATGAGTGATGACAAAAGTGTGGACACTGTGCCAGTTTAATGCTTAACAAGAGTGCTTAGAGTGCCTAGGGAAAAGAAAACAGCTATTAAATGGATTCTGTGGTCAGCCGCGCAATACCACACAGAACACTGTCCCTTTCTTCATGTCATTTCCTTTCTTTTATAAAATCCCAGAGATTATGAATTTAGTAGCTAAAATCAATCCATGAATAAAAGCTTTCCGAGTTAGATTTTAAGGTCATGTCATGTGAATGGTTTGGAAGCACTGTTCACATGAAGTTTGCGTGAGACTCATAGTTGCTTTTTTAGTGTTAAGGTGGGGTCAGATTTACCAGTGATCTAAGTTGTTTTAAGATTTAGTTTGCATTTAAGTTGGTCATGCAAATTTGCAGCATTGATCAGTATTAAAGCTGCATTCTGTAACTTTTTTAGGTTAAAAATGATCCAAAATCAATTTCTGGGCAAGTACATAACCAGCCAGTGTTCAAAACTATCTCCTTACCTTAGCCCGATTCACAACGGTAAACTTGTAGTAATCTTTTCTAATTTGAGTGGTACTGGTAGGTTTTCGCGGGAAATGCAATCATGCAGCCGTTCGTCTTTGCATCATTACATCACGTCTGTAAACATAAAGAAAGCATGCTGGCTAGTAGGCTATATCACACGTGAGAATGCTGCAGGTGGCGGATCATTAAATGCCTTTTATCAAAGCAGCTGAAACAATTAAACTTATCATTTTGATGACGGATTGTAATCCAGAAAGGTCCATACGACAATCATCAGTAACAACTGGAGATTCACCCCTAGTCACCAGTAGTCCACAGGTAGGCCTAACACTAATACACGTTGTCATGCAATGCTGATTTTGTTAACATTAACATTTTGAGAACAAAGTATAACAATAATAATTTTGCATGGTTTGTTGTGATATGAGCTAAGTGATCACTAGATTTAATCACCATTGGTAGCGCGATGTATTGCAATGCTTTTTTTCTCAGTTAGTCAGAACAAAAGTGGCAGACATGTTACTTGTTCAGATTACATTTTCCGGTGAAAATTCTTATTTGGGTCATACTTCCAAGATGTATATCTGTGATTCCGAAGTACAGTAAATATCCACACTGGTGCGGTGACTGACAGCCACACATACTCCTCTAAAACATTAGATTCATCCGCGCTGAGGAGCCGTGCTGATGCACAACCCACGTAAAGATGATAATTCAGCAAATAACTGCAATTGCAGGTTTCAAACAGAGATGACGACAAAGAGGCAAAACTTACAGACTGCAGCTTTAAAGTGTTAAGGTGCTGTAACATTCAGCCAGTCATTTCAATAGCCATCTGAATAATCAAGAGTTTCATGTGAGGGTGAAAAGGTCCTCCATATAACTTTTGCTTGTCTTCAAGTTGGTCAAGCAAAATCACTGCATTGACCACATTTGACCACATTGTCACATTTACCATTAGGCAGAGAAATTGCTAGAAAAATCCAGTCATTTCAAAAGGAATCTGTGCAGTTTGGTGTTTCTTGTGAGGGCAAAAATTTTCAAGACCAAATTTAACACAGATTTCACCGCGTGTTCAAGTTGGTCAAGCAATTTTGCCCTGTTGACCAAAAAAAAAAAAAAAAACTGCTTGGTTTAAAAGTGACCTTTGTGTTGAACACACATGCATTGCTACACAAAACTTTTGGGAAAAAGCAGAAGTTTGATAATGTGACCGCACATTTAACATGTTGCCAAACTAAAAACACAATAGTCTGGTAAGCATGAAATTAGTCTCAGCCTCAGACGTCACGTCCATGGACCACTGGCTGAATGTCTGATGCATATGGCACACAAAAGTGGAAACACTTCAGGAGTTTCAAAGTCGTCATCAGACTGGTTGAATTATATAGGATTTCCGGGAGATGTGTGTGTCGCGTTCTTTAATGTTCCGCCTGGAAACAAAGATGCCGTGATGCCAATCCCCCTCACGAAAGAAAGCCGTTGTGTTTATAACTGTGACGACGAGCACTTATCAGAATCAACTAAATGCTGGATTTTCAAAAGT
Organism: Spinibarbus caldwelli; assembly: GCA_039654775.1. Classification (NCBI taxonomy): domain Eukaryota; kingdom Metazoa; phylum Chordata; class Actinopteri; order Cypriniformes; family Cyprinidae; genus Spinibarbus; species Spinibarbus caldwelli. The sequence goes on along the minus strand of CM077250.1, from coordinate 29,350,246 downwards.
ATCTGAAATATTTAAAGTTCGCGGCATAGAATCTTTAAAATATGTCAGAGAGTTTTACACACCGGTCTGTTATTGTGGTGACATTTCCATGCACCCGAAACGTGACGCTGAATGAAACCTCATGGGCGGGCCTTGGCCAATAAAAGCTGCCATGGATTCCAGACCTTCAGCCGTCAGTCTAAAACTCTGGCTACACAAGACTAGCATGAAATTGTCACAATTCCTTGATTAAATTTGAGCACTTGATTTTAAAAAAACATCAATTGCATTTTTCCCATGTTGATTAACCAGCAAAATACCAGTAGTGCCGCGTTCCACAGACGAGAATCCATGAAAAGTATTATCAGACCGTTTTCTAAAGCTGCATGGAATATTAAAACCATTAAAAAATCATAATAAAGCATAGTGCTATTGTGAATTCACAAAAGCTGCAATTCAGTTAAATAAATATATGCGCTTGGGGTTTCAATATTCACTTTATTTATATGTGTGTAGTTTATGCACGTGCATCTCCATTCACAGTAAATGCTGCTCCACACAAACTGTTATCATTTACATGCGCGGACGTCTCAAACTCCATCTTTGAATATGCTGTGAGTCTGAGTTGCTTATAACATCTGGGAACACAATCTACACCATTCTATCAGATTTATAAGGTAAATCATTTATAAACCTACAGCAACACATACATCGTCTTTCTAAATATGCTAACTGTTCATCATGACTTCAAATTAAAAGTTTAAACCCTCACTCTGAGTTTGCATGTTTTGATGTCCACATGTTCCTGTTTAAGAAATGACAGTGGCTGTAGCATTTATATCATAAAGAAGTGACCAAATATAAAAGATTAAGTGGACATTTTAATTAATTGGATATAATACATAATGTACATAAATTATGATTATATTGTTTTATTGCATTATGTATTTTAACTGTTTTGTTCAATAAAACCATACGATTGCTTACTTTTTATATTTTTTGAACCAATTATTATTGTCTCATTGCTATTATATATGTATTTTAAGTACTACTGTCAATTGATTAAAAAATAACTAATTAATCATACTTTTTTTCTGAAATTAATCCCACCCTACATTAAAGTTTTTAAATATACTTTTATATTGCAATAATTTCACATTCAATCTTCAAAATAATGTAGAAACAACATGAAGAGAGTATATATTTAATATTTGTTTAATGGCATCTTTTTTTTTTTTTTTATGACAGAAGGCCAAGATCACTGATACCAATACTACTGATGTCTCTATGAAATAGTTCTTTTTTTCCCTAATATTTAAACAGTGACTATAGCCATTCAACATTACAGTATGATTGAGAGCTATCAATTTTAGCATTTATTAGACTTTAAAAAATAACAACTTCTAATTTAAGTGTACTTAAAAAAAATCTTCATATAAATCCATTATAATAAATGTCATAGTTAGCTACCTGTGCCCTTCAGCAAGTAGGAAATATACTGAAATTGAATAAAGTTATCAAACACTAAATTCTAAATTAAATATAGACAAATCCTTAAAGCTACAAAAGTTATTGATTTCCCCTTTTTTTTCTTTTGTTCTTTGATTAACACATCACGGTTATTAGGTTATTTGGCTGCTATTACTTTAAGAACTGCCGCTGCTGAATGTGACATGGATGACACGCATGCTCGTAGTTTAATTCGTGCCATATTTGTGTGTGCAATTGAATAGCACACGCTATGAGCACAGTATAATGGCTGACAGGACAGGAAAATTAGTTTTTACCGACATATGGCCTGACGACATCTGACAGACGAGACGTTCCGCGTAAGATACAGAAGCTGCAGTTGTGAGTGGAGTGGCCAATGCTAGCTCTGCCCCTGCATTAAATATTTTTAACACCGTGAAACTGGAAAAATTAATTGCCTGTGTTAACGCTAATTTTGACAGCATTAATTTGAAGTCATTTTAAAATCTATTGTTCACTTAGGTCTATTTTTATTGACACAAAAATTCTCTGATTACTCGATTAATCATCAGAATAATTGTCTGATTGCTCGATTACCAAAATAATCATTAGTGACAGCCCTACATAAAATGCATAGCACACACAAATACTGACTAGATTTGAAAAATACATTAAAAATATATTTTATAAATACTGGCTACTTTTAATATTAAATGTATTACATTTATAAACAATATATTCATTGTCTGTCATCTTGGATTTTTTTCCCCACAGAGCAACATCACACTGTAAAGAATAGTCATGTGTTTCATGCTACTTTGCATTTTGCAGCATTTTAATACATTTCAGTTAGCTGCCTATGTAGACAGCAGATATCCAGGCAGCTCTAGAGAGTTTGGAAGAGACAGAAAGTAACATTTGAAAATTGTAGTTTAAAACCACTTCCTGTCTAAAATTTGAATTTACTCACTGAATTCATACAGTTGAGGGAATGGTGAGGGAAGATGGCCAGTCAAACATGCAACTATGAAATGGAGGCTGATAGATATAATGAAAGTCTGAAAGGACAGAGGGGAAGACTAGAGCAGAGCAAAACGAAACCACATGGTGGGCATATTCACAGACCCACAGTAGAATGGGAGAATTCGAGAAAGTGTGAATGCACAGTACACCTTACAGCCGAACAAGTCAAAAGCATTGTTCTATAGCCCTGTCTGTTATGACGCTTTCCCCTTTAGCAAAAATGATCACTCTGCATTCTCAGCTTCCCACGAGCATTTGAACACTGTTTGGATAAGCCTCTAAAGCTTTCCGTCTAAAGCCAGAACTTCAGACCCCTTCTCCTTGTGGGAAGCCAAATGCTGGTTGCCAAAGATGTTGACGGTATTGTGGCAAGAAATATGACCTTGCCTTTGGAGTGCTGATCTACAAAGTATGAATATCAGATGTATGAGCTGGTCAGACTTTTTGACTGAAAAAAGCAACTGCTCAAGTCGGGGGAATGAGCGCATTAGACGGTCAGCCGCAGAATGACATAATAGCAACGTGGTGATGCTACATAAAGAAAACATTGTATTCCCTCTAAAAAAAGAGAAGGAAAAAGCATTTCGGTGGTTGCATCCGCATGTAGAATCTCATGGTGAATGCAAAGGGGAAATTACAGATGGTAAACCAGTTAATATTATCTGCTGACATGAAGATTTGTATTTGTGTTCGGCGACTGGCATGTCTTTACATAATGAACTAATTAAACTCATTATAGTTGGCCAGCAACTGTTATTGGAAGAATTGAGAGCGTAACTCTAAACATAGTTTACAGGCCGTAGGGTTACCGTTCCCAGGGATCATGGGAAAGGTTTCGGAAAGGATGGTTTTTGAGTATTTTTGTCAATCGGGCAGTGTCGTGAATCCCTTTTATGAAGATTTATGAAGCAAGCCAAGATGTCCAAAGTACTGAGTAATAATTTAACTGATGCTTGGATTGCACCGCTGAGGCATTCGCTCTAATGCCTTTTTATTTTTGCAGCTTCACATTTCTATTTCACCAAAAAATGTCAAACTCAACATTGACTGCCAAGAGGTGGCTGAGAAAGAGATCAAAGAGGCCAACAACGTATCCACAGATGGCTATGAAGTCCTTGGAAAAATGGCAAAGTCTGGCGGTTCAAGGAAGCAGTCAGCCACAGTAAGTACAGACTTCTCATTCCCTTCAATACACCAGAAGATCTGGACATTAATGATTAATCCAAGGAATCTACCCTTTGTCCCCTCATACTCAATCAAGTGCACGTCCTCCCACCCATTCATGCCTGAACGGATTCGATTCTGTCCGTATTGCTCTTCAAAACACCATTGGGTGTATGTGGGCAGGTTTTTTTATTTCCGAGTCCCGCGCACAATGCAAGCCATCTGTAACATTCATTTGTGTTCCCATTTTTCTCTCCCTCAGTTCCAGCTCCAGATGTTTGATATTGTCTGCAGTTTGGGCTGGACAAGTCGAGACAAATGTTGTGATATTCCAGCAATGGTAAGCAGGGATTGTCTATGGATTGTGGGTGGGTTTTTGTCTACTGTTTGGTCAGTATGCTGAAGGCTTTCAGTGAAAGCACACTTAACCCGTGCTGAGAAAAAGTGAGTTTTGCAGACTTCAAAAGATGCTTGTAATCAGAGAAGGGACACACTCCAGCCCCTTAATACAGCTGTCAAGCTTTTGAGCAATTCCCAGTTGTGTTTCCTTGTGACTTCCTTTTTCACGGCGATTGCCCTTTTCCTTAATGTGTCTTTAGGGAGTCCCTTTGTAACAATATGAAACTGTCTTGTTCTGAAGCACAGTTCACAGATTCATCTTCCTTAAATAACATAACACATTAACATATGTTTCAGATTATGTTAGTGACAAGTAAATTAAAGCATAGCATCACGTCAGACTACGTATTGAATATGATATTATGTTTACATTGATGGAAAAGCACTTAATGGAAAATAAATTGCTTACATCATATTTATTCAAAAGTCAATTTTATCAACAATTGACCATACTTAAATTTGACCTTAATAGTAATGATAATATTTTAAATAATATGGCAAATATATCCTGAACTGGATAATATGGAAAAAATAGCTGGACTAAACATCAAAAAAATTACAAATACATACATTTCTAGTAAATTTCACAAAGAAATGACTAGAAACACTAACCTTCATGGTTTTCCAAACCTGTAAGACTTTCGGTCTTCCATGAAACACGTGGACTTTTGTTTTCCTTTAGCATTTGTCTTCACAAGAATTAAAGGGCTTAGCCAATCCCGTTCATTAGAAGGGAGTGTGCACATACTTTTGGCCATGGAGAGTAGCTAAAGGGCAGGTAGATGTACACCACTGTGGCCAGTGCAGCATTTAGATTTTATCTTTACTTAAATTTACTTGACACTGCAAAAATCTGTCAAATACATACATAATGGTAACACACATGACGATTAAAAACATAGGATGAATCATGAAACCCTACATGAAAACCATCAAATTTTAGCCTTGTTTTCCCTTGTTCTTTCTCACTTCCAAAAACTGTACAATTATCAGTGTTTTACTATAAAATTGAATAAAATGTTGTATTAGAGTTACAGTATTACAGTAAAGCAACTCACCTTTAACCAGTTAACAGGTTTAACATCAACATAACATCATCATGCGAGCTGTCTTTATTCTTTTCCTTTTATAAATCTGTTTAGTCTTTAACATTTTCAGAAGGTTTGATTTATATCTCCATTTCTGTAGAGAGATGAAGCCAAATGTCCCGCTCTTCCTCACTCCTGCACATGTGCTCAGGACAGCATTGGCCCTCCAGGCCCAGCGGGCCCTCCGGTAAGATCATTAGAGTCCCATGACATTTCTTCAGTCTCTGAAGTCATCGTGCTACCGCTGCAAATTTCACTTCTCATGACGAGGACGAAAAGGTCTAGAGTTCAGGGACGGTGGGATATTTTCCCCAAAGCCCCAGTGCTGTAATTTCAGTCCTGCTCTTTACATTAAGCACAGGGATATGAATATGGGGGCTCTTCTCTCCACACCATTATGCATGGATCGAACATCTGGGATTAGCGATGGTTAACAGCACAGCGTGAGCTAATGACTAGTGACTTACTCATGGACTTTAGGGAGAATGCGCTTAAAGGTCAGAAAGCAGAAGTGAAGACTGTCGGGACGTGTGAACTTGGAAACACCAATCTCTTTAGAGCCATTTGACAGTTTGTCTTATAAAATAATGAATCCTCTGAAATTCTTTTCTTTGTTCTTTGTGTTTCCAGGGCAGCCCTGGTACAAAAGGTTCACGAGGTGAGAGGGGAGAGTCTGGCCCCACGGTAAGCTCATCTTCCTCCTTCATCTCTAGTTTATAAATGACCTGCTGATGAATGCCAAATAGTCAGATAGAGAAGTAGATGTTGAACAGGTTCCTTCATCGATACCATTGAGAAACCTTTTCTCTCAGCGCTTCTTCCTAGAGTGCTGAAACGGGATAATTTAACAGGACTTCAACCCGTTCATTGCAATTGCAGGGTTCAATGGGCCCACGTGGGGAGCAGGGTCTGGCAGGACAAATGGGACCACCAGGCCCACAGGGCCCTAATGGACTGTCTCTTCCCGGTGAACCAGTAAGTAAAACACAAAACTCTATCCATTGCCATTTGTCAAATTTGTATTGCCCCTTACAGAATATAATTAGTCATTACTAAGGTGTTTCTTAAGCCCGAAATAGGGTTCGAAATTTGAACCATTAAAAATGGTTTTAGTTACATGAAATTAAGCTGAAATAAAATAAAATATAAATATTAAACTTACCATTTTAAAACTTAATTGAAAATTAGAATATTTTGAAAATCAGGAAATGCTTAACTTTAAAAAATGTTTTTATTCCATCTTAGGCAGTCATGATAAATATTATATGCTTTTTGCCATTTAAAAATGCACAGTTTTCTACTAATATGCCAGTATTTTATGAACTGATTTGAATGTCATAACACATTCAAAGGGGACGGGGGAGGGATTTAATGTTTTTAATACTAGCTATGTTACATTCTATTTTTATGTTATGTTATATTTCTCTCATTTTTGCTTTTAAACAAGTTATGACACACCAGTTTCTACTCTGTTCATGGAAAGTGTCTTCTATTTCACTTTCTTGGGACATTAAACTCCTGGACCTGTCTGGCTAGAGTACTGTATAGTGCGGGTGTAATTTATGACTAAAAGCTTCAGACCCATTTATTTAATGGAGCCAGCGCTCACTCGCCCCCTCACCCCTCATGCACATACAGCTGAGATGTAAATTCCATTCAATGTCATGTAACAGAAGAATGAGTGTGAAAGCTTACCTCATTTCTTCCGTTTTCAGGGGCGGCCTGGACCTAAGGGAGACCCCGGTGACCCAGGTTTACCTGGACAGCGGGTAAGTGCTTTTTTGTTTGAGCTGTTTTTAAGTGCTTTTAAATTGTGTTGTAATGGATTCTGGAAGGTTTCTGCAGTGTGGGATTTAGAAGATTTAATGTGTTTATCAGATAAATTGCTTTATTATTACATTCATGCTTAAAAAACAATTGGCAAACACAACTCACGTCCTCTTAAAGCACACAGCTTTACAGCAGAATGATTGCTAACACCTTCATCATAACGTCATTTTATTTTTGACTTCCAAAAGAAATACACAGACAGAAACACAAATGTCTACTTATTGCTGTACAGGATGAAGGCACTTTTACTTTGCAAGAAGTTTATTTGTACACGTATTCATATGGTTCAGTACAACCTTGCTTCTCTTCCATGGAAAGGTTGAGTTTAGTCATATCCTGACTATATTTGAAATTGCTCATGTTTAATCCACGAACAGCTAAATGGTTGTTTGATACAAAAACGTGTATTTTGAAACAACCACCGGTGTGACCAATGACATTAAGCATTTTTCCTTCTTCCAAGGGCTCGATTGGCGCTCCAGGTCCACTCGGCCCTGTTGGACCTTCTGGAGCAAGGGTAAGATATATTTCTTAAGTGCACCTTGACCTGGTTTAAAAGTGCATGTTTTCAGTTTTAGCTTTGTTATCTGACTTGTCTCTTCTGTCTTGTTGGACCAATTTAGTGGGTTGTGTTGGGTCCATCTCAAGGGCATCTTTAAACTTTCTCCATATTGAATGAATCTTTGCTAATGCTATTAGTTGTGCATCTTGTACAGTTCATGATGGCATATGTTTTTGCTCAGGGTCCACCAGGAAATGAAGGCCCGTCTGGACCAAGAGGTCCATCGGGACCAATGGTATGTAATGTGGAAGCTTTTGAATATCTGATTAGTGTGAGATTGTCATGTCAACTAAAGTATCGGCAGTACAGCACATGCATCGCATTTCCTGTTCTTCCTCAATACTGTTCACATTTCTTTTACAAATACAGTGACTTACAAGGACTTAATGAATTACACTGGATTACATATAATACACACACACACACACACTTAGTAATATAATGCAAAGACATTTACACTTTTTAATATGGCTTGAATATCCAACTAGTTTTTGAGGTAACACTTTATTTTAAGGAGACATAGTTGCACACGTTACTAGTACTTACTGTAGTAATAACAGTGAATTATGCATACACAAGCAACCAAACCCAAACATTAACCATAAGTGAATGTACTTAATTAATATTATTCAGTACTCATTTGTGTAATTCATAAAAATAAAAACAAATTCCAACTGTGAATAAAAACATAATAGTATCTCAGTGATACTAAAATCACACTGCTGTTAATGTCAAGGCTACCTTGCTTCTGGTTCTCTGTGTTAGTAATTGTGAATGTGCTGATATTCTGAGTTCATGCTATTTGTCAGTAACTGAATGGTAATTATATTTTATATGAGTAATGCTTAATGGGATTAATATTTTAGGGACCACCAGGATCACCTGGAATGCCAGGAATTACAGGAAAACCAGGAAAACTTGGAGACACTGGCCGCCCGGTATGTACATTTGGCTCATTTTAAATATCATAGGACTTGTTCTAAAGACATTTATAGAAATTAATACAATAGCAAATAATTATATGTGTTCCATTCAGCCTAACCAAACGTATGGTCACTAGCTATAGGTGATAGTGATTTGAGTGATTTCTTGCTCATCTGTTCTCATCTGTCAATCACAGGGACCTGTTGGCATGAAAGGAGAGAAGGGTGAAAGGGTATGTGTCGCTTTAATACAATTTTCATGCAATTTGCATTGTTCACCCTGAACACCTTTGCAAACACTTACAATACCTTAGCAATTAACTTGCAAGTAACCATTATGAACACTCATACAACCCAGAACATTGCTGCTGAAAAATCATTTTTGCATGAGCAACAGCAATCTAGATTATTCTGTTTTCTGTTTTCCAGGGAGATACTGCGTCACAGAATATGATGCGCTCTGTAGCAAGACAAGTCTGCGAGCAACTAGTCAGCAGTAAGGCACTTCAAAATAATAACAAAAAATAACAAAATATTCCAGTCACCGCTGCATCAAATATTGTTCATGTTAAAACAGAAAATGTTTCATTTGCTTGTAGGACAAATGAGCAGAATCGATATGATGCTGAACCAGATCCCCAGTAACTACAGGAGTAATAGTCCCGGTCCTTCTGGACCTCCAGGCCCACCTGGCAACCAGGGACCCCGTGGAGAGCCAGGTCAGCCCGGACCCAACGGGTTCCCAGGAAATTCAGGTTTGCCTGGGCCTCCAGGAGAAAGAGGTATGCAGTTACCTTACATGGGAAGAAGTCTTGTTAAAGATGGCAAAATAAGGCATCTTTCTGTGTCATAGTCATAGATATTTGAGGGTGGGTGTTCTAACAAATAATGCTACCTATCAGATTATGCTCCCAACACTGTATTTATCCTACTGTAATGGTAGGTTTAGGGCTGGGGTAGGTGTACACGTTAATAAAGCCTCACACCAAATTAATATCCTGCTGGAAGCAAAATCTGATAGGTAGCATTTTTCGCTGTCAAATTATACTACCTTCTGTTTTAATAGGAGGTAACAAAATCTGACAGGGTAGTACAAATCGTCAGAACATGGGCTCAAACACCTTGAATGTATTTGTGTATTTATAGGTTTATTTTTAAAAAGAGGGGTTTCACAACTAAGATTTGCCTCAAAAACTGAAAAAATGCTTGATGCACATGATTGTAATAGATTCCATTTTCCCCCAAAATCATCCTCATGTATATACTTAGTGTTTGGCATTACTGCCAATCAGACACATATGGTTTGCATTTTTTAATGCATTTACCCTTAATATCCTAGGATTGCCTGGAGAGAAGGGTGAAAGAGGAAGTCCAGGCATTGGCACTCGAGGACAGAGAGGATTACCTGGACCTCCTGGTATGTCTTCGTGCAACCTAACGCCACCTCAGCTTAACTGGTCCATTTCACTGCTAATTATAAGCCAGAGTTTGTATACATACTTGCTTTTCAAGGCTTTCAGTCACCGTCTATCCAAAACCTCCTGATTAATGGAACCAATTCTAATTATCGTTAACATTTATTTAACAACTGTGATTTCTACGTTGTTATTCCGTATCACAATGTTTCTCATTCTGGGACTATTTAGGCATGATAGATGAACATTAGCGCAAAATGATGAATCATTAAGACATGAATGGCCTGTTACACAACTGCTGTCATTAGTTTTTCCGAACAATCAGGAACAGCTTTTTCCCCTGGATTGTTTGGATAGGTTGGCTCAAACGTGTGCTAAGACCTCATCAAACCGTGTTGTGACAGTTGGGATTAAGGGAAACTTAAGTGTTAGTCAGCTGAAGTATTTGTCTCAATAGACCTGTAGCAATATTCAGACAAATCATTTTTCAGATATAAAAATATTTAGGGTGTTTTCCTCTCTTGTGCTGTTTATGTTTGCTTTTAGCCTTTCCAAAGAATTCCAAAGGATTGAGATCCAGGGACTGGATTCACGAAAATCTGAAGGTCACACTTTAGTTTGGGGTTCAATTCTCACTAATAACTAACTATTAATAGTAAGGTGCTTATTAATAGTAAGGTGGTTTTTAAGTTTAGGTATGGGGTAGGGTTAAGGGATCTAAAATATTGCCATGCAGAATAAGGCATTAATATGTGCTTCATAAGTACTAATAATCAGCCAATATGCTAGTAATATGCATTGCTCATAAGCAACTAGTTGAGAATTGGTCCCTAAACTAAAGTGTTACCGAAGTTTCATAAGATTGTAAGTTTGTAAGAAAGTGCAATTCTCAAAAACAATCCTTAGAAGTTCTCAAATATTATCTTGAGAACATCTCAATTTTTATTCTGAAAAGAAAATGACTGTTTTAAGCAATATCTGATTGTACGGCAGTTCTTGCCAGAGACTCCCTGATCAATTCAATGATAAACACCTCAAAGGCTGTCTTTTTGCACTTACTGAACTTAGATTACCGTAATAATCATAATAAGTGTGCACAATGTTTTCATCTTGACTGGTTTGATGGGATTTTAACACTTGTGTTTTATTTTTTTAAGGTGCCTGGGTATTATAAATAGCTATTTTTAATTCATTTGCACTTTTTGTGTGCACACTATTAGAGTGCTGAAAATTATGTTATTGTAATGCTTTTTTCCTCAGTTGGTCAGAACAAAAGTGGCAGACTTGTTACTTACTTGTTCAGATGACAATATCCGGTGAAAAGTACAGTATTGCGAAGTACAGTAAATATCCACATCGGTGCGGTGACTGACTGCCACACATTCACCTCAAAACATTAGATTCATCTGTGCTGGAGCCGTGCCGACGCACAACCCATGCAAGGAAGATAATTCCGCACACAGCTGCAATTGCAGGTTTTCAAACAGAGATGGCGACAAAGAGGCAAAACTTACGAACTGCAGCTTTAAATAAAATACAAGGTCCCCATTTGACTCATTCCGCAAATGGTCATGTCTTATATACATGACCGATCATTGTTTACATTATCAATCACTGGCGTCACTTCAGAGTACTCATGCAAAACCTTTGTAAGAGTAAGATGTATTATGTGTTGCTAGCATTACGTTGTAACAGCAGCTAATATAAAAAATATAGGAGGCTATCCTTACTTCAAGAAGTTATGTTGATTAAAATTCTTTTCAAGAATTTGAATTCTTCAGTTTTGTCTTAATCTTAAGAAAAAATATAAATACAAATAAATATATTCTTAATAAATATATTTTGGAAAACAAAATAATCCAAACTTTTCCCCCCTTAAGTAAGAAAATATGAAGAAAATAGAAGTAAAGAAGAATTTTATTCTAAAGTATGTTCATGAAAGAATTCCATTCCATTATCAGTGGAACATCTGCATTCTTCAGTTGACGTGGATGGAAAACCGCATTACACGCGAATATAAGCATCAGATCCACTGTCAGGGCAATTAGCACGCTTATTTCCTGCTGACTGTACTTTAATCAACAGTCAAAATTATCTTACTGTTCAGTTCAAATCTGAAATTATCTCAAACGATCTCATGATCTCGAGACATCTGTGGGTAGTTGATTCAATAAGACTTGTTGTCTAAACATTGGCCATTTATGCTTGCTCAGAATTACCAAAAAAGAGTCATTTATCAGGACAAATAAATGAAATCAGAAGCAGGTACATTCTCTTTTGGTTACCATTCCTTGGTTCCACTGTGTTATCGTGCCACATCTTTTCTTCTACAATTCAAGTCGAGTCACATTTATTTATATAGCGCTTTATACAAAGCAGCTTCACTATAACAATATTGCAAATGTTAACAATGCAGCAATGTTGCAAAACTCCGTAATTATGAAACAACTTTAATTTTATAGTCGTATTGTTCATTATTTTTCTCTCATTGTTCAGTTTAATTTAGTTCAGTGTTGATGCAATTCAGTTCAATGACAGTATCAATGTTGTGACGTTCATGATTTATGGAATAAATTCAGTTCAAGTTTATTGTTTAGCTCAATTCAGTTCTAGTTTTGTTCTCATCAGACAGAGTACTCAAATTGATAATATTTCTGGGTAACACTTTAGTACAGGGACCAATTCTCACTACTAACTAGTTGCTTATTAGCATGCCTATTATTAGTGCTTATAAAGCACATATTTTGCATGACCATATTCTACATCCCAAATCCTACTCAATACCTAAACTTAACTACCTTACTAACTTATAAGCAGCAAATTAGGAGTTTGAGGCAAAAGTTGTAGTTAATGGATTGTTAATAGAGAGAATTGGACCTTAAAATAAAGTGTGACCTATTTATGAAAATTCCTAAATATGAATAGTCTTTGAAACCCCTTGCCTTTGTTAGGGGCCAGTGCAGAAGTTGTCACAGAAGTTATAACAATAATAATCTGCACCCATTCCTCCTGATACATGAAAACCTGGAAACAATTCTGTTTTCAGTAAACAAGGCACTTCCATTATCATAAGAAGCAAAGCTGGCCAAAGTGGTAGTTTCCATGCTGAGCCCTGATCACAAGGCCCAAGTAATCCAGTTATTATTGGAGAGAATTTGTACAGACATGTTTCGCGTTCTGAGCGCAGTCTCTCCTGATTCACTCATCCCAACACAACACAAAGGGTCTGAATGAAGTATTGGCTCCATGGTAACTACAACAACACTCAGTTCAACAAACACAATTCTGCACTTTCTCCAGTGGATGCATTTAATTACTATCCAGTCTGCTAATGTAAAAGCACGCATTTCCAGGAGCTAGAAAACTATAAAGATGTGGAAACATCTCCCTGGTGCAAACAATGCCAAGACCTCTCTGTGAATGAAATACACAGAGATCGTATACGTACAGTAGGAGGAAGCTTGCGGTGACTCACTGTTTGTAGTTTGACTTGTGTTTTCTGCGGAGGCTTTATTGGCAACACATGTGCTGACTTCAGAGTGCACGAGAGCGAGAGTCGAGGTTTGGTTTATATCGTCTAGACAGAAAAGGGTTGGGGGGGGGCATTTACCCCTTCTCCCTTTTAATTAAGCAGTCAAAATATTTAAATTACAGTGCTCGAAATCAGTTTCCCCATCCGCATCAAGTGAAAACCTAGAGGCGAAGTAAAGGACGCTTTCTAACACCTCCTCTGCCTGTTTTTTTTTTTTTTTTTTTTTTCAGGGCCACCAGGGCAGTCTCAGATAGGACCCCCTGGTCCCTCAGGCTCAGCGGGGCCCCGTGGCCCACCAGGGCGGCAGGGTGGACCTGGAGTCAGAGGACCACCTGGACCTCCAGGATACTGTGACTCCTCTCAGTGTGTAGGCATCCCTTACAATGGACAGGGTTACCCAGGTAAGCACAGTACGGTTGAGTGATTGGTTTGAGATCTGTCCCAAAACCTAGTGAGCTGTCTTGTTGAGGTTTGTTGAGCTTCTAAATGAAACGGAACCCTCAAATAATTTGAAAACAACAAATCGTGTTGATTCTAATGGAATTTGATGTTAGCATGTTGTTAAGCTAACAACACAACACAATGCACATACAAATATCGGGTAATACAGTGAACATTACCAAACTTATTTTTAAAATTGTTTTTCACTTTGCTGAAGTCTGGGGTAAATTAGAAGGTGAACAATTTGTAATTATTTTTAAATTGTAACATAGGTGCATCAGCCAATTTGTTATTTAGGGAAATGAATAGAAACATTTGCTTAATGTATTCTATGACTTATATACAGGTACAATAATATATACATATTTAATGGCCCATATTTTAATTGAAGATATGTCTTAATAGTAGGGATGCACGATGCTAAATTTCTCAACCGATACGGCATATTATTCAGAATGACATTTGCCGATACCAATAGTTTGGATTTCTTAAAGGGAAAAAAAAATTCTCCCAACTAATGCTGTCAACTATACAGGGAACCCTCTCATTTGGTACATTACTATAATATTAAGCCCAAACTATTATATTCAGTTGCTGCTTATTTTCATATATAAAAATCACACTCTTTTATTGGCCGATACCGATTACTGACCAATACTTCGGTGTATCCCAACTTAATAGCAACAATAATTCAATTTTTTTATTTTTATTTTTTATTTTAGTTAATTAGCCTATTATTAGTTATGCACCGAAATTAGTTTTTTTTTTTTTAACCAAAACACCAAAACCAAAATTGAAGTTTATGTAATCTTTAATTAATCAACCTTATGTATAATCAACACTAAAATAAAAACTGAGTGCACATAAGGCAGTTTGTATGTTGAAATATTAAACATAAATGGTGGCTATAATAAAAACTTGTGTTCATGAAAGGTTTATACGAACAAACATTAAATAATGTAATATAAGAGCGTTTGACATTTATTGTATGAATTTCGTTATAAATTGTCAGAAGTAACAGCATATAGCTTTGTTCTCATTGAAAGAATTCAATGGAAATTTATTGTCTTACTTCACAAACCTAAAAAGTTTAATGTGTCCTCAAATCCCTCATTACAAATAGACAAAACAACCATTGATATTTAACGTAATAGAATATCATAGATTACAAAGACACAAAATTAGATCAGTTAACCTAAAAACTGTTTTGACTGACCTCATGTGTTGAGATGAGATCTTGACAAATCAAGGTCTTTTAGTTAAGGCAGTATAATGCTGTCTAGCTAGGCAGCTCAGCGGTGTTTGGAACAGAGCTCTAGAGCAGTGGTTCTCAACCACATTCCTGGAGGACCCCCAACACTGCACATTTTGCATGTCTCCTTTGTCTGACACACCCATTTTAAGTCTGTGAGTCTCTACTAATGAGCAGGTGACCTGAATCAGGTGTGTTTGATTAAGGAGACATGCAAAATGTGCAGTGATGGGGGTCCTCCAGGAATGTGGTTGAGAACCACTGCTCTAGAGTAAGCGGCTAATCATATGATTCCTGTCTCTTTGCTTAACAATATAGCTAATCGATGAAGAATTGCATGTTTATAGTTTTGTTTTACACTTTTGACAGTAGTCGTTTTGCCACTGAGATGAACTAACACAATCTTTAACCCATTTCAGGTTTTGCGTAGTTTGCTATCTAGACTGCCTGATCCCTTGCACATCCCGTGTCAGCGAGATTAACACTCGCTCTGAGCTAATAAGGATAACCACCATGGATATGATTGCTGAATATTTGCTGGCCAACTCTTAAAAAAACAAAAAACAAAAAAACAAAACCCAATCAAACCAAAGAAAGGACTGGACTGCCACTAACACCAGCTGAGCGCTACTATATCATACTGGAGCCAGTGATGGTTACGTACCCGTGGCCCGTTTGCATCTAGAGCAGCAAGAAAGAGCTTCGTTTTGCTGAGAACGCATGTGAAACTACTAACAATGAGCGTTTATGTTAACAGTGTTCAACAGTGGTAGCTCTTTACTAGGGTGAGATGACTGTAAATAAACTAATTGTGCCTTGTAAATGTTAATCGATGACACAGTGGGCTAAAGTTAACAGGTTAACAGCAGTGATCAAGCTTGCGCCTGATATCTTGCTTCTTGCTGACGTTTCATTTTCATTTGTGGTTTTCATCTTTGATGATACATGTAGGCAACGCTCAGGTTAAAAATGCAGTGTGTGCCATTAGTATATGCAACCATGAAGTTTTAGGTATATTTGCAGAGTGCTACAGTTTTCTTTCATTGTTTGATATTGTGATTTCTATAATTGTATGATACCTCACAGCAAATTTTCACAAATACATTCTTTTTATACACGTATGTTAGATTAGTGATAGTTTAAGGGGGGCAAATCCAACGCAAGGTTGTTGACAACCACCAAATGGGTTTAGTTTTTGGTTAATATAGGAGCTTTTGTATTACTTTTTTGTTTAGTATTAACACTATGTATGAATGAAGAGTTGAAATGACATGTTGGAACCCAAAAGCACATGCTCAGCTGGCCAAATAATATTTCCAAGCAGGCCCCTACCAGCCAGAACCTGACACCTACATAGTGCCCATACCAGCCCAGCCATCGGAAGATATCGAGACACAGTCACCAGGTTTACGAAACCAGCGTGGAAAAAGATCTCTATCAAGAAAGGAAGCTAAAACAATAGAAACATAGAGTGAAAGTGTATCTTCTGTACTGTCAAAAACTGCATTTAAGTCCTTGTTCATATGCACATTTAGCACAGTCGAGTGGAGAGGCTCTCATTTCCTCGTAAGAAACCTGTGTGCTTGCCGACGGTTCCACAATGTGTCTTTGCTTGTAACATAACTGCATTTTGTATTTGTAACAAACTCCTGTTCAGTACTATGTCCTATAAACACTACGAACTGATTCCTTGCACATTTGTTTGCAGAATGTAAACGTACTTGCTGCAGTGCAACGTGTTGTTGTTGTTGTTCTTTCTCTCTCAAGGAAAATGGCAAACAGTTCCCTTAATTCTTAGACCTGGCTTTTGTTTTGTTATCCTAAACCGAATATTTATCTGTTGTATACAAACTCTCACTCAAAAGAAGAATTGCATGCCTGTGTTGTATATTTAGTAAAGACGTTTACAATCAGAATATAGTTGTTTTTCCAATGATATCAGTTGAAATGCAGTTGGAATTTGTTGCAAGTCTATAGACATAGAATAGTTTTTTTTCATGTCTGAATTGCACATTGTGAATTCCACAGCCTTATGTTCTTATTTATTTCTGAATCAGAAGAGGCATTTTTCAATAAAACTACTGAAAATGTTTAATGGCTGTTGTCATTTGTTCTCTCATTAGTGAACTGCATCTAAAATTACATTCAGTTCCTAAATTCAGGATGCAGAATTGTGAACTGAAACTAAATTAAATTCTAAGAAATACACACAAACAGCCAAAAGTCTAGCTTTTAATAATCCAGTTCATTTTTATATACGAAAAATCCATAGCCATGGACATAATCATAGTCAAATGGACCATCAAATTTTCTGATTAAAAAAAATATTAATATTTATGCCCAGGATCACAAGTTCTGTGTACATTTCAGTGTAACTGAAAAAAACAAAATGATAACATAAACTGGTGTTTGCCTAAATATATTGATTTATACTGCCAAAGCTATTCTTTATGGGTTAAATCAGGTACAAATAGCTCTTCAAGGTAACCACTTACAGTGACCTCTATACAGTGGTGGAACTTTTATTTCCAAAGAAAACAAAAATGTGGAGGCGATCAGATGTTCTTGTAAATGCCAAAGACGATCATTAAGATAAGTTTT
The DNA here is from genome assembly GCA_039654775.1 of Spinibarbus caldwelli. Classification (NCBI taxonomy): domain Eukaryota; kingdom Metazoa; phylum Chordata; class Actinopteri; order Cypriniformes; family Cyprinidae; genus Spinibarbus; species Spinibarbus caldwelli. Next base: position 29,332,567 of record CM077250.1, on the reverse strand, counting down.
GTTCTGCTACATTGGAACTGTACAAGTAATCATTGTAAGAAATCACCATTTGTGCTCTGAGATTTATTTGACACATTAAAGGCAAACAGTCATTATCTGATATCTGATAGGAGGATATTTTGAGAAGGTTCTCCTCAAACATACTTCTGAACTGGTCGTCTGTTTTAGTGGATATCAAGACTTTTCAGTCAAAGGAACATCGAGGAGATCTGAATAAATGAAAAGAGGGGGCCAAATGTCTGGAATGCTGGATTACATAACCCTCCGTTTCTGATATTACTTAGACAATGTTAAATGCAGAATCTTTCTTTTTTTTAGTATTTTTCTCTTGCTCTCTCTCTCTCTCTCGCTCTCTCTCTCTCTCTCTATTTTTTTCCCAACATGAAAGTTCAAGCTTCTAGAATATCAACCTTTCTTATATTCAAGGAATGGTTAAGAGCCATCAGTCATTGAAAAGTCTTTTTATAACCAGCCTATAACAAAACAACAGGAGTTTATAGGAAAGCCCAATAAAAAGCTGTCTTACTCATACAGTTTTCATCAGGAACTCTAGCAACATCCTCAGTTTGTTGGCTTGTTCTAGCAGCTGTGAAGCCCCTCAAGGGCTCTCCTGTTTTCATGGTGTTTCCTCAAATACATGTGCTCTCAATTAGAGCTGATTGTTTTATGTGGGCTGTTTTCCTCCATCTTAAACCTAAACTGAAAAAAAAAAAAAAAAAAAAAATGCCACAAACTGTCTATACCTCTGTGCACTTCCTCACCTCTTTCATCTGTTTCAAAGGAAAGCAGTTAACTTTGATCGTTTCACCTACTGCTTTTTTTTCATTCTGTCTAACTCATAAAATAAAAGCAGAGTACATTGCGTAATTATACTTTTAAAACCCAGATAGGAAATGTTTAGTCATTCAGGAGATTATGTCATAGAAGTTGATTATCAAATCATTTTTTCAATTACTGCAGCACAGCTTATGCATCCACACTATAGTATTATACATTCCATAATTGTGTGTTTAAGTTGCAGGATAATTGCGGGGTTCTGTGTTCAAATGCAGAACAACATGCATGTGTAACACATCTCTAGGCTAAATATATAGTTCAGTTGTGAAACTCTAGTCCTGTACAAGCAGTCTGAAAACAATCACATCATTTACTAAATGGCACAAGCCGGTTAACCTCTGCTGATTCTGCAGCCAATGAAAATCAATGGTTTTCCTCTGAAACCCTCCACCTCCCCCAGCACCACCTGTTTCTTGCAGCTGCAGCGTGTGAAGAAGATCTAGTCCACCAAATGAAATGATGGCTCAGATGGAGAACAGCCTGGTGAAACGTTCTATAACACAGTGAAATCTGTGTATATTTAAATCACATCAATAAATACATACACATATCAATCAAACAAACAATCAGTAACATACTGCAGAATACACGGATACTTTTGTACGTCCACTTAATACAGTACATTTTAAAATGTTGAAAATTTATATAGCTAATCAGAATCTGTGAAATTGTTAAATTATTTAATCATTATTTTTACTGTACTAACATTGTATTTCCAAGATTTACACTGAATAATAAGGAAGTTCTATTAAAATAAATAAAGCTAAAAAAGATTAAATAAACTAAACGGATGGTTCACTATTTTGTCTTATCACTATTGTCCACTATAACTATCATCACACAAGATAAAGGGCCCTTCTCCCTGAAAAGAAAAAAATGTGTAGGATTTACTTAGAAACCATTTTTATTCAGAAATCCAAATATATACATATTTATGAATAATTACAAAGAAATAGCAAATAACATATTGAATTAAACATGATGTAGAAAGACTGAAATAGCATTTTCTTGCTAAACTGTAATAATCTTTGTTTTTGTTTATGACTTTTAAAAAAGTGTGTAGCTTGAATTAATATTTAGGAGATTTGTGATCAAAATAAACTGACTATTTTACAGTTTCTTTTTCCATCAATTTCTGTTTCAATAAAATATAATCAAAACATCTTGTGACAGCACAGCAATAATGTTTTTAGACAAATATGCATATAATGTTGCGTTTGCATTAGAATAGAATAGAATAGAATACTACAAACCTCAGCTGCTTGAACAAATAGCAATGCATTTTGAATGACATGGCACAGATAATTCATTCACAGTCTAACACATCTGCTGATGTTCTCCCAGTTGTGTTTCTCTGAGGGATGAGCACTGCATAGAAACATGCTACCACAAAAACAATTATAATTTTTCTAGGTGGGAATTCAGTCAGTTTACAAATTCCTGTCACAAAAGTATATATAATATTCCTAGTGTTTGTTTGAAATATAAAGTTTATCCCTCAGCCAAGATTTCGGAAGAAAATATTCTCATCTATAATTACAAACCAGCATTTGGTGCCAAACTACCAAACCCTTTTGCGTCACAGTTTATTTTAAGACAATCCTTCAATACAACCCTGTTTCTTGCAACGACAGTAACTTTACAATGTTAATACTCCTGACAGGAACTGTGTGCTAATCAAATTCTTTAGTCACTGTTTGCTGGGGCTAGAAGCTGCTTTTCTGAGTCATTAATGTGAACCAAAATATTTTAAGACATGATGTTTAGCTGAGAACCCAGGCATTATCAGAACATGCCTTCACAACCCATTTCAGAGGAAAAATAATGACTAGTGCTGATCAAGCATCATTATTGCTCATACTGTAAATAGGGTTATGATTTGAACAAATCTTTTCCTCACAACATTCGTGCTACAGACTTGTTGAGACCAATGTATTATTGCTTTTCTTGTAATAGGTCAGATTTCATTTGGCAGATAATAAAGTGAGTAAAAATATCCCAAACATTTATAATGACCAAATAGGGACCACGATATCATAAACAATCAACACCCTAGATGCTGCATAGCAACACGCCAAAAACCTCAACACAGGCAAACACTATTCACTTACATTCTTCAGAAAATATACAAAACTAGTTGTATTACAATGACCTGTTAATGTTCAGCAGACATGACAGGCACTTTCCATTTCATGTCACATTTCATGCAGCTTGTCGTTGTGGAACTTTTCAACTATAGGGATAAAATAGAAACGTTGTGGTCATGCCATGGCCAGTTTGACCCAGCTGGCAATCTGTGGAAAATTCCTTTGACTTAAATCATGGCATCGTGGGTGAATCATGGAAAAGCATGAGGGCACCATAATATCCCAGTATCTCTGGGAATCTAAACAGCACTTGATATATTTAGTTTTGACAGTGATATAAATCGCTTCTGCCTGATTAGAAGAATGTACATTGCTGGGAAATAACTTTGTGGATTACACAATCAGACTTGAAAAATTAAGTACTTGTAATTGGATTATATTATGTTTTAAAATGCTCATAATCAGATTACAGTTATAGCTACATTTAGTGATTTAGCAGACGCTTTTATCCAAAGCGACTTACAAATGAGGACAATAGAAGCAATCAAAATCAACAAAACAGCAACAATATGTAAGTGCTGTGACAAGTCTCAGTTAGCCTAACGCAGTACACGTAACAACTTAGTTTTTCTTTATATAATAAATAAAAAGAAAACAAGTAGATAGAATAGAAAAAGAATAGAGAATGCTAGTGTTAGAGGGTCAAAGTAAAAAAAAAAATAGATAGATAAAATTAAAATTTAAAAAGCAGTAAAAGAATAGTGAACGCTAGTATTAGAGGGTAAATTTTTTTGTAGTAAATACGTAAACAAGTAGACAGAATAGAAAAAGAATAGAGGACACTAGTTTTAGAGGGTCAGTTTTTTAAATAAATACAAAGAAAAGTAGATATGAAGAAAAATAGAATAGAATAGAAAAATAGAATAGAGAACGCTTGTTAGAGGGTCCTTTTTAAATAATAAGAAAACAAGTAGTTAGAATAGAAACAGAATAGATTGTTTTTTAATAATATGGGTCAAGTTTTTTTTTTTTTTTTAATAAAATAAAAAGAAAACAAGCAGATCAAATAGAATAGAGAGGGTCAAGTGTAGATGGAAGAGATGTGTTACATATTGCATTTTTTTTAAACGTAAACTTCTTTAGATTCAGGCCAGGGCTGCGTTTCCCAAAAGCATCGTAGGGCTATAAGTTGATCGTAGCTCCATTGGTGACAATGGTTCTACAATCAACTTAGGCTTATGACGCTTTTAGGAAACGCAGCCCTGATCATTTTGGGATAATGAACTGCCTGTACGTGATTTTTTGTGTTACACTGTAATAAAAAACCTGTAGGCACAGGTAATTTTCAGCCAGGACATTATCCATTAAGTTTACAGACATTTCCCTGAACCCTAAAACACAACACAGTGCAATACATAATTTAAAATATGTGTAACCAGTAAAAAATATAAAATAACACCAGTGAAAATTCGATTTGGAAAATGTCTTCATATTTGCACAGCAGACTTTTCTTATCTGATCCAAGTCATTAAATTCAACCTCATGGTCTCATATGTAAATGTAAACCCCCTCCACTAACTGTATATTGCTGTTCATATTGAGAAAGCTGTTTTTCAAATAAATCTGCATATGCATTCTTCTAACGGTTGGATATCACCCTTATAAGGCAAGAACGATTCTGAGCTATTAAGTAGCAGACCTCTTCTTTGTTTGGTTTAGACATTATATGCCTTTTGGGAGGCCTGCAGCATTTATGTGAGAAACTTGTAGCTCATTGGTCAACTGCAAACATGGAAAATGTACTTCACTCCATTTTTTTTTTTTTTGTTTTGTGGTGGGATTTTTTTTAACTTCCCATGAAAGCTAATATTGTTGTCGAACACATTGTTCAATAATGTTAAAAAAAAAATTAAATCCCAGACATTTTCCCATGTGCCATAAATGTGGTAATTAGGACTTTAATTGGTCTGTCTCTAAAAGATTCATTGTCTAATTTTACAAGACCACTGCCATCACGGTTATAGTCTTCTCTATTTGTATAGTTTTAAAAGGCTTTTTTTAGGGGTCCAGTGAAGATTCTCCACATTCCAGCAATGGATGGAACACTAACAAATTTGGTCGCCAGCTATTTTATTCTTTCCAAAATTTGCACATTTTTACAATTACTTTTAATTTGGTGTTAATGTAATTGAACTATAATCTATTGTATTTTCTAACCAGTCAAAATGCACTCCAACAAATTAGAAAAAACTTTTATTCAAAAGCCAGAAAAAAAAAAATCTATTGCAGTGTAAAAAGTAATTGGCCAAAACCATCATCATTTGTTATTCTATTCTTATCAGTCTCCACAATGCAGTTTCTGACTTTATGTGTTGTTAAATCAAGCACATAAATGTTCTTTAAGTGTCCAAACACATTTTGGGGCAGCTGTATATCACTTCTCGTACTTAAGTTTATCCCTGGTGCCCATATGTTATCTAGTAGGCTATGATAATCAGTTTGTGCACTGATAAGTCTGCATCATAACAACATTACCCATAACAGCTTCCCTCATCTTTGTGCCAAATGGAAAATGTTACAGTGTGGTTCTGCTATATGAATCTGGTGTGAGCTGGTCATTTTGTGGCTGCTGCCCTGTTGGTCGGCTTTTGAACGCTGATGGAGCTGTGAGATAATTGAGGGAGTAATGGGAAGTCAATAACTAGGCCATGGCAAACAGTCAAACAACTGTCAAGAAGGACTTTTCCTTTTCTCCCCTTTCTTGTTGCGTTTTTCAGTTTCACATCCAGAATCTGAACCATGCTGCTTAACGTTAGGAGGTCAGCACAGACATTTCCCTTGACAATTTTTGGCCTTCTGTAACTTGCGTACTGCATGAGCTCAGTTTTTGGAGCGCTCTCATATAGCTGCTCCCAATTTACTGAATGACAATCTCAGAGGAAATGTGTTTTTATTCCCTTGGCATAATCCAAAGAAGGGCATTTATTTAATTTTAACAATATATAATGAGTATATTGGTTTGGTTTATGGAATTGCTTATATTCCATGGCAGCGGCTTCATTTGCACATTGTTCTCCAAAAGCGGTGATGGATCTGTTGATGGGCCGAAGTTGGAACTTCAACATAATAAAGGCATTGAAAATAGACTTCCTATAAAAGTGTGCCTAAAATAGTGCTGATTTTTGATTTTATCCTTATGAATTATGTGAGCATAGACATAATCTACATTATGTCGTGTAGCAGATGACACAAATGGATTTTCCTGCCTTTTGCATGGTGCCATCAGCCAATCAGCGCTGTCAGCAGCCAAGGAAATACTCTGTCACATGGCATTTTTGGCTTATTTGATTGGCTCAAAACAACCTGGCTGTACAACTGAGCACCAATGAGCTGCAATTTTCAGTAAATAACAACATATGGCCGAGTCTTTGAGTCATTGGACTACTTTAATGACACATTTAAGCTTTTGGAGGCATGGGCACTATTAACTGTTTAAATAAGGCTTTAATAAGTCAGGTCTAATAGAGATTTCATGAGGTTTCATTCACATATTTAAATTAGAAAGTTGTAAGTGTGCAGAAATGGCTTGTAGAGGTAAAGTAAGCCAACAGGTCGTGAACCCAAACACAAATGCTTTCATTGTTTCACGCAGTATAATCGAATCAGCTGGGATTCCTCCATCTGAACATTATCCATCTTGGCTCCCGATCATGTTGTTTGGTCTATTAGGCCAAGTTTACAACTCAGCCAATTTAGTGTTGCACCCTGAGAGCTGTATTGCCCTCCCTGTGTTGGATGCAATACTCAACTGAGTATTGCATCCAACTTGACCGATTTCAAGGACCTTTGAGCAGTGAGTTTATTGGCGACGACCTTTCTGAAGCCTTTTCGAAACCCACTCTAAAGGAATACAAACTAACCTATTAGTTTTCAGTGTCCAATCACAGTTTTACAGCAGCAAGGTTCCCAAAACAAGGCCTTAAAATAAATGTTTACCATTGATTAGATTTTTTTCTATTATTCATTCCTTTATGTTTTTTTAGTTAGCGTCTTGTTCACAGCTACAGCAGTACTGTATAAATACATTTATTTTTAATCAGTACATTTATCAAATGTGTTACATGTAAACTGAAAACTAGTGGCCCAGTAGTGCACAACACAATGAAATCGCCACAACACAACACATTGGACTAATTTCATTGTTTTGTGTTAATTCCGCTGAGTTGTGCTAATTTCATTGCGTTGCTCCTTGTTTCCTTTGTGTTGCAGCTTGTTTCCATTGTGTTGTGCTAATTTTGTTGTTGTGGCTTGTTTCCATTGTTTTGCAACTTGTTTCCGTTGCGTTGCGGCTTGTTTCTATTGTGTTGTGGAGATTTCATTGTGTTGTGCACAACTGGGCCACCGTAGAAAACTCACAGTTGCTGTGAAAGAGCAATAGGAAAATATGTAAGAGTGTGTGGTGGTGCTGGTGGTGTTAGAGGAAGACAACAGAATGTGTAAAAATCAATAAGCAATGGTGAATTTTCAGTTTACATGAAACACATTACTACAAAAATAAATGTACTGTATAAATAAAATTGCTAATTTTCTTTTTGTGCATTGCAGTACTAAATTTTCCCAACACACTTTTGCCTACTGTTGAAATCTATAACTAAAATGTTCAGTGTGATACACAAACAAAACTGACATTCTTGTAAAGTATATAGAAAGCAGTCTGTCAACATAAAAAAAATGGTATATAATTAAATATGAAATGAAATAGCATATAGCAAAATAAAATTTGCATAAACATCAAATAAAATTAAATTTTCATATAAAAAATATTTCCATGCTGGAAAAAAACAACAAAAAAAAAAAAAAAAAAAAAAAAAAAAAACTAAACTTTTTGTCAAGTGTGCCTGACATGATGAGAAAAACACTTTATATTTTGGTGGCATTGGCCAAGTTACTGACACAATAACTATGTAATAACTAATACAATTGCATTTACAGTTTAGAGAATGTGCCAAAGCGATTGAGTAAAACTGTAATCAATAAAGGCCATTCCAATAAGCAGATAGATAGATAGATAGATAGATAGATAGATAGATAGATAGACACTTAATGGACTTTGTCAATTACGTAAGATAGGTAATGTACAAAAAGTGTAATAACTGAAATAAACTATCAAATAAATAAACCATTTCATTTAAAACCATTTGAAATGATGTTATATTAACTGACTCCTGTCTCTCCTTGACTTGCTCTTTCAACAGTCTTTTGGATGGTAGGTATTCATTTCCAAGATCAATTTTCATTTTTATTCATTTTTCATTTTTTTAAACCATGTGACATTCTGATGAGTGAAAGTTATCATAGCAATGTTTTAATCATTAAACCTTGAATCATTCACAATCTCACATTCTCATGTTTACAGCTCCTGTTTAAAGGAAAACCATTTAGAAAAAAGTTAAAATAGCTAAGAAGTGACAGCATTTTTAATGGTTATCTTCGGCGGTGCTTTTTCAGACAGACACACAGCTGCTTTCATCATCATGAGTATGAGATAATGTCACGTGGATGGCACAGGATTTCCTAAGACCCGGTGCCTGCTGTCAGGTCCCAGTGGAGAATATCTCCTCACTTTCTCATGGAAAGAATGACCATATATGAGTCTGCTTTATCTGTAAGACTGATTCATCCGATAGCAATGACAAATCAAACTTTCCTGCCAAAAATAGATGTTTTATTATAAAACTAAAAAAAAAAAAAAAGAAAGTTCAACACAAACTTTGATGTTGGCTTGATAAATCCTTAAAAAGACATTTAAGAGACAGACAGACAGACAGATAGACAGAGAGATAGACAGACAGATAGATGAGAGATAGATAGATAGATAGATAGATAGATAGATAGATAGATAGATAGATAGATAGATAGATAGATAGACAGATGGTGGCACAAACACACACACATTGATACTGATGGTTTATGAGGACTCTCCATAGGCGTAATGGTTTTTATATTGTACAAACTGTATTTTGCCCTACTCCAACCCTACACCTGAACCTACCCTTCACACGAAACTTTCTGCATTTTTAGATGAAAATAAAAAAACAAAACAAAACAAAAAAAGCCTTTTTAAGCCTTTTTAATTACGGGGACACCGAAAGTGTCCTTATAAATCACCTTCACACTGTAATACCTCTGTCGTACCCATGTCATTATACAAATTTGTGTTCTCATAAACCATATAAACAAGCACACACACACACACAACAGCTAGAGGTCTGTGCCAGTATTTGTGACTTTATCTTGAAAACTGCAGGAGGACGTTTTCACCGTCTTGTGGTCATCGGCCGCCTCCTACGGGCACATACCACAATCAACTGGACACTTTCTTCTGTTTCTTCCCAAAAGACAGAGACTCACTCTTCCTTCTTGGAAAATTCAGCATGCAGACCTGAGACTTCAACATGTTTAGGCTACTTCACCATCTCCTGTCTCACGATCCCCAGTTACTCACTGATGTGAAATGAACTCAGCTTCATGTTTACAGGAAACTGCCTCCGACCCCATTCCGTAACAATCTCTGTTAAACCTCTCTACATTTCCATTCAGTTTTTCCCCCCGTTCCTCCCACTCATCCACAGTTACAGTCAGAAGAGAGATTTCCATCTCTCCTCACATTCTCCTTTCACCCCTCATTTCTTACCTCACTTCTCAGGCTTTTTGCTATATATCAGCTGACACAAGTGATTGGCAAAAACACTCTTGTGCTCTTCCATATCCTCTTGAGACCCCCCCCCCCCAAAAAAAGCTTTGTGAATTTAGTATTTTTTTCATGTCATTACATTGTTTAGAGCATAAGAAAAATTTTATTTGGAAAAATAACATTTTTGAAAAATTATATTTTATTCATACTTTATATTATGTCCTTTGTAGTTTTTTCTAAAAAAAAAAATAAAATAAAATGGCATGAATAGACATCAAAAAGGCAAAAACAATGTGATTTTTTTTTTTTTTTTTTTAAATCACCAATCAATTTTTAGGTTTTAGGATTTTTTTTTTTTTTACTAAACTTTGTTTAAGGATGATTCTCAACTATGTTATAAAATATAACAAAATGATTTGATATACCATTTTGTTTTATGCAATATGTGTGTAAAAATGTCCATAAACTGGTTTTCCCATTAAACACAGTGTGCCTATACACTGTATCTAATTTGCATATTAATGTGTTGCTGTTGGGACAGCATGTTGAAAAAATAATTTTCATAATGGGAGTAATAATTGGCCATATTTTCATAATAATATCTAATATTTCATAAGAAAATTGATATATAATTTATTTTCCTATTCAATTGTTATGTCTCCCAAAATGCATAATAAACATGCTTTTAGTCCTGGTGTCCTCTATAGTGGACATGTATGAAATGATGTCCTGTTTCATATCAGGAAGCCATATTTGAATTTTCCTGAGATGTTGCTTTATGACAAATAATTCACAAAATTATTCAGATTTAAATGACAATTACAAAATATAATCATATTTCCATAAGGATGTAATATTTTTCACTAAATTAAATTTAGCCATCTTTAAAGACCTAGGAGAGGGTGTGGTCATGGTGAAACTTCCAAACATTTAGTATCTCTAAAAAGCCCTGAATGTGCTCTGTACAGGACATCCAGACTTAAAACTGTGACATGTGAGGTCTCAGAGAAATTCACTAAAATAGAATGTCCACTACAGAGGCAAAAACTCCATAGCTGGGTCTCAGGAGGATATAGTCTAAAAGCCAATCTGCAAATGAGAAACCAGCCAATCATTTTGTGGAAATACATCTTTCTGCCACCCATTATGCAACAGGCTGCCTCTCAATATCTTTCTCATTTCCATCTCTGACCTTTGCACTGTCAACAATATATCCAACAATGCCAACTGTAGCATTTTTGTTGATCCTTGTTCCATGTTTTTAGTTGTGGTCCTGTCTGTCTCTTATTTTGTAATTCTGTGCATGATTTTTTACTTTGAAGTTTTTGTTTCATGATTCCTATTCCTGTCATTGGTTACTGTTTCCAAGTGTTTTTTTTTTTTTTTTTAATCAGTCTTGTTTCCCTGTTTGTTCTTGTGTGTATTTGCTCTTTTCTTTGCTTTAATTTTAGCCAGGTCTTGTGTTTTTTAAAGCTGTAATTGCAGTTAGTCATAGTTCTTGGTATAATTTTAGTTCATGGTCTTTTTTTCTTGGATTCTTGGTTTTTGTTTGGTTAAATGAAAAGCTGCACTTAGATCTTAAACTCTGCTTTCTGAGACTGACAGCACCACCAGTGCCTTATTGATCTAAGGAAAGATAAGGCAAACAAGCATAAGAGAATACAACAGTATCTGTTTTTACAACCTATAGAATTTATATGAAATATATGAGATATGATGAACACACATTACCAGTTGAAAGTTTGGTGTCTGTAAAATTTTTAAAAGTTTTTCACTCACCATGGCTGAAGATCAAAAAAATTGTGAAATATTACAATTTATAAATAAGTTATTTATAATAATAATAATAATAAAAATCTATTGTAATCTATTTTAAAATGTAATTTATTGCTGTGATCAAAGCTGTATTTTCAGCATCATTACTCCAGTCTTCAGTGTCACACGATCCTTCAGAAATCATTCTGATATGCTGATTTGCTGCTCAAGAAACATTTTGATAATTATCAATGTTGAAAACAATCATGCTGCATCATATTTTATTTTATTTTTTTGTGGAAACCTAATGCATTTTTTGATGAATAGACAGTTCAAAAGGATAGAATTTAGATAGATTGGTAGATAGATAGATTGAGCGACTACAAGGAATATTTGTGTTTGGAAAAAAAAAAAAAAAAAAGAATATCTAAAATGTATTCCTCAAAACCAGTGCAGAGAAACTTTAAATCATGCGTATTACTCTTCGGACAAAAGAGAAACATTCATGATTAGTATGAAAAGCTGTTACGTGATGCTTGTTTAGAATGTTACAGCACATTCTTAGACTTTCTACAGGGTCATTATTGCTCAGTGCTGTAAACAGTCTGGTTTATGTCTTGGTGAGATTATCTGGAAATGTCCCACAGCTATAAATGAAACCAAAAATGTCAAAGAGCACTGGCTCACTAAAAATGAACGTTTGGTGTTTCCTCATTAACGCAACTAACTGAACTTTCTAACATAAAATAACTATATACTTACATCAAAAATGTATGCAAATCTTTATGACAGCATACATATTTTCCCCTTGAGAACAACTTTGAAGAAGATAAACATTAGCAAGAGTGAGAAACTCTATGACAGATGAGACATGAATCAACAGTTATGGCAATATATAAGTTGACTGTGTTCTTAAGTGACCTTGAGTATTTTACAATAATAAAGTATGTTTACATTGAAATATTGTTAAGGCTAGCCCATCTGGTCTGATCCAAAGAGCTACTGCAGGTCAAACTCATGAAAAACCTAATGCTGACCATGATAGAAAAGTGTAAGTATTTAATGTGTTGCTGTTGGGACAGCAACACATTAAATTTTGCTAATGCTGACCATGATAGAAAAGTGTCAGGACACATAGTGCATCTTGCTTTTTTAGGGCTTCATAGCTGTAGACCTGTCAGTGTGCCCATGATGACCCCTGTCCACCACCAAAAGTGCCTACAATAGGCACATGAGCATCAGACCTGGACCATGGAGCAATGGTTTGGTGAATCACATTTTCTTTTAGATTAAGTGATGGCCTGTATGTGCGTTGTTTAGCTGGAGAAGAGATGGAAGCGGGATGCACTATGGGAAGAAGGCAGGCCGGTGGAGGCAGTGTTATGATCTGGGCAACGTTCTGCCTGGAATACTTGGTTCCTGGCATTTAAATGAATGTTACTTTGACATGTACCACCTACCTAAAGACTTCTGACTTTTGTGCATACAGTAAAATTTGTTCAGGAATAGATTGAGGAACTTGACAAAGAGTTCAAGGTGTTGCCTTGGCCTATAAATTCCCCAGATCTCAATCTGATTGAGCATATGGGATGTGCTGGACCAACAAATCCTGTCCATGCAAGCCTCACCTCACAACTTGAAGGACTTGAAGGATCTGCTGCTAATGTCTTGGTACCAGAAACCAAAGGGCATGTTCAGAGGTCTTGCTGAGTCCATGCCTCGATGCATCAGAGCAGTTTTGGAAGCACCTACACAATATTAGGCAGGTGATTTTATTGTTGTGGCTGATTATTATTTATTTTAAAAATTGTTAAAAATTGTTAATCTAACAGAAAACATTACAAATGACATACGTAGTATGTATTCTGTAATATGCAGTGGAAAACATTTCACACATAACTCTCTCAACCCAATATGTTTGATACTATAGAGGCCCTGTCGAAACAGTTGAAACACAAATGTGTAAAGCAACAAGAAATATTGTACACATCAGTACAGTGTTTCCCTCAGGGAGAAGTGTTTGCATGCCAAAGCAACATCATTCAAACTTCTGATAGCACAGCTGAGAGAGGTACTTAAATGTGACGAAAGAAAAAGTTAAGAAACCACGTATTATGGGATGTGAAATAACATGAAAAACCATGAACCAATACCAAAAACAGGACTTAACATGAATTATATCACTATAAACTTGAACTCAGTGTAATCTTGAAATTAAAAACAATGAGTCTCATTCATTAAGCATGTGTATGCATAAATGCATACCTTAAATCTGAGCCCAAACATTTCACAAACAAATCATGATTCACTAATAACTTTCATAAAAAACTTATGAAAAAATGTAGTTGCAACTGAAATCAGAATCAGAACCAGAATCAGAATCAGCTTAATTCGCCAAGTGTGCGCAAACACAAGGAATTTGTTGTGGTTTTTAAGAAGCTCTTGGTACATATACGCATACATACCTGTACATATATACATACATATCTGAAATGAGAACAGAAACATTTAAATAAGACTTAACAATAACAATAATGTGTATGAATCTGGAACAGAAGATTTATGTACAGATTTGTGCATTATTTACTCTATATATATATACAGTTGTATAGAAAAAATATGCATATATATTTACATAGAGATGGAGAATGAATTACAGGCATGAATTACAGAACACAGGTAATAATTCCTGTGTTAGTTGTTTAGGTTGGAGATGGCATGGGGGAAAAAACAGTTTTTATGCCTAGATGTTCTAGTGCACAGAGATCTGTAGCGTCTGCCTGAGGGGAGAAGTGCAAACAGGTTGAGGCCGGTGTGAGAGGGGTCTTAGATGATGTTACCTGCCTGTTTCTTCACTCTGGAGTAGTACAAGTCCTGAAGGCTGGGCAGGTGCACACCAATGATCCTTTCTGCTGTCCTAACAGTCCGCTGCAGTCTTCTTATATCTGATTTGCTGGCTGACCCAAACCAGACAGTTATAGAGGAGCACAGAACCGATTCAATAACAGCAGAGTAAAACTGTGTCATATGCGCATGTGGCAGGTTGAACTTTTTTTCAAACCACACATATGCAAAAAATAACATACCCAAGGTGGCCATAATTGGCCATAATTGTATTCAGACAATTTTTATACATAGATATTTAAGTAAAGAATAATTCACAACAGGCCATTTAATTATTGGAAAATAATGCACTATTTTGTGTGCGTTTGAGTGGGAGAGAGAGCAGGAGAAAGAGAGTATGTGCTTTCTGTACATAATAAAACATCATTTTGTGGTTAAAACATTGGAATAATTTGTCATTTTTATCCTATTGTTTGTTATATTTTCTTGGTCAGTGTGGGTTTTAGTTCTTTTGAAATAACTGAAATCATTTGATGAAGTGATATGGACATGTATGCAGTCAAGACCTGTCTGGAACTACTAAGCCATGCATTTCCCTGAAAATAATAGCACACTTTAGAATGTTCGTCAACCAATCAAATTCAAGCATCCAACAGCCCATAGCATAATGTTAAATATATTTAATCATATACAGTGAAAGAGTAAGAAAAGCTATGTCATTGCTCAAGCTTTGAGATTTCTTTGTATAACAATGCAGATATGCATCTGTTAGCCCGAAATGTCTAATTTCATTTCAATATATAAAAAAAACTATAATTTTTACTCCACAAATCTAAAAACCACAATACCTCATTAATTATTAGACGCACACAAAATTATATTCAACATAATACAATGTCATAAGATCATAGATTTTGTCTTATATTTTCCAGAGACACAAAATTAGATCAATTAACCTCAAAACTGACTAAATCTCACAAATCTGATATTCAGATGAAATGACAAAATAAAAAAATAGCATAGCCATTTATCAAAAGTTTTGAGATGAGATTTTGGGCTGTCTTTGATCAGGATAAAAAAATAACCCTGACTTTTACTCTGATGGCCCTAAAGGAGTCTCTAATGGCTCGTTAAAATGACAGTATCCATAGTGTCCTACCATTGCCAAAAAATCTTCAGACACTGTCAGACAGTGAGACACACTGATGATTAATAATGCATTTAGAGGTTGTGGAACACAGATACGATAAGAACCCTGTGAACTTCGAAACCAGTAATTATGTTGCAACTAGTTCCTGTGTCATGCATCAGGCTGGTGAGGGAGCTTTTCATTTTGTGGAAAAATAAAGTGCTCAATCTCAAAGGAGCAAAAGCTGTGGGGATGAGAGACTGACTGCGTGAGACATACGGGCTATTTGTTTACAAACCACAGGGCTCCACTTTTTTCATCGGATCACGCTGTGCGACTCCAGACACTCTTGACATTCCCCCGCCAAACTCAGACTTCCACACTCAGAAGTTCTCTCTTTGAACTTTTGAGTTATATCTCTGACACTGCAATATTTCTCATGGAAGGAAGTGTGCAAGAGCATACAGCAGTGAGAACATCTCATAGACTTCCACTGTTTTCACAGTGGCCATGCACACACTGCAGCTAAATTCGGTTGTCAATTCACCTTTTAGTGCTTAATTCTGTTTTGTACACACACAGTTCAGTAGTTTATGGGAGTGACAACAGTATTCTACTCCCCAAAATTTAGGTAGTGTGTACAGAAGTGAACTGAGCTCTTGATGCCGTATTTGAATGTATCAGAGCTGTGGTGCAAGGAGGAAGGAGGTACATCTTGACTCAGGGTTGCCAGATCTTGCTCTAAAAAAGACAAATGAGAACAAGCCAATAGACCTTATGTAGCCCAGCCTCTTTTCAGTGCTGCACTCGTTGTCTTCTATCTACCACTTTGTATTGAAGGTAAGGTTGTAGGAATTTATGAATGATCCACTCGTTTTAAAATCGTTTCGGTCTACTGACATTTGTTATAATATTCACTTCAAACATTATAACGCACATGATAACTTTCCAATAAGTAAATCCGCTTCACCAGCTAATTGCTCTTTAACAGTGATGCTGCAGATCTACCGCAACTGCGCACTTGTTTCTCTGACATGAGGTCTATAATAAACTTGAATCCAAAAGCATTTTTTGAAATAAGCCACATACCAAAATATTGTGATCTGCACCTTTCTACTTTATTATTTCCATATGCTTTATAAGCCGAGTCCAAACAACAGTCCTAAAGACACTTAATAATCGTTGCTCATAATAAGTAGACATGGCAAAATTTCAAGAATGTGCTCTGCAAAGCAACCCCTCAAACATAAATAAAACATTATGGCTCTGTTGTTGGTGATTGAGTCTTTGGTCACTGTAATATTATTTTGGTCAAAAATAGGCCATACCAAAGATGTCAATAATTTTTTAAAAACAAAAATTGAATATTTGACTCACTGGTGTGACAGGATACCATAATGTTTGAAGAAGGTGAGGCCACTTTTACTAAAATGGTTATAACTCTTAAAAGAAATGAGATATTTTCACCAAACTTGGTGCATGTATGTATAAGCTCAATCTGTTGTCACATCAAAAATATTTGGCAATTGTTATACTTACAAAACATTAGTCTGGTTGTTTTGAAAATTGGCATGTGTCTTTGTCCTAAGTGCTATGATTGTAGTTTGCCTATCTTGAAAAACATGGCCGCCATTCTCAAATATCTCCTAACCCATACATTACCCCTCAACCAAACAATCACACAAACCATAACTAGATTTAAAAAAAAAAAAAAAAACCTTCATCTGACCCACTTATGAGCCCTTTATACAAGTGTGGTCTGGCTCACAAATCTGTGCTTGACAGGTATGACTATATTAGTGAGAACATTTTTGAAGAGTGAGAACATTCTGACCTTCACAAGAACAGACAATCTCTCCCCCCCTCCCCACACACACAGTTTTTGCTTCTTCTACGACCAAGTGGTTTGCGTCCTGTCACCAAATTTTGCACATTAGTAGAGGTCCTAGTGATAATAAAAAAGCAGTTTCGTGTCAAATGGACAAAGTGTTATAAAACTTAAGATCCTTTGTTTTGTTGATTTTGCCTACTTTGCTGGGAACAATTCGATAATGGTTGCGAGATTCAAAAATTCACTGATCCAACTTTGTGTGAGTTGCTCTAAATATTATCTTTGCCAAATTTAGTGAAAACTATTCACATTTTATTTTATATCTTACAAGTGACTTATGTGCAAGTGGCTCAATTAACTCAAGAAGAGAAAAGAAGAGAATTTTCCAATGTGTTCAAACACGATGTCCAATCTCAAACTCGAGCCATTAGTGGAACCAGAAGTTGACATAGTCACACTGAAAGAACACACAAAAAAGCAATGTTTATAAAGATGCCACAGAGTTTACTTTTTTAGGAGTCTAAATACAAATAGCTTTATAGTTGACTTAAATTGGAGAAAGTATTTTAAAATTGAAAAAATTACATACTATATTTTTAAATATCTTCAAATGCATTCAGTCTATATGTTCTCTGTGGTCATTGTTTATAAATAGAACTCTAAATACGGAACATCTGCATGTGAGTACGCAATTATCACTCCCAAACTCCAAATGTTCCAACTTTAAACACCATTTTGAAGTGTGTGCTAGTCTTTTATCAACTACTGACAGTTTGGTTCTTGCAGCCAGCAGCCATTTTAGATGTGGTCTGCGACATGTGAGCTTGCAAAGATATAAAGCCTGAGCTGGAATAAGGCAAATGTTTGACAGAAGTGAATACAGATGGAAAAAGGGAGTTACAAAATCATGTAAGTGCTGCCATATGTTGTTGTAAAAGGGGTTTGGGTTACTCTATCAGATCGTCTGATCACAGTACTTTGTCTTGTATGTGATTGCATGAATATTTTAATATGGCCATGGGAAAACTGGCTGTATTGCATCCGTGGCTGTTTTGCAGTCTTTCATGTTAGCATTACCTTAAAGGTCATGTGCTAGCAGATAAATAGTTATTCTGGTCCCTGGAGTTTCTGCCATATTGTTACTCCTAACTGAGATGATTCTGATTTTTCATGATCATTTAGTTCTGGATGTACACACATGGACAACATAACTTTCACAGAAACTTTTAAAACAATAGATCTTCCAAAGGTGATAATCCTATCATTTACTCGACTTTATATTGCATTTTCTTTCCTCAAAAGGAGATACAATGAGAATTTTTGGTAACACTTTACTTAAAGCCTTGTGTATAATACATTATAAAGGGTTATTGAAGGCCATAATGCATTATAATTATTCATAATGTGCATTGTAATACATTATATCCTGTCGTAAATAATTATAACTGAATTTAAAATGCATAGTGTAACAATGAATTGATAAGTGTTATAATGTGTTAACTGTGGTTACAATTATTCACGAGATTGTACAATGCATTAGAAGGTCAAGTCAAGTCACCTTTATTTATATAGCGCTTTTAACAATACAAATTATGTCAAAGCAACTGCACAATATCAAAATAGGAAAATAGAAGGTGCATTACAAGGCATAATTAATGCATTAAAACTACTTTTATAATGCATTATACATAAAGGCTTTAAGTAAAGTGTTACCAAATTTTCTCACTGTATACCATACAACTAATATGGACTACTACTATGATGCATCTTGTCATTTTTGGAGCTTAACAGTTTCTGACCTGTTTTACTTGCACTGTATGACAAAGAGCTGTGTGAATCTCCTTTTGCGTCCCGTGGAAGAAAGAAAGTCATGGCAGAAGAAATGATGACAGGATTCAATTTGCCTGAACTATTCATTTAAGGTAAGGCTGAGCCTGTCAGCTGAGTGTCTTGAATCACTGAATGCATTCTGTTCACCAACCACATTTGGTTTCTCTACACATGTACACTATAAGCTACAGCCATTCATATACTGGAATGAAAAATGGAAGCACAAGAGCCATCTGCATGCCATGTAGCTTTGTTTAAAAAAAAAACTTTCCGTTCTTTGCCTCTATTTTTAAAGCAATTCTTAGTGGAGGTTGTAGTACAGATTACTTTTGTTACAATAGATTATCAGGCTATAGAATGGAACCATTTTTGGTTCTCCAAAGAAACTTCCAGTGAACAGTTCTCTAAAGAACCAATGTCTTAGAACCTTTTTCCACTACAAAGAACTTCTTGTGCTTTGAAAGGTTTCTTTGCAAATTTAGAGGTTCTTCATGGAACCATTAATGCCACTAAAGTGTTCCAGGTCTTTTGGTGTCAAAAACTAGACTAAAATTAACCACAATCCAAAGTTACAAATTAAATGATTGATTATTAACAATCTCTGAACTGTTCTGAATACTCAATTTGAACAACTCACAGGCAGGGTGGACTGGCAGTGTAAAACAACATACATTTTCAGAAGGCTTGGAAAATAGCAGGAGAGCATAGTTTTATGAACCGAGTTTATGACACTTTCATTATACATCCTTGAAGCTTGAATGTTGCAGTTCCCACAGGGACTAATTGAATGGAGAAAAAAAGTGATGTTTACGTTCCAGAAATGAACAAAAGAATATCTGACATATTTAAAATTATAATGTAAAAGGTTTTGAGTGAAATTTTTTTTTTTAAAAAGGTTGTTTAGACAATATTGGTCTTATTGCCACTTGACAGATGAGGGTGGAAGAGGGTGAATTATGACAACATAAACAGGTAGCTACAGGAATATAAAATGAGTGGATGAACTTAAGAAAACAGAATACTCCTTTATGTACACTGCCAGACAACTTATTCACTTTGCAAAAAATGGTAAAGCAGATCTCAGATGAGTGCCAACTTCCCAGAATTGTAATAATATCAAAATGCTTCAACGGTTGTAGCATCAGTAGTACTACAATGCTGTTTGTTCATATGTGGTTTTGAGCAGACTGAGAGTGAGTATTTTCACAGCATAAATGGACAGAGATTTTCCAAGATCTGTCAGCAGGGAATGAATGAAAGTCTGCCTGGACCACGTCCACCAAAGGAAGATTCCAGATTAACGCTCTTGCCAATAATTTAATACAAACCACATGCGCTGGACAGCAGAGAAAGGAAGCTTATGAGCGAGAGGGACAACATAAGAAAGACAGCTACTGCATTTCTTGCAAGTATGAAAAAAAGACACATAACTCTGAAACACTCATTGCCTTCTTACGCATTTAATTGCTTTATTGTGACATTTTCCCTGTGAAAGCCATCTATAGTCACCCAAACAAGGGCTGAATGCATGACAATGGACACCTTGCTGATATTGTCTGGGTTAGAGTGTTTCCTGTGTGTTTGGAAAATGAATCAGTGATGACATCAATCGAGGAATAATCATGGAATGTTCTTGTGGCTCTAGACAGCTGAGTCATTGATAATCCAATGCCATTAACAAACACGCTTTGGTCATTATTGGTGTGGATTGAAGCACATTTGGGTTTCAGCATTAGTAGATCTCATGGTAATTGTGGGAATCTCTTCTTCAGGGTGGCCATGTCTCATATAGTTCACAATTTTACCTTCTGAAGTGGTGGCATTAACCAATATGATTCATCATTTAAACTGTTGATGGTGGTGCTTTCATTGCAAGTCTGAAGCAAATGGAGTGGTTTGTGGGTAAACTAAAAATGACCTGTCGTTACTTGTTGGTCGTTGGTACTTAGAGAACAAAATTTTAGTCGCATGCTTACAGTCCTGTAAAGATATTAGGAGATGTATACAATGTTTTTGTATTACTTTAGACATTAGATTTTTAAATGTTCTTTGCATTAAGAAAAAAAAAATTATTTTAAGAACTGTTCGCTGAAAGGTTCTTTGGGGAACCAAAATGGATCTTCTACGGCATCACTGTGAAAACCTCTTTTGGAAGCTTTATTTTTAAGAGTGTATAAATCATAGATCGTGACCGCCAATCAGTGTTATTGATGTACCTCATTTCCAGTCTAATATAGACCTTCAGGTAGCAGCCAGACTAAATTAATACAATGTGAATACTGATGATTGAGAAATCACTATCAGTGAATTAATGGTTGACAGAACATTTCAGACACCCTATAATTTAGATGAATCATTGGACACGTCTCATTATTCATAGACTAGAAGTAACATATGAGCACAGGCATCCAGAAACTATTCTCTTTGCTTTTGAAATATTTGCGAGAGGAGCCCATTCCTGCATTGCACTCCAAAGGAAATATGTGTTGCGCTGCAATAAGTGTGAAGAGATAAGGAATATTATTTTAATGTCCTCTCTAAATGTATTTATTTTAAAAGACTGAATAATAAAAAAAAAAAAAAAAAGACTGAGATGGCCTTCAAATGTATGGGCCACAAACCTCTCAATTCCACAACCAGTCAGTCACACTGATTTGAGTCACATGAGCCTTCAGTGCATGAAATTAGCTTCATTTCAAGACAGACATTATTGATGTAAAGATAACATGCAGTTCAGTGAGTCATAACTGCAATGACAGATTGAGTGAGTTGTTTCAGTGAAAGAATTGTCAGACTTGGGTGTAATTTAATCATTAAAAGAACCTCAAATGAGTTATTTTTTGTGAGTTGGATTTCACTGTTTTTGTATGCAGATCCTGAGGACATGGTAACTCAAGAGAAAGACATACACTGTCTTTTATCAACTACTGACAGTTTGGCTCTTGTCAGCAGCCATTTCACATTCAATTCAGACTGTTAACTTAAAGTCTCAATTTGGGCAAATACTGTCATAACTGTGATAGCAATGATACTCTAAAGTTTTTACAAACTGAAACACAACGAGCACCTTTTATTTAGGCCAAAATGTAATTGTCTTTTTCGTTTGTAATCATTTAACTTCTGTAAAGAAATTCATACATGCTTGGAATGACATGAGGGTGAGTAAATAATGACAGAACCTTTGGGTGAATGATCCCTTTAAGGCTGTGAGTTTTGCATATGTAATATATGACACATTTGCTTTGAACATTTTTATTGTAATATCAACAAAACCATATTGCATTGTTTCAGATGGGAAAGGGTTACCAGTGAGCTTAAACTATAGCTCACACTGAAATGAACATTAGCCTTACAGAATACACTCAGATATGAACAGCAACTCATAAGCTGTTGTAAGATACTTCACTGATCTTAAAAAAAACAATGTCAAGGTATGAGATTCATAATATATTACTGCGGGAACTTTAATCCATTAAAACGTATGTGGAAATTAAACCATGCGTTATAAATGTGTTATAAATGTGTTGTAAATGCTCATGCTCTTAAAAGTATTATAATGTATTATAACCGTTTCTTCAAGAAATGATACATTTGTACATTTTTGCACACATTATAATGCTTTAGTAATAGCGTTACTATAGAAAATAGAAAGCGTTAAAAACAAAAGTGTGAACTTTTTGTTAAATGATCATTTCTGTTAAAATGTTCACATATGGTTTGTTCAAACAAATATGTGCTTATGCACAATTAGTGTCTGAGATGTAAAGTTTGCATTTGTTTTGTTTGGTCTGTTACTGTATATGTTCTGCACCATGGCTTCAGTCCTGGACACACAGATTTTGTTTCTTCTATCAGGCAGGAGAAAAATAATAAACCATGGCTGGCTTCAGTTTACAGTTTAGACTGGAAGAGAGGGAAATAATACTCTGTGTTTGATATGTAACATTTATGAAGTCTTTCCCTAAATATCTCACTGATCACAGAGCACGCAAGCAAACGTGAGCTAAACAACCATTTTATGGTGCCTAGATTTACCATGCTGTTGCAATACTCAAAGCTGGAAATAGCAGTGTGTTTCCCTTCCTTGAGTTCTGAGAAGAAAAACTCTGACTTGACTTTATCACGTGTTTCCATTTCTCTCCTCTGTTCTGATGTTTCTCCTCCAGCTGTATGGAATGTATGGAAGAATCCCTCCCACAGTATGAGCCAAAAGATAAAAAAATCCTAAAAGACTAAACAAAGAGTGGCAAAGGGATGAAACGTTTTACAGAATGTAGTTTTAGTTTAGTTAGGTTTTAGTTATAGTTTTTAATTTGTTTGAAAATAGCTGGGTTTCCGTCCAAACATGGACTGAATCTTTTCAAAGAAAAAAAGAAACAAATGTGAACGTTTCCATCAAGTTGTTTGAGTGGATGATGTAAAAAATGGAAAGACACCATCAGTGAAAACAGCCGTTTAGTCACGTGGGTTTAATGTTAACTACATCATAATTTATTCGAACATTATTCGCATTAACTCTTTTTCCCACAAGTCAAAAAACACATCAAGCGTGCGTAAAAACTTTTTTGCGAATTTTTTTTCTTTCTTCTAAATTAGCCATTTCCATCACTTGTTTCTGATGCGATATTTCAAAATGTGCATAAAACAGGGTGATGGAAACATAGCTAATAAGTCAAGTCAAATTTATTTGTTTAGCATTTTTCACAGTACACATTGGCTATGTTTCCATCCAAAGTTGCAAAATAAACTGCAAAACTTGAATATTGCATAAAACATTTGTGAACAAAGCACAATTTCCATCCAGTGAGTCAAAGAGAACAAACACATCATTTCCTCATAAGCTGGCGCTAAATATCAAAAAGAAAAATGGAATTTGCTACAATAGGAGAAGCCACCGTGGGCCTTTTTTGTCTATAACGAATTACATGAATCTCAGAGCACACAGACAAAATGTCATCAAAATAAATGCAGTCATGTCATCTTGCGCTCAGAGACAGAAGCCTGCTCTTTGGGAATGTAGTCATGCAAATCAGTTCTGGAAGGTAATAATACCGAGCCACTTTGATGACACACTTTGGATAAGGCATTTCAGAATTTCAGATGCTGTGCAATGAGATTGGTCCATTGTTTGAAGTAAAATCACATGACTTTTTTGATGCACATTAATGAATTTATTCGGTTCAATTCAATTCAATTCAAGTTTATTTGTATAGCGCTTTTCACAATACAAATCGTTGCAAAGCAGCTTTACAGGAAATTAAGTTTCTACAATATATTTATATATGGTAGTTCTGTATGTTGTCTGAGGGTAGGCATCATCTGAGGTCCTCTGAGGGGTTGGCATCATCTCTTCTCAGGTGTTCTGGATCCAGACTGAATCTTGTGTAAATCCTAGTTACCACGGGATGTTAAATCCCGTGGCAGAAACAGAGAAACAAATAGAGACATAATTAGCGTAGCTGCTGTTCCAACCAAGCAAAAATGATTTGTTCAATCCAAGCTAAAGAACAATAATGTGTGTTTGATCAGATATAACTGCAGTACAAGATTATGAGATGCATTATGTGAATGCTTGGCTAAAGAGATGTGTCTTTAATCTAGATTTAAACAGAGAGAGTGTGTCTGAACCCCAAACGTTATCAGGAAGGCTACTGCAGAGTTTGGGAGCCAAATGTGAAAAGGCTCTACCGCCTTTAGTTGACTTTGTTATCCTAGGTACTACCAAAAGTCCAGAGATTTGCGACCTTAGGGAGCATGATGGATTGTAGCGTGGTAGAAGACTAGTTAGGTACGCAGGAGCTAAACCATTAAGGGCCTTATAAGTAAGTAATAATATTTTGTAACTGATGCGGAACTTAATAGGTAGCCAGTGCAGAGACTGTAAAATTGGATTAATATGATCATATTTTCTTGACCTGGTAAGGACTCTAGCCGCTGCATTTTGGACTATCTGTAGCTTGTTTATTGAAGATGCAGGACAACCAGCTAGCAGTGGATTACAATAGTCCAGTCTAGAGGTCATGAATGCATGAACTAGCTTTTCTGCATCAAAAACAGGTAACATGTTTCGTAGCTTGGCAATGTTTCTAAGATGGAAGAAGGCTGATTTTGTAACATGGGAAATATGATTTTCAAAAGACAAGTTGCTGTCTAATATAACACTCAGATTTTTGACTGTAGAGGAAGTAACAGTACATCCGTCTAGTTGCAAATTATAATCCAAGAGATTCTGTGTACTGTTTTTTGGTCCAATAAGTAATATCTCTGTCTTATCTGAATTTAATAGGAGAAAATTATTGGTCATCCAATCTTTAACATTTTTAACACACTCTGTTAGCTTTGATAATTTAGAAGTTTCATCTGGTCTTGTTGAGATATATAGTTGAGTATCATCAGCATAACAATGGAAACTAATCCCGTATTTTCTAATAATATTACCAAGGGGTAACATGTATATTGAAAATAGCAGAGGACCTAGGACAGATCCTTGTGGTACTCCATACTTTACTGGTGATAATTGAGATGACTCCCTGTTTAAATAAACAAAGTGGTGGCGATCAGACAGGTAGGATCTAAACCATCTTAAAGCCTGTCCTTGAATACCCGTATAGTTTTGTAATCGATCTATGAGTATGTCATGATCTATAGTGTCGAACGCAGCACTAAGATCAAGTAAAACTAGCAATGAGATGCAGCCTTGGTCTGATGCAAGAAGCAAGTCATTTGTAATTTAACAAGTGCGGTTTCTGTGCTATGGTGGGGCCTGAAACCTGACTGAAATTCTTCATAGAGATAATTTTTTTGCAAAAAAGAGCACAACTGAGCAGACAACTTTTTCTAAAATTTTAGACAAATGGAAAATTAGAAATGGGTCTGTAATTTGCTAGTTCGTTAGGATCTAGTTGTGTTTTTTTAATAAGAGGCTTAATAACAGCCAGCTTGAATGATTTTGGGACGTGACCTAAAGATATCAATGAGTTAATAATATTGAGAAGCGGTTCTTCTGCTACAGGTAACAACTCTTTCAGCAATTTAGTGGGTACAGGATGTAATAGACATGTTGGTTTAGATGCAGTGATAAGTTTATTTAGCTCTTCCTGTCCTATAGTTGTAAAGCACTAGACGCTGCAGAATCTACATTTGTTATTGTATTTCTGATGTTATCTATCTTATCAGTGAAGAAATTCATAAAGTCATTACTATTAAATTGTGAGGGAATATTTAGATCGGGTGGCGTCTGTTTATTTGTTAATCTAGCCACTGTGCTAAATAAAAACCTTGGATTGTTTTGGTTATTTTCTATGAGTTTGTGGATATGCTCCGCCCTGGCAGCTTTTAAAGCCTGTCTATAGTTGGACATACTGTTTTTCCATGCAATTCTAAAAACTTCCAAGTTCGTTTTTCTCCATTTGCGCTCAAGTTTACGAGTTTCTTTCTTGAGAGAATGGGTATTACTGTTGTACCATGGCGCAGTATGTTTTTCTCTAACCTTTTTCAATTTGATGGGCGCAACAGCTTCTAATGTATTAGAGAAGATAGTGGCCATGTTGCTAGTCATTTCATCTAGTTCATGTGTATTTATGGGTACACAGAGCAGTTGAGATAAATCAGGCAGGTTATTTCTGAATCTATCTTTAGTGGTTGGAACAATAGTTCTTTCGGGACGATAACGCAGAGCCATATAGTTAATATCAGTAATACTCAGCATGCGCAATACTAGGAAATGGTCAGTAACATCATCACTTTGAGGTACGATATCTATGTCAGTAAGATCAATTCCATGCGATATAATTAAATCTAGCGTATGATTAAAACGATGAGTGGGCCCGGTGATGTTTTGCTTGACACCAAAAGAATTTATTAGGTCAGTAAACGCAAGTCCTAACGCATCATTTGTATTATCAATGTGAATGTTAAAATCTCCGACAATTAGCGCTTTATCAACAGTAACCAATAGGTCTGAGAGGAAATCTGCAAATTCTTTTAAGAAATCTGTATACGGCCCTGGCGGTCTATACACAGTAGCCAGAGCAAGAGATAGGAGAGATTTCTTTTGCATATCTGACAGTGTAACATTAAGCAGAAGTATTTCGAATGAGTTAAACCTGTATCCTGTTTTCTGGGTAACATTGAGAATATCACTATATATTGTTGCAACACCGCTGCCACGGCCAGTCTGATGGGGCTCATGCTTATAACAGTAGCTTGGTGGAGTAGACTCATTTAGACCAATATAATCATTTTGTTTGAGCCAGGTTTCAGTCAAGCAGAGCACATCAAAACTATTATCTGTGATCATTTCATTTACAATAACTGCTTTGGGTGCAAGTGATCTGATGTTTAGCAGCCCAAGCTTTAAAAATTGCTTTTGTTTATTCGTTTTGCATTTTTCTGGTTTAATCACGATCAGATTATTTCTAGATCCTCCATTAAATTTATATTTTGGCTTCACTGTTCGGGGAACAGACACAGTCTTTATAGATTGGACAGCACAAGTATTTCTATCATTTAAGTGGGTAGAACAAAAGTCATCATAGCAGTTATTTGAGAATGGGCTTACTAGTCATATGGAGCGTAGAGTCCTGGAGATGTTGCCCGACAGGAGTTCTGCTCCGACTCTGCTGGGGTGCAGGCCATCAGCGCGGAAAAGCCTAGGACGCTCCCAGAAAAGATTCCAATTATTAACAAAGAGCAGTTTCTGTTCTTTACACCATGACAATTTAAAGCAAAAAGTCTACTGAACCTTTCGTCTACTCCTCGATACGTGGGAAGCGGTCCAGACACGATGATCGTCGCCGCGGGTGATGCGCTGCGCACCATCTCGATCAGGTTCCTGAAGTCCCTCTTCAGTGTCTCTGTCTGCCGCAGCCTGGTGTCGTTCACCCCCGCGTGCAGCACGATCGCGCCGATGCTCTCGTCGTCCTTCAGGATCGCGGGTATCTGCGCAGAAACATCGAGAACATGAGCGCCAGGGAAACAGTGAGTGTGCGCTTTACCTTCAGCTAATGTAGCACGGACGTCCTGGACGATGGAGTCTCCAACGATCACAGCATCGCGTTCCGTCTCGCGGAGGGGAGCGAAGCGGTTCCGGGTGGAGATCTCGAAGACCGGAGGCGGCGGAGGGGGAGAGGTCCTCCCGCGGGGCCTGGCTCGCGTCTTCCGCTGCGCTGCACCCAGGGTCCGTGGTGTCCCGGCGCCGGAGTGAAGGACATCTGGGAAGATCGCGTCCTGGGTGCACAGGGTCTGTGCAGAGAAACACACGGAGTAGAGGTGGTGGGAGTGTTAGCGGCGCTCTGTATACTTACCCCGGAATTGTGAGCGTCAGCGCGGCTCTCCGCTCTCTCAGCTGGGCCTGCTTCTCCAGCAGCTCGCGGATCTGCTTCTCCATGGCCTCCAGCTCCAGCTGCACCGAATGCAGCTCGAACGTGTTCTCGCCTGCACTCAAAGGTAGACACACATCCGCCATTAAAGCAAGTAGCAGTGAGTAAAACAATGGTAATGTGTGTGAATAGAGTATTAGCAATGTAAGCGAGATTATTGCTAATGCAACCACGCTGGCGATGCTAACGGGCTATAAGCTAATAGCGGACTCTGGAAATCAAAATAAAACTAGTGATAACAAGGCACTTTGATTATTTTTGTTGTAGAATACGAAAGGGGATATATTCACACGTTATAGAAATGAAAATGATGGTGTGTAAAATAGATTTCAGGATTAGAAAATAGATGATAAAGAATTAACTTGAAGGAGCTCAATCTCAAAACACGCAGCAGCAAAAAACAGGAAGTCACGCAACTGTGTTTCTATTGTAATTTATGTGCATTTCTTCTTATTGGATAAAAATTTATCTGACTCAACTGAGCGCATAATTTTAGCAGATTAAAACTGGACAGTTTCCATTTTGTGATGACACAAACAATCAGGCAGTTGAGAATCACAAAAGTATATCGCTACATGGCAATGGGAATGGCAATTTTATTTACATAGTAACATTAAATACAACCCAAGTTGCCCGATGTGCTTTACAAAAAGGTAAATAAAAATTACCAAAGAAATGAAAACAATAAAACGAGAAGCAAGAATGCTTCACCATAGATTGTATGCCTTTTCAAACAAATTGGTTTTTAGGTTGGACTTAGATACAGAGAGAGCTAGTCTGATAGAAATGAGTGAGTCATTTCGGAGTCTGGGGAAAGCTACAGAGAAAGAACAGTCACCTCTACACTTCTGCCTTGACCTAGGGATGGACAACAGTCTCTGGTTGGATGACAGGAGTGATCTGGTCGGATGAAGCTCAGTCAGAAAAGTATGATGGAGCCATACCATTTTATTATTTGTAGACGAGAAGTAATATTTTAAAATCTACTCTACAACTAGTGCAAGGAATGTAAAACAGAAGTGATATGGTGCAGATTTTGAGCGCCATTCAGGAGTTTAGCTGACACATTTTGAACTAACTGTAATCAGGACAGAGCTGATTGGCTAATTCCAACATGAAGGGAATAACAGTAATCCAACCTGGCAGAGATAAATGCATGGATTACTTTTTCAAAATTTAATTAGCTAATAATTTCCATTTTACTCTCATTGAAATTTAAGAAGTCTAGAGACACCCAGGCCTTTACATCTGACAAGCAGGCCATGAGAGTATCCAGATGGTCTGAATTTATTTTTAATGGCAGATAAACTTGGGTGTCATCAGCATAACAATGCAATGACAGCCCACATTTCCTAGAGATACAACCAAGTGGGAACATGTATAAAGAAAAAGAAGAAGAAGAATGGGAGCCAATACAGATCCCTGAGGAACCCAACATGATAAACTAGATCACTAGAAAAGTGCTCTCCAATGTTAACTGAGAAACTTCTGTTGGTAAAATATGATTTAAACCAATCCAGGGCACTGCCTTTAAAAGAGACATATTATTCCCTTTTTACAATATGTAATATAAGTCTCTGGTGTCCCCAGAATCTGTCTGTGAAGTTTCAACTCAAAATTCCCCACAGATAATTTGTATTATATCATTTTGAAAAAATTTTTGAGTGAAAGGAGAAACACGCTGTTTTTGGTGCCTGTCTTTTTAAATGCAAATGAGCCGCTGCTCCCCACCTCCTTTTCCAGAATAGAGCTGCTTTATTACAGCTTGTACCTGCTAAAAAAAAACTCTGTTTGGGTTCTGATTATCATGTTTATCGCGCTGAAATCATGCGTTTAAACCATATTACTTTAAACTTCTGATAAACGGTTTTCTGAGTGCACACATCCGAAGCACATGGACAGAAAGCGGCTGTCACACGGCATGTGAGTACTAAACTAAGTTCTCATTTACACACAAGTTTACAGTTAAAAACATACGAGTTACAAAAACAGTCGGTTATGTCTATGAAGGTAAACAGCTGGGAAATAAATCGCATGTTTATTTTAGATCTGTGTGGCAGCATCAATATACAGTAAATAAATCAATAAATCCACTGCTCTGTCGTCTCATCTGAGGCTGGGACTCTAAATAGTGTTCTGTGCTTGTCTGTGCAGCCAAAGGCAGAACAGTTAGCATGTTTTGCTCAAACTTTTGCCACGGCATTAGAACTGGTACACTGTTGTCGCTTGCGAAAACAAAATGACGGCGCCGCGGTTACTGTAACAACAACAACAACAACAGTAATAATAATAATAATAATAATAGCAAATACAATCACATCACAACACAGAACAATAAAACATCAAACAGTAAATAGAATTTGATATCGTAACTCAGTTTAAATTCCCTTTGAGGTGTATAATACTGTTCATTTGATGCAATAAATGTAATAAAGTTCAGTTTTGTGTGTAACATATGGCGTCAAAAACAGATTCAATTCAGTTAAGAGAAAACCGTGAAAAAGTAGGAAAAATATTGTATCCAATATATTTCAAAGCACTCACTAATGCTCTGTCAATTGACCATATGCACAATTACTTCCTGGTTTTAGATAAGCCAGCTCAGTCTTTTCCAGTCAATTGTACTGTGCTGTAAGAGGCGCGCTCTTTGCTTAGTTTTTGTACAAAATCCATTCACAATCTGAAGAAAATTTTTGTTTATCTAAGAGGATCAAACATCCAGGTATACCATTTCAGGAATGACAAACGTGGGTGTTAAATATTACGCGAGTAAATCTGCTAAATTGTTCAGCAACAGCAATGATTGACATTGATAATGGAAGACAACCCAATGTAAAAATAAAGCCGTGCATTAAGTGATTCAGACTAAATTTAGAGTAGCAAAACTACAACAGTAACAAGTCTGACTGAATATATTTAGCAGCTTTTACAGTTAAACATAAAACTTAAAAAAATGTAGTTACTAAATTAAATCTAAAAATATTTCAAAATATTTAATGCATTATTTAATTGTTATACCATTAATAATTAACTTATTTCATTTGTAGTTATCAAGTTAAGTATTTAAATAGTTCTCCCTTATACGCTGTTGGTGTTGGGGCATATTTATTTATTTATTAAATGACATGAGACTTTGTGATTCCTCCACTGACTATACTTTATACTTCAGTACAATAAAAATACACAAATTTGGAGTTGAAATGGCAGCTGAGCTAATGAGTGATCCTCTGCTGCCATCTACTAGTTATAATGATAATTTAATATCATTTTCATCTTTAAAGTCTTTGTTCTTCGCTAGGAGACACATTTTTGGCACATTTTTTTCATGTCATCTTCATGAATGAAAAATATATCTTTAAAGTGAATTTTACTGCACAGCCATAGAGTCGAGAAGGCAAATATTATAAGTGTTTAAAATGTGTTCATGACTATTAAGATAATGGTATTATTGATAATCAATAACTTATGATGTCATTTAGGAGATAGCATCTCTAGCTACCTAATTTTAGCCTAAACAGTTACAATAGTGTTTAGTTGTCAGCATTTTAATGTACAGTTACGTGTATAGGTACTCGCCTGGGATTACCAGGCTCGGCATATAAAATTCTGGGTTGTTAAATAACATAAAACTGTATGTTAATGGCATCATCTATCATTATTGTTATGCTATCATTATTTACTGTGTTGCAGTTATTTTTTTTTTTTTTTTCTCGATTTCTGACAAGAACTAGGCAGGAGAGGTTTCTGTAGGGGTCTCAAGAGTCTCTACCTATATAAACCACAACATTAAATCAGCTTTACCGGAAGTTTACGAGCTGACTTATTTTTATGCGGAAGTTCTAAAGAGCGCTCCGTGCATATGGTCAATTGGTTATCAGGCTACGCAACAGGTCCTCTCACTGACAATGGCTCCCTTAAAGGTGGGGTAAGCAATTTCTGGAAAGCCAATGTTGATATATGAAATCACCAAAACAAACACGCCCCTACCCCAAAAGGGTCTCGCCCCTATTTTGATAGCTCCGCCCCACACATATGTAGCCTACGCAACCCAGGAAATGATTAGTTCTGGGAAACAAAGCAAAACCAGTGTTACACCGTGTCGTATGTGTACACCGTGCCGTTGAAAATGATTTTCAACGGTCGCTTTATCACGTCCGGTGTAGACAGACTTTAGCTGTTGCGGTGCGGCGCGTTCAGTGTAGACACGGTGTTACTCACCTATCGAGAAGAAACAAAGCAATCTCGGCGTCCGATTGCAGGCCTTCCGCTCCTTGAGTTCTCTCCAGCGCTGGAAAGCTGATCCGATATTTACACGGGTCCTACTTCTTGCCTTATTGTTCCACAGACGTTTTCCTCTTTTGCTTTTTTATCCATCATCTCTATCTTTCTGTCGTCGCTCGGCTCGGCTAATGTCCGTCCTGTGCACTGAACGCTCTCTCTTCCACATCATTAGTAGACACGCCCCTTACTGCTGATTGGCTAAGTTTGTTTTGGTACTCTGCCCGTTTTTGAAAAGCGTTTTTGAAAAATTACATACCCCACCTTTAATTCTCTTGTCATGCATGTCTTCTCCATGTACACACATATCACAGGAGAATCGCTGTCCAATGTCAAATTTTTTAACTGGAACATAAAACCTGACCCGGACAAGAGGCCATAAGAACATCATATTACTCCATCAATACAAATAATTAAAACAGAGCTATACAAAACCGTAAAGCACAATGTTATTCAAAACAGCTCAAAATGGTGGCAGAACAGGCATTTTGTACTCACTACTCCAGTGTTTTATACAATGAAATTTTATTCTAAACAGCATACATTAATATTTCATTAATATCTAGTGGTAAAAAAAAATTCACCTGCACTTTTTTGAAAATAGGCTCATTTTACAACTCTCCTAGAGTTAAACAGTTGAGTTTTACCGTTTTTGAATCCATTCAGCCGATCTCCGGGTCTGGCGGTAGCACTTTTAGCTTAGCTTAGCATAGTTCATTGAATCGGATTAGACCAACTTAACTTTTCATTTTCCGTCGGTCTTAGTACACGATGTAACTACAGAACAGTCAAGCTTTAAACAGGAAAATTATCGAAACTCTTTGGTCATTTTTGAGCGAGATGCTAATGGTCTAATCCGATTCAATGAACTATGCTAAGCTAAGTTAAAAGTGCTACCGCCAGACCTGGAGATCGGCTGAATGGATTCAAAAACGATAAAACTCAGCTGTTTAACTCTTGGGGAGTTGTAAAATGAACCTATTTTCAAAAAAAGTGGAGTGTTCCTTTAAAGGGAAAGCATCAGGACAATAACTTATATAGATGTTTGTGTTTCTATGAATTCCTAATAACATGTAATACATTTTAACATGAAATGTCATATTTATTTTCTTTGCCTTACTGTAATATTATGAATTTCAGTTATATCTCTGTGTATTCATATAGGCTGCATTTTTATTCAGGGTCAAGTACACACATGCAGTGTTACTCTTAAAAAGTAATTAATTAACAGAATCAAATAAGATCTTACAGGACAAAGTGAATTTCCATTTAAAAATCACAATGTCCAATATGATACAAATCAATAAAACATCCTACAGGAAATTTTTTTTAATCCCATTAAATAAAACACAATGTCCAATAAAATTCTAAGCATCAAATAAAATCCTATAAGGCAAAGTGAAATTCCATTAAAATCAATCAGAATGTCCAATAGGATTCTAAGAATCAAATAAAATCCTACAGGACAAAGTGAAATTCCATTAAAATCAATCAGAATGTCCAATAGGATTCTAAGAATCAAATAAAATCCTACAGAACAAAGTGAAATTCCATTAAAATCAATCAGAATGTCCAATCGGATTATAAGAATCAAATAAAATCCTACAGAACAAAGTGAAATTCCATTAAAATCAATCAGAATGTCCAATCGGATTATAAGAATCCAGTAAGATCCTAAAGGATAAACTGAAACTCCAATAGGATTTTTTGACAAGGGCGCACACTAGACGATTTGAGCAGACCGCGAGACCACACACTTGATGATTGTGGGAACGATTTCACAGTGACGTGATCTCACGGAGACTCACAAGATCAAACATGACTAGAGAAGAAAAACAAATGGAAGACAATCGACATTGTCAGCTGGCTCTCCCTGCGTGCGTTCTGTTTCATAGTGAAAAACAAAGAATATGATTGATGTATTCTGCTTTCGTGGCATTTTTGTGGCTGCCAAGTTTCAACTATCCACCTTATTCTTCAACGTCAAATAAAGCCAAAATAAGCCATTTTCTGTGAATGTGCGAGACTTCTGGTTCACAAGACGCCGTAGAGAAATAACGAGAAGAATAACAAAGTGCAGTAAACGGTAAAACTGCTTGGACTACAAACGAGTGTGTTCATAATTAAGATAATACATTAAAATAATATGGTAAGACTCACCAATCTGCAATATCAAGCAGCAAAACCAGAGGTTTTGTACAGCTAAAAATAGCTGGAAGCGGATGACACCGGAAGCCAGACACATTAAATTTAAAAATGGCCGCGCCCGCTCTATCAGGAAAAATAAGGTGGATAGAAGCAATCAACATCTGGTAAGTGATGCTTGCTCGCTCTCATTGGCTATCGCGGGTATCACGTCAGAGACAGCCTGGTCAAGACTCGTAAATAGGCTCGTTTGAGATGAGCAAAATCTGCGCAGAACCGATCACTGGTGATCACCACGAGATGCATGCTGGTTAGAAATGTGTCCGAGTTACATCCGACTTGCTCCGATGTCATGCTGACGTGTGCCAAAAAACTCTTGCGATAGCGAGGCGGCTGTGTCGGATTGCGCAGTCGGGCGCAGTTGCTCTCTACCGACTTCACTGATCAAAAGCATGATGGGAAACAACTG
This sequence comes from Spinibarbus caldwelli, assembly GCA_039654775.1. Classification (NCBI taxonomy): domain Eukaryota; kingdom Metazoa; phylum Chordata; class Actinopteri; order Cypriniformes; family Cyprinidae; genus Spinibarbus; species Spinibarbus caldwelli. The sequence continues at coordinate 29,297,288 of CM077250.1, read as the reverse complement.
ACTGACGACACAGCTTAATGCTCATTGGTTCAGAAAACCGTGATGCTGCCATCTCTTATAAAATGTTTTATTTTTTTATCTGATTGCATGCGATTATGTATTTAAATTACGCATGAATATTCCCAAACACTATGACAGTGCGATCTCAGTGTGAGATATGTGATTGTTGTCATATTTCTATAAAAATCTTAAATACATGTTTGTATTAAAGTAAAAATGGATAAATATGCCGAATGTATGGAATGAAATAGCAAGCAATTTGAGTGTCTTGTTCATCATATTTATTTTCACATAAAGCAACAGAACTGAAATTATATCATCAGCAGCACAGCACGCGATATCCGCCTTTGATCTCGTAGGTATCTGTTCCACTTCGAACTGTCCATCTTGACTGCGCTTATTTCACTCCTCCCCTCACTGCAGCCGTCTACTCTCACCTACATTTCAGGCGAGGTGAGGCGCATCTCAAACAAGCCTATTTACGATATGATGTTTTATTAACAAGGTTCGGGAGGAGAATGATCAGATAATCAACTAATTTGGCACAAGTGCAACTCGTTTAGCTAACCATTCTAACTAGCACAATACCTGTATATATAGATGCAGCCTACCTACATCTGTTCAATGACAGTTTTCCGGCATTCGGTTTTGCTCCTTTGGCCATTCTATCACAGACACAAATTTTTCTATACAACAACGAGACCCGTACTGGGGATTTTTTCGGATCCTCCGTCGCAATCTGCCAGCCCTAGGTTCGCTCCTTCTCCATCAGTCACCGCCACCGAACACCAGGCTTCATCGCGGCTGCTGCTCTGCTCAATCAGTCACATGCTTGATATCCTCCGATCAGAAAGTGGGCGGTATTTAAGTCTGAGGCAAATGCTGTTTAATTCCGATGAACCATTCTCGTGGAGGGTAAACAAAGCGGATCTGTACGATCTATTTCACCCTGAAAATTAGCCAACCTAACTCCTAAATCCACTCCAGCGGCCAAGGCGGCCAATAGATCAAGCAAAGCCCCGAACTCGCCTCGCTCGACACCACCATCGTCCTGCACAAGACCCGGCTCTCCTCGAGCGTTGGGTCGCAGTGGCAAGCCTCAAATGAGCCTGGGCCGCGCCCCAGTTCTCACAGAAGCAAAACCTTCCTCGCTTCCCGCTTCCGCTCAACTTTTCACCACGGCTCTTCCGGCCTTAGCGCTGCATGTAGCCGGGCCTCCAGCTCTCGTAGCAGTCGCTAGCACGAGCCTACGTCCGCTAGCAGCACAGGCCATGTTGCAAACTAAGTTTTAGGTAAAGTCGCTAAAGGCAGGTCGTTTGTTGATAAAAGTTGTTAAATAACAACTAAGGTGTATCATAGAAACTATTATTATTATTGTACAAGTGTAACTAACAACCTAATTTGCATGTGATGCATTTACTGCTAGGCACCTCTCAGTCTCTACCAGCTGATGTGCTGTTTGGCTGGCTAGCTGTTTCAATACTTTCTTCTTTTATGTGTGGTTAAGGTCTTTGTCATTTTATCACTTTTTAAAACTTGCTAAAAGTCGTCAAATACTTTTTTCTATTTTTTGTTTAAATAGTTAAATTCGTTGCTAGTGCTTTAAAAAAAAAAAAAAAAAGAAAAAAAAACCTAGGGTGCTCTGAGGAGTTGTTAGATCTGGCAACAAAATTGCTAGGTTGGCAACACTGCAGGCTACTCAGGCTTTTCAGCATTTCCCACCCCACCAAATGTCACAAGCCCCCGTGGCCTACAGCTACAGCAGCTGAAACTAACACGAAGCTGCTTCCGCTTGCAACACAGGCCCTCACATCTCAGTCTTTTCCTCCTGTTACTTCTAAATCTTTTCCTTTTCAGTGGCCTCCAGCTCCCATAGCAGATGCTAGTGTGAGGCAGCCTCTGCTAGCTGTGCAGGCTACACAGGCTCTTCAGAATGTCACAAACCCCACTCCCTTCCCTTGGCCTACAGCAGCCGATGGAAGCGGGAGGCTGTCTACACTTGCAACTCAGGCCCGCACATCTCAGGCGTTTCCTCCTGTTACTAATAACTCCCTTTTTTCTTTTCAGTGGCCTCCAGCTCCCATACCAGACGCTAGTGTGAGGCAGCCTCTGCTAGCTGTGCAGGCTACACAGGCTCTTCAGAATGTCACAAACCCCACTCCCTTCCCTTGGCCTACAGCAGCCGATGGAAGCGGGAGGCTGTCTACACTTGCAACTCAGGCCCGCACATCTCAGGCGTTTCCTCCTGTTACTAATAACTCCCTTTTTTCTTTTCAGTGGCCTCCAGCTCCCATAGCAGACTAGTTACTTAAGTGGCGTTAATTTTTTTTCACAAACTAATCTACAGCTTCCCTTCCCCCGAAATAAATAATTCTCAAACTTCTCTTCTAATCAGAGGAATTCAGCGCTCTCAACCATCAAGCCCGGATTCCAGACAACCTATAACTCTGGACATCCTTACAGAATGCATCCAAAATCTCAGCACAGGGTACCATTCTGTCCATACTGCTCGTACCCTCAACGCAATGTCGTTATTGGCTCTCTTCGGTTTTCTGAGATGCTCAGAAATTGCAATAACCTCTAAATTCAACCCCAAACGCCATCCAACCATCTCTGATTTATCCATACTCGATAGCGAAACTATCTCTTACTTTATTAAGCAAAGTAAGACAGACCAAGAAAGAAAAGGCCACTACATATTTAACCTTCCATCTCCAATTCAACCTTATCAGGCTCTCTTTTTTTTTATTTCCAACTCAGGAACACTCAAGCTAAATCCGCACTGGACCCTCTCTCCGTCGATGACTCTAACCACCCTGTTACACGTTTTTGGTTCCAAAAAACACTTAAAACTAATCCTCACTCAATCAGGCTTACCCGCAAAAAAAAAAAAAAAAAAAAAATCCAGCCACTCATTTCGCATCGGAGCAGCAACTACAGCAGCTCAAAAAGGCCTCTCACAGAATCTTTCCCTTCAGACCCTCGGTCGATGGTAATCAGATGGTTTTAAAAGTTACATCAGGTTTAATCAACTCCACATAAAGGAAGCCCATATAGCCCTGATCAGTTAAAAAAAAAAAAAATACAAAAAAAAAAATCATTTTTAAATGATGTTGTTTACTCGGGTAATCTGAGGCTCTCCTTTCCAATGCAATAAGTCAGCTCCTTTGGTCGCTCCTTTCGAATCTCATGGCTTATTCAGCATCGGACAGGGCTTTCTCTTTCGGTGCAGCAGTTGCCCCCTTCGGACGCTGTGAGAACCCTCCATCCAAGGCATTAAACTGCGCCTCATATTCAGAGGAAAAGGGGGACTCTCCCTTCTGGTGCAGCAGAGCTGCAGCTCCCTTCGGATGCAGCGAGAGTCCCTCCATCAGTCGCGTCTCTTTGCTTATTCAGCATCGGACGGGGCTCCCCTCCCGGTGCAGCAGACCCACGGCTCCCTTCCGTCACAGGGTGAACCCTCCGTCTATCGTTTGAGTTACGCTGCGTGCTCAGCGGTGGATGGGGCTCTCCTTCCTGGTGCAGCAGAGCTGCAGGCACCCTTCGGTCGCAATGAGAGCCCTCCATCCGACGCATCAAACTGCGCTTCGTATTCAGCTGTAAGAGGGACTCTCCCTTCCGGTGCAGCAGAGCTCCCTTCAGACGCAGCGAGAGTCCCTCATTTGATATTTGTCATCGTGCTCCTCTTTTAGCGGCATGTAGGGCCCACCAGTCCGATGCTACAAGCCGCAGCTCCCGTCGAGCACTGCACGGGCTCTCCGGTCGCCCTGCCTCCTTTTTCTTCGCAAATTTTAACCCATATCTCTTCACAGCACGCATATTTTGGGTGGCAACTAAAATTTTTGCTCTCTGGCTGTTATCCCATGCCTTTACGCTTCTTTTGGGGAGTTCTCTGGGTTCGGGCCATATTCCGGGCTCTGAGCTCTCCCCTAGGACATCACGCTAAAATATGCTTACTATTTGCTATCAGATTAGATGTAAGGGTGAACTCGTGAAATGATGTTTGATTAACAAGATTCAGGAGGAGCACGATCAGATAATCAACTAATTTGGCACAGGTGCAACTCGTTTAGCTAACCATCCTAACTAGCACAATACGTGTGTATATATAGATGCAGCCTACCTACCTCTGTCCAAAGACAGTTTTCCAGCCTCCCTCCTCCACCCCAACTCCTCACCCCTAATCTATTTTTATCCCATATTAGGGATAGAGGGAGTTCTTTGGGTTCAGGTCATATTCAGGTCTCGGAGCCCTCCCCCAGGCCAGCACACCAAAATATGCTTACTATTTGCTATCAGATTAGATGTAAGGGTGAACTCATGAATTTAGTTTGGGGACGCTCCATCTCAATTGGGAGCAGTTAAATAATCATAATGACACGACACAGACAATTTTTTGGACAAAAAAATCGCTTGCGATAAGCCGCAAATTGGGCCACACCCCCCGATCTTTCGGGGGTGCAAATCGGCCTTAAAATCATCTAGTGTGCGCCAAAGGGGTCATATGATGCAATTTCAAGTTTTCCTTTCTCTTTGGAGTGTTACAAGCTGTTCGTGCATAGATAAGATCCTTAAAGTTGCAAAGACTAAAGTCTCAAACCCAAAGAGATATTCTTTATAAAAGTTAAGACTTGTCCACGCCCTCCTAAAATGGCTCATTTAAACATGCCCCCACATGTCTACAATACTGTGTGGGAAGACTTGCATAACATCGCCCAAATGTATATGCAAAGAAAGAGGGCGTGATTTTTTTTTTTTTTTTTTTTTTTTTTTTTTTTTTCTCGCTGTAGTATTGTTGCTGCCTCTGGCGCCATGTCCTGGAGACGCTGTGTTTCGTTGTGAAAGCGAAACTACTTTGTTTGGGCTTCCAAAAGAGGACACAACTAGAAATCAGTGGTTAAGTTGTATTTACAACAATGTTCCAGAACAGTTCAACCCAAATATTACAGTGTGTGCAGCGCATTTTACGAAGGACTATTTCCTGAACCTGGGAGAGTAGCCTACAAAGCCAGCTGTGCACAAATAAAGGCTGTTTCTATAAAGTGGGCAATTCCAACTTTGCAAGAACAGTCTGGCACTTATAACTTACAGCCTGTAGGTATGTTTTCATATTTAAAGAATTTGCCACTGACTATTCAAACACGAGTTTTGAGCAGTGTAGAGTAGAGCTTGTTGTTTGTCGTTTCTCTGATCACAAATGCAGACATGGTAATATTTATTCGGCACGATGCAACGTGACGCTTAAAAAGACAGTATAATAAGTCATTATAACCAGTAATTATGTCCCCACTGGATGCAACAAATGCCTCGTTTATAATGGGTTTTATTGTTTTAGTCTCGTCGTGCCGGGACACGCCATCACAATACGGTAAGGGGCGTAACATTTTCGTCACACACTTGAGGTATTCGGCCAATAACAATGCACTGGATAGCTGGCCAATCAGAGCACACCTCGCTTCTCAGAACGATGAGCTTTGTAAAAATCGACGCGTTTCAGAAAGGCGGGGCATAGAGGAGCAACAATAATGTACAGTATGTGGAAAATAATGTGTTTTTATAACCTTAAACCACATAAACACATTGCATTACACCAAATACACAAAATAATGTTCTTTTTAGCAACATCATATGACCCCTTTAAGGAAATATGGAGGAGTAATATCAATAGATAATTTCAATAGTATCAGTATATGCGAATATACTGTATGTTTGCGGATAAAACTGGACATACCATATAGAGAGCTAAGAAAGAATATAGTTACATTTTGCTATGAAATACAATCAGGCAATTGAGCTTTGTTATATTGTATATACTGCTTTATGTGAGTGTATGAATGTGGATAAAGTTGGATATGATATATATACTTTATACTTTATAGAGAGAGAGAGAGAGAGAGAGCTGTGCAATAATACAGTTTATGCTTTGCACAATATAAACAGTAAGCACAGCTGAGATTTGCTATATAGTACATACTGCTTTACATGTGTGTACTGTACCGTATGTATGCAGGTAAAGTAGTATATACTATTCAACTGAATGAAAAAAAAAAATATATATATATATAGAGAGAGAGAGAGAGAGAGACTGTTTAAACAGCACAGAGAAAATGCATAAAGTATACAAGCACTCAAAAAAATCCTATAAAGAAACTACAGCTCAGTGTGCTCAAGCTCAGGGAATTGTCTGCAGAGGAAACACTGTTGAATGCACGTAATTTCACAAGATTTGGATGTAATTGTTTTTCCATAATTCAGCGCTATGAAATGGCCTGTGGGCTGAGTTGAAGTGGACATGCGCCAAGAAAAGCTGGAGCTGTTGTCAGACAAAAGATCTGGTTATTAATCACATACTCCACAGTGAAGTCTTTAAATCTACCTTGGCCAATGCAACACCCAATAATGATGCTGTTTGAATGTCATTGAAGTATTATGTCCATAGTCAGCTAAAAAACTGCTGAAATAACGATGGAATCAGCAGCATAATCAGTTACACCAAGTAACCTCCAGCTCACGAAAAGCTGGAAAGGAATCCCTGCACAACCTCCCACTCTCACGACTTGGTTGTGTTCTCACATGATGCACTCTGGAAGAGAAATCACCATAACATTTGTTTGTGGCTTTCAAGTCTGGAAATCAGTTTGGAGACTACACCGCACTTCTAAATCAAACGTGCGATGTTTAAAATTGTATTTATAGTATAAACATAATAAAGTTTGAAAGTATTTTTGAATAATAATGCTATCGGTGAAATGCGTCAGTCAAAACAAGCAAAACATTTCATACCCAGGGATATTAGAAATGTGAGATTTACGAGGTAGCTTTAAAGTTCAGAGACATTTGTTCTAAAATTGTTCTCATTTCTTGTCTGCAAGAGTTCAAAATAGATCAATCATAATGACTTTTGCCATGAATTTTATCCTTTCTGCCTCTGTCAAAGCTGTTTACGAGAGCAGATGCCAATCTCTTGCTTTATATTGCAATTCTTAATGGAAATGAGATGATATTCTATCATAGATTTCATCCTGTGTTCTATGTCCTCTCTTGTCCACGTGCCAAAGTGGTAGGAAAGTTCCTTGAAAAAGTCTCCAAAAGCAACAAGAGCAGATGAGCTTTCCAGGTGATTTTGTGTTTAGCGGAAACAGCGGCGCTCAGGATCGTGGCAACTTGAGCAAATACAGCGCTTGAGAGCCAAAGTGTCAGGGGTCGCCCATTACTCAAAGAACACTTTTCAAGAGACAACCGATATATATTTGTGTGAAAACAGAACAAAGAGAAAGCTCGCCTGGGCTGACGTTGTTTGTGCAAAAGCTGTCATTTTAGATTTATCCATACATAATTACGTCTGCTGTCTCACTACATATATCATCATATGCTGTTGTTACTGTTTTTCTGACTGTCAGTCATTTTAATATTAGAAAAATAAACTGCTGTCTAATGACTTACGATCAGCTACAGATGTTATTTTCAGATGGCTGAGATAATATCTTAATCCTGTGTTTTTATGTGGGTTTGACATTGTGTTTTTGTAGGTATTTTTTTTTTTTCCAGTTTGACAGTAAATCTCAAACATTATATGACTAACAGATTTATTTATGTGTCGTTGTAATAGCTAACTTACAAGTTGCAAAACTAAAAACTTAATCTCAGCTTTTTCAGTAGCCAAACAAAAGCTCAGGTGCATTCAGTAGATTTACCACTTTCTAACTGAAGATTACACTGCTTATTTAACTTATTTTATAACTTAATGTATTGCATATAATTCATTTTATAGAATTCATTTGTTCAATATAATTTATTTTTTAAAACAGTATTTTTTGTAATGTGTTCTTGTTTTGTAGCCAAAAAAAAAAAAAAAAAAGTAAAATAGTAAAATAATTTGTAAAATACCATAGTTCACCACTTTTAAAAATATCAATAAGGGCATTTTCTAGCTTTGCTATTTATATTTCATGTAAATTTATCTGTTTTACAAATTAGGACAATGGAAGCAATCAAAATCAACAAAAGAGCAATGATAAGCAAGTGCTATGACAAGTCTCAGTTAGCTTAACGCGGTACACGTAGCAAGGTTTTTTTTTAATTATATAATAAAAAGAAAACAGATAGAATAGAAAAAAGAATAGAGCAAGCTAGTGTTAGAGGCCTTTTTGCTTTTTTTAACTGTATAATAAATAAAAAGAAAAGGAATAGAGAAACTAGTGTTAGTTTTTTGTTGTTGTTTTAAGAAAACAAGCAGTTAGTAAATGAATAGAGTGCAAGTCTAAAAGGGGCAAGTTTGTTCTTTTTTAAAGAATAGAATTAGAATAGAGAGTGCTAGAGTTAGAGAGTCAAATAAAGATGGAAGAGATGTGTTTTTAGCCGATTCTTGAAGATGGCTAAGGACTCAGCTACTCGGATTGTGTTGGGCAGGTCATTCCACCAGCAGGGAACATTTAATTTAAAAGTCTGTGAAAGTGATTTTGTGCCTCTTTGGGATGGGCAGTTCACTTGCAGAACGCAAGCTTCTAGAGGGCATATAAGTCTGAAGTAATGAAATTAGATAAAGGGGTCCAGAGCCAGTGGTGGTTTTGTAGGCAAACATTAATGCCCTGAATTTTATGCAAACAGCTGTTGGTAGCCAGTGCAAATTGATAAAAAGAGGTGTGATGTGCGTTCTTTTCAGTTTATTAAAAATTAATCATGCTGCCGTGTTTTGGATTAATTGTAAAGGTTTGATAGAACTGGATGGAAGACCTGCTAAGAGAGCATTGCAATAGTCCAGCCTGGACAGAACAAGAGCTTGAACAAGGAATTGTGAAGCATGTTCTGAAATAAAGGGCCAAGGGCCTCATGTATCAACGCTGTGTAAGCACAAAAACTTTGTGTACGCCAGCTTTGACGCTCACGGTTGGATTTACTAACAGTGAAATTAACGTGAGAATGTGCATTCCTCCACGCCAACTTTATGTCTGGTGTACGTACATTTCTCGTGGTTTTTGTCCGTTGGTGACTCTTAGAGGCAATGAAGTGAAGTTGCAAACAGACTACAAAGTGTTCTACAAGTCTATCGCAACACCATCTGTGAGAAACATTGCTATTAATTTGTAATTGATAAAATAGGCTAATTGACATACTATTGTCACACGAGCCTATTCAATTAAGAACACATAAAAGCATGTGCAAATTGATACAACCCTTAGTCAATGGCAATGGCAGTATTGGCCTTATTAAAGGACATTGCCAATGGCAGAATCCGAAGAGAACAAGTTTTTAGGGACCACAATGATTTTCTGGACCACGATGATGACTGGCTTATCAGCCGTTTCAGATTTCTAAGGGCTATCCTCTTGGAGCTCTGTGCTGAGTTGGGTCTGATTTTGGAGAGAGAGACAGCAAGGAGCCACGCATTACCCGTACCCTTACAGGTGCTGACAACACTTGGTTTCCTGGCAACTGGTTCTTTCCAAAGGGAACTGGCAGACCACTCAGGAATAAGCCAGTCGTCTTTGAGCCGCATGTCTACCAGGTATATAAGGTTCCCATACGATGCAGTTGACCAGCCAAACATAAAAGCGCAATTTGCAGCGATAGCCGCTTTTCCTAATGTAATCAGAGCGATCGACTGCACACACATTGCTATAAAGGTGCCATCTGAAGAAGAATTTGCATATGTGAATTCGAAAACATTTCCATTTAGTAAATGTGCAGATAATATGTGCTGCACAAATGCGTCTAACAAATATTGTGACAAGGTGGCCTGGGTCAACCCATGATTCATAAAACAGCATGGTACGGATGAGGCTCCAAGCTGGCAGGGTGCATGATGGGTGGCTTCTTGGTGAGTGATGCATTTAAAGTTATGGTTCTATCTAAAACTTTTTTTGTTGTTGTTTGTGCGTGCAGCCTAATTATTCAACTGCCCATCAGGAGACCGTGGTTATCCACTAAAGATGTGGCTGTTAACCCCCCTCACCAACCCACAAGCTGACAGAGAGCGCAGATACAATGATGCCAATTCTCGCACTCGGTCAGTTGTAGAGTGGGTGATTGGGCAGCTGAAAAATCGGTGGTGCTGCCTTGATAGGACCGGGGGTATGCTGGTTTAACGCCTCAACAAGGTGGGCCACATCGTGCTGGCCTGTGGTGTGCTGCACAGTGTCGCGCACAATTGTGAATTGTCAATTGTGATGAAACGATGGGTTTGATGAAACCACAAGCAGTTCTGTGTTGGCAAGGTTAAGTAGAAGGTGATGGTCCTTCATCCAGCAAGAAATGCCTGTTAGACAAGCTGAGATGTGAGCATATACTGTATAGTCTGGCAAACAACTTTAACATAATTATCAATTTGTGTTGATTGAAGTTTGTGTTGACTTTATGTACTGAACCTACTGATTGTGAAGCAATGTCATAAATTTCTCTGGCATAAAGACAAAATGACCCTGCTTTAATCAAATGCTAATTTATTTGCTTATTTATTCATCCATGATGTCTTACACAAAAGTATTTGTTCTGTCCCAATGATGAGACAGATTCTGACAGTATGATGTTTAGGATTTTTTTCTTTAATAATCATCATAACCTTCACTGAACATTTTATTCAGTAAATCACAGCAATAGGGTCCTGTTGAGAAATAACAGTAAATCAATTCTGGCAATTTGCTGTACAATTACTAGTACGGTCTTGACGCTTGTGTGAACAAAATCAGAATATTACCAGTATAAGCAAATATGAGGTCTGGACGTGCTAATGTAAGAAGTATGCTCTGGGCCAATAATAAATGTGGTGACGCAATTACTCCACTCCGCAGTAATGCCTGTGACACCGAAGTAAAAAATGTTGTCAAATTGTACAGATAAACTAAAGTGCTTCACTTCAGCATTTAAAGGTCATTCACAATTATTAAAAGAAGTGACTTTATTTTGGTGCTGATTTATGAATGATATCTTAATGGTAAAAAGGTAGCAGTTGTGGTAAATTGATCAGAAAAAGCAATTTACCGGGTTTAATGTGTTAAAGCTGTTTTTGTCTTTACCTGAAGATGTAGATTTTTGACCAATAAATATTAACCAATCAAGGATAGAAAACAAGCAGTCACATTCTGAGGACACAAATAGTTGGACTAGGGTTGATGACAGAGACAGAGGAGCGGAGACTGAGGGAGCAGATTCAGACACAAGATCAGACTCAAGAACATGGGCCATCAAGACACTTAGGGGGCTATGTCCTGGAGAGACAGTTACAGAAACTGGGTCAGGCAAGACAGACAGGAGCACAGCCAGACAAGACAGACATACATGCATCCATGCAGACTCACACAAAAGAGCTGGAACAGCTGCAGCTGACTCAGGGGGACTGCAAGTGAGATCAGCTTTAAGTAAAACAGAACTGGGGCGGCTTCTGGAACAGGCCATGGAATGGCCTCTGGTGTGGGAACCTACAAGACAGGTTTACACGCTGAATCTGGCTTCCTCCTCCATCTTCGACTTTTACTTGAAGGAAAAATAGACACTTCTGGTAGAGCGGCAGAGTCCAATCCTGGTCCTCGAGGGCCACTATCCTGCAAAGTTTAGTTCCAGACCCAATTAAACACAACTGAACCAAGTTAATCAAGGCAAATATGTTAGCAAGTTAGAAGATGTTGGCCCTCCAGGACCAGGATTGGACACCCCTCTTGTAGAGGAATACAGGATTATTCAGATGAAAAGATGAACTCCCCAAAAAGAGACCAGCAGGGTCCACTAGGCAAAGCAGAGCAAGAAGATGACGTCATCCAACATGAAGAGCTTTCCTGATTATGGGAAACGAAGTTAGGGGTTGGTTGCTGGGGGTTGTTGTTTGAATCTATAGCAGGCGTGTCCAATACTTTGACTCCAACCAGCTCCAACACTCCTGCCTGGATATGTTTAGTGAGTCTGGATACCTTGATTAGTTGGTTCAGGTGTGTTTAATTAGGGATGGAGCTAAAAGGCTTGTTCGAGATGCATCGGTGCATACGATCGGCGTATGACATCTAAGTACCGTGAGAATGACTGGAGAGCAGACAACTCTTTATGCTTTTGAATAGCTCTCGTCATACTTTGATGTCATATAGCAATCAGTTGTGCAGTGCCAATGCATCTTGAACAAGCCTGAACTCTGCAGGAGAGTGGCCCTCCAGGAGTAAGTTTGGACCTACTCCTCCCACAACAGGAGGAATGCATGTACCAGTGGTGTCCAAACTTGGTCCTGGAACATCCTGCAGAGTTTAACTCTAACTTGTCCCAACATACCTGCCTGAAAGATTCTAGTAATCTTGATGACCTTGATTATCTTAGTTCAGGCATGTTTAGTTGGGTTGGAGCTAAAATATGCAGGAGAGTGGCCCTCCAGGTGCAGGATTGAACACCCCTAAAATGGACAGTCTCCATCAGACAGAAAATTCACCCTTTTAGTAACGACTCTGATCCACTACTTGGGGTGCCTCCATTAAGAGGGCTGGGAAAGCCTGTTCCACCGTTGCAGTCATACGGCCAAATCTTTTTCAGCAAGGTGTTAAAATTTCAACTGTATTCAGCCACACTCACACAGCTCTTCAAAAAGCTCATTAATTCAAACTCTGGGTTCAGATTTTGGTCAGGCGTTCTGTAAAGTAGGTGAGTCTCAGACAAAGCAAAGGCTAAACATCTTTGTTGAATAAATCAGTGCTACAATTATTGAATTCCATGAAACAATTCAAAAACAAGTGCAACTGACCACAAATGACAGAATGAAACTGGAAACAAAGACTCACCAAGAAAACACATGAATCCACAGAAAATGATGATGTGACAGAAATAACATTTGAAAAGGACCAAGAGCAACACAGGGCTATTTATGCTCATGTTAATAATCAGATTAAGGCAGAAACTTGGTAACCTTCCTAATAACAGTTCAGAAAACATACTGAACATTAATGGTTGTTGATCCAAGTAGAGCTGGGGTAAATTCTGATTTGTTCACTAAAGCAATAATTGGTGTAAATCAGGGGTTCTCAACTCTGACCATCAAGGTCCAGGAAAACCCACGACAACACAGGGCTTGAACCAGGGACATTCTTGCATTGAGAAGACAGTGCTACATGCCTGGTCATTTTTGTAGAAATTCCCTCTCTTTACTCTCCATTCATGAATTCATTTGGCCAATCAGCCCACTGGGAATTCTTTTGCTTTTGTCCAGATGGCCTATCTGCTACTTCCACCAGAAAAAAAACAAAACAAACAAACCCCAAAATTATTAATATTTCACTGAGGTAATAGATTTCCTCTTGGATTAGAATTGCATGTTGGACTTGTAACCTTAAGTAGCAATCGTTCAAACACCTTAACACACCTGAGGTTCCTTAAGATCATAATGAAACTTGAACTGACGAATAAGCCCATGATTACTTTCAGCTGTATTTAAAAGACACTCATGTGTCTCTATTAAACTATTGTGATCTAGCATTTGGTTTTCATTAGAACTGTATTCTGTGCAAGAAAGAGGAAAAAATTATGGTAGTCATTATGATCTATCATTGCAGATTTCAGACATTGACAATCATACCATGAATTCAACTAGTCTGGTTTGATTCAGCACACATAAATTGTCTTGGAGAATAAGATTATATAATGAAGAAAGAAACGTAAAAAAAAAAAATGCAAAAAATATTAAGAGACAACTAAGGCTTTGAAAATGCACTGCTGTGTATGTGTGGGGCAAAGCTATTTATAAAGTTTTTTTAGGGGTCAAACACCCAAGCAGTCCCCTGGACTGACTGGAGGTCTCGAACCTAAAGCCTCTAAAGCCAAAATCAGCTCAAATTTGACTTTTCTTCTGCTTAAAACATTTTAGCCCTTAAACAGAATTTTTCCCTTCTGTTTTCTCTCCTCATCCTGATTTGATTCAATCGGGTGATTTCAATTTACCATTTGGTCACATTAAAAAAAAATCCCAATAATATATTTTAATCAGGTATGCTTAACTGAAAATTGCAACATTCAAAAACAGCATTCGTTCACTCAGCGTTGATATAGTTCCAGTGAACTCATCCTTGTTTAAGCAGCACATTTTCCAAAAACTCTTACTTCATCTGATAGGAAGGTATGATGTGATTCACTGTGGGTTTGCTGTAAAAACCTAAATTGGGTGAGAATGCTTTTTAAAGCTTGTGCTTAACCTTATCCAAAATGCCTATATGCTTAATTCTGCACATGAACATCAGAGGTTTTCAAAAGTTTAAGGAAGTTACACAGATATTTTTAAATGGTAAAACTATAATTGATATTAATGGATATCATATTATTACACTTGCGATTATAATCAGATTGATGTAGCTCTGAGAGTGTAGTTACAGTAACTTCTAATATACTGTCAATTTAATGCATTAATTTAGTGTGACTGATTTTAAAGAAAATAGCACATTAAAAAATTATGCTCCTTGCCCCGTACACAGAATTGTAGTCATTCTATTTGAAGTACCACTTATATTTTGTACTACAGTTTTTTGCAAATTCAAAACATAACTACACATGATGGGGGAGGTTTAGTATTAAAAAAACAGCTGGACCTAATGTAAAGAATGGAACACAATTCAGAGATTTTCAACATTTTTCAAAGTTAACCTGCTTTTAACTTGACACAGTGTCTTAAAAATGTGGTGCTCATGGCGTGAGACACTGAAAAACATCACAAAGCAATAGACTGAATGTACACATAGACCAACGATTAAAATATTTTGCAGGCAGAACACAACACTCTGACAAGTTCAACTGAATGGATTGCTGTGGACAGTATAGGACAGAGATAGATTTCAAAGATATGTAAATAAAACAAATAATATATTGACTTATAAATTCACCTTTTATAATGTTTATTCAATGTCTCTCCTAATAATGTAATGTCTTTGAATTATCTTCATTTGGAGGCTTCATTTTATATTTATTTATCGATTGTCTTAACAAATAAACATTATAAAAATACACATCTGCTCCATTCTTTGTTTTATTCATCCATGACTAGAACTATTTGTGTCTGTCTTTGTAAACATTAACCCTATCCTCAAGTTATTTTTCAGGCCTTTTAATGGAAATCACATGACAGGGTCTTGTTCTTTGATGTTTCTCTCTCTCATAAGAGTAGTGTAACTATATACACTGATGCATGTAGAAGAGTGGGATTAAATATGGAAATTAAAAAGATTGTGAACATTTTGACGTTTGCATTTAAACTTTGCTGTTTTGTCACGTGTTAAAGTGAGGTGTGTAATTTCTGGCATCACCAAATAACACTGCAAAAATAATTACTGTTTTCTGAAAGTTTTCCTAAACATTTGTCTGGTCAGTTTGCTCAAACAAACAGAGTATGTTTGGAAAATGCTACAAACCCACAATGTTTACTGATTTCGGGAAATCAACCCACAAATGGCTTACTTGTAGGTTTTTTCCTCTTTTTCTTTTTCTTTCTTTCTTTCTTTCTTTCTTTCTTTCTTTCTTTTCCGCAAATTAAACTGGAAAAGGATAATGCAATTAATTAAAGTCTTTTAACACGGTGGCCAATTCATTTACAATTCATTAACTTATTAAGTCTACAACCAAAGCAGTTTTTACCGTAATCTGTCAACAGAATGACTTTTTGCAATTACCTCCTTTATATCTTCTATTGTAGTGGACAGATGTGCAACTCTGTCAAAATCTCTTAACTGGTGAAAAAAATATTTCCTTGTTTTGAAGCATCAATAGGAGGGCAGCAATTAAATACACCGAAAGGGATTTTAAAGTCTGATCTTAATGCCAAACACAGAACAGCAAGGACTACAGGTGTGATCTTTAGGATTATGTTACATCTTCAACCAGTTTTGGAGCAACTTGGGGTTACCTTGTTCAGGGGATACAATGGCAGATGAAGTGCAGGAAATCTGAGCACTGTGGCTCGCTGGTGATTTTTTTTTTTTTTTTTTTTTTGGATGACCCAACTAAAACTTCTGCCAACAGCACAACAGCTCTACACCACTGAATTCATTAATATAATTAATAATGTGGAGTTTAACGTGAACTCGGCAAACATAATCAAACATCTGTTACAGAGATGTCATAAAGACACCAGCCCTGCTTCCTTTGATGGTTACTGTGCATAAGATGAACTGAAAGCTATTTATAACAGTGTTATCCTTTCAGAGTTAAAATAGCACCCGCGTATTTTAAGCATTACACTTGCCTGTTTATCATGTACTCAGAATTCTGTCATACCCCCTTTCTTCATCAGGCTATCATTCATTTAACATTGCACAACTGCTTTGGCAGCAGTAAAGGTAAATTATTGCACAAACATCATAATGAGCGTATTTTCAGTTTCATAACAGATACTTCCATTTTGAACAATTAAACCTTTGTTCCAAATTAAGGGTTAATGATCTCAGTGTTCTCATTTGTACTGCTGAATGCCAAGGATAACCCAAGAGGAGAACACAGTGCTCCAGAAAACAACAGCGCTGATCAGCAGAGGTAGGGGAGGGCAGAGATAAATGTACTGCTTAATAAATCGAATAAATGAAACATTAATGACCAAATGTACAATGAACGCTGAAAAAGGTGAAACGACCTACATTTATTGGTAACACTTCAGAATAGGGACCAATTCTCACTTTTAACTAGTTGCTCATTAGCTTGCATGTTAACATATTGGCTGTTTATTAGTACTTATAAAGCACATATTCTGCATGCCAATATTTTACATCCCTAATCCTACCTAATACCTAAACTTAACAACTACCTTACTAACTATTAATTTGCAACAAATTAGGAGTTAATTGAGGCAAAAGTCATAGTTCATGGTTTGTTAATAGTGAGAATTGGACCTTAAAATAAAGTGTGACCCATTTATTTAAAGTGCACTTTTACAGTATATTGGTAAAATTGAATATCGGTTTGCAAAAAATGTTTCGTTGAGTTTGTCTAAAAGCAAATAATACTCCCTATAGAAAAAAAAAAGATTAAAAGGAACAATTTTGTTTAAATAGTATTTTTGCTTGATGTCCATATAGCATTTATAGCTATTGCTTTACTGACTGCAGTAAACATTAAGATCCTTTGAAGATGTCTTTATTTATTTTTAGTAAAGTAAATTAAGACTAACTATTATATTTATATATATATTTATATATATATATATATATATATATATATATATATATCTAGCTCTTTTTATAGTCTTATGTGAAATTATTAAGTATGGTATGGTCTTTATAATAATGTTTTTATATGAATTGATTTTTAATTAATATAATTATTTATTTATTATTAATTATTATTATAATTACTAATATAAATATTTTTAATTAATATAAAAATGAATATTGAATTAAAATTTAAGATTTGATCCATATGATTTGAGAATTAAGATTTTATGTCCAGATAAAAAAAAAAAAAAAAAAAAGGTAGGGCCTGATAAAATCTGGATGTGTAAAATAGACGTAAAATCTATTTTAATCTGACTTTGTGTGTATTTCAACGTTTAACATTAACGTCTGACTTGATTTAGTTATGCATTTAATTCAAAGACTGCTGTTTCGAAATTGCAAAGCTTTAGATTAAACAACAGCGTCACACTTCCCCCTGCCCCACCCCACACTGAGCACTACATCAGCCTCTGTGTGTGTGAGGCTTGTGTCTCAGATTCCCAGTGGGGCGGAAGGCTTGTAAACTGGTGTTTGCCCCCAGAGCATGACATTTCGATCAAACGTTTTAGAGTGGTTTCCTCTACCCTTGAGCCCAGCTCAACAGTCTTGTGTTATTGTTTACTGCTGAGGGGTCAAGGAGTCGCTCCTTAAATCTAAATCTCGTCATTAATGCCTTTCGACTTTGTACTGCAACTTGCTACCCCAAGTCTCTATGTTCATATTACCAAAGGTTTTTCAGTCTGACCAGAGGTCAAAGTTCACCTACTAAACTGCTTTCACAAATGCTAGAATGTTTGGTCTGAAATACATATCACTTCAGTCACAAGTTGAGTTTTGCAAACTTTTCTTCAAATTCTCAGACTTTTGTCACTTTCACTGTAAGGAAAAGAGCAGCTTTGACATTGTGCTAAACATTTCTTTACACAGAGAACGGAAAATCATACAGTTTTCCAAAAACATGAGGGTAAATAAATGATGACAGAATTGTTATTTTGGGGCAAACTAACCCAGTATAGCCATGTAATTGCTAAATATATTGCTGTTGACTAGAGAGAAAGACACAAAATAATGTAGGGCCGGTTACGCAAATCCTGGACCCACTTATGCAAATAGTGTGGAAAGTCTGCAGACTGGAAGTCTCTGGCAAATGACTGCTGTCATCCTTCATACTTTAGACCTTGAGGTAAATTCCTGTGGAAATCTTTTTTGTGTTTCCTACTGGCTGTACAATACAACTAGATCATTATCATAGAGCTTCAAAACCAACAGTCTAGTTCCAACAATCTAGAGTCAAAATCTGTGTTATAGTATCGTGTAGTTATAGTATAGTGAGATGCTATTATAGTTTTGATTAATATTTTAAATTCATTTTTATTCTTGTATTGTTTTTTTGTTTGTTTGTTTGTTTGTTTGTTTGTGGTATATGTAGTTTTTATGTCAACAACGTTGTTTTCACCGCGCTTCTCCGCTACTTGATCTTTTTATTTTGGTGCGTCAATCTATTAAGTTACTTTGTATAAGAAATTATGATCCTCACTCACGAGAACAGTCTTCTTTTTCTATTTCATTTCACGATCGTCACCAATGGGGAAAAGACACAAACGTTTCGGCTACCAAGCCTTCCTCAGTGTGTAAAGCCTTTATTTTTTATTAATAATTTTTATTTGAGTTTTAGTTTTAGTTGTTTTAGTACATCAAGATAATTTTTTAAATTTTATTTTATTTATTTTTATTTTTTTATGGTTTTAGTTTTAGTTAACTATAATAACCCTGATCAAAATTATTTGACAAAATGATACAAGTTATGAAAATGGTGTTGTTAACGTTTATTGCAGTTTGATCATTTAAGCTGAGTATTTTCGTAATGCTCTGAGAATGGTTAGCTATAGTTGTTATGAGTTGTTAGGGTTTGAAACTAAATGCAATTAAATCTTGAGGGACAGAAATACAAAGACAAATTAAATGCATATTTCTTTAGAAATGTCTAACTAACTAAAACACATTCCTCATGGAATACCCTTCACTGAATATGTTTATTTTATTCCTAAATTCTTGTTTTCCTTCCAGCTTGTTGGCTCACAAACGGACATAAATTAGCCAGAAATCCACAGCAGATCATCCTGCAGTATATGCACAGATCAACACAGGCAGCTCAATATGTTTATAACGCAAAACAATCACATTAAAATGCTTGTTTTTTTCTTTGTAGAGGGAAAATTACTTTTGTTGACCAAAGGGTGACCCAGGGGGAAAGCTGAGGTCAGTTAGTTTAGCATGTAAGAAAAAAGTGCTGAGCTTTATGGAGTCTGCGCTGTGGTCAGTGGAGGAAAATGCATCTGATGTCACCATTGTAATGGATGGCATATAAAAAAATCACACATTAACACAGCTGCATTTTCCTCCTAGGTAGTATATGTGAGTAAAAGAAACACCCAGAGTGCCGGGTGTAAAAATAGTTATTATTCTGTACCATGATCTCAGAAAATATCAGTTTCACAATTGACTGGCTTATGGTAAAGGTATTTACTGATATTTAATGGAAAAGCACTGGGACCACAAATATGCCATGGCACAAGAGCACGCATGGCTTTCAGAAAATTTCCTAATATGATAAATGAAGTGCCCGAACTTGGCTATATCTGACTGCACTGCCCAAACCAGCATTTCTCAGCTACTCACTCATAATGGGTATAAAACAACAACAACCTATGGCTTTTTGCAAAAACTAGTGCATGATTTTGTAACGTGATATATTTTAATGTTTTCCTCACATGGCTCTTCTGATGTAGTAAACTAGCTCGATATCTCACCTGGTACAGCACTGCACTTGTGATGAGGAGCTCTATGACTCCTATATATATATATATATATATATATATATATATATATATATATATATATATATATACGGTTGTGCTCAAAATTATTCATACCCTTGGTAAATAGCTTTGAAATTAAATACACTTTGCTTGTCCACTTTTTCTTTCATTCAAAAAAAAAAAAATGTAACCTTTAATTGAAGTTTAAAAAAAAAAGTGAAAGTGGGGGAAAATCACATTATGAAATAAATATTTTTCTCTAATACACAATGGTCACAATTATTGGTACCCCTAGAAATACTTCTGATTAAAATATCCCTAGAAGCATATTCCAAATCATATTTGCATTTTTGTTTTCATTTTTCATATATATATATATATATATATATATATATATAATTTTTTTTTTTTTTTTTTTTTAAATCACACCAGGGTGACTTGGAACATGAAATTATCCAGCCTTGGCTTCCTGTTTTACAGGAATATAAATATGAGTGAATATATTTCTGATGTGCAGCAAAAAATTGTTGAACTTCACAAATTAGAAAGTGGCTTGTCACATCAACAGAAAATGTTACAAATCTGCCTGCAAGAGGACATGGGTCTATTTTGTCTAAAAGCAAAGCGAGGAGGATAGTTTGAGTGGCCAAAGACTCTTCAAGGATCACAGCTGGAGAACTGCAGAAAATAGTCAAGTCTTGGGGTCAGAAAGCCTCAAAAAAAAAAAAAAAAAAAAAAAAAATTCAAACAGCACCTACATCACCACATGTTGTTTGGTAGGAATTCAAGAGAAATCTAGAAAAGAAAATGCTCTCATCCAAAAACAAACTCCAGCACTATTTCAAACAAACTGGCTCACTATTTGGCAGGTATTGCATTAAAATCACCCTTTTATTCATGCATTTATAACTGCTTATCAATAATTTATAATGCATTTGTAAATTAGTTATTAGTCATTTATGAACACCTTTATAAATCCTTTATAAAGAGAACCTTAATGTAAAGTGTTACCAAAAATTCTTTTTATTAATAATTACCCTTTTACAAACATCTATAAAGCTGTCTGAACTGTAAAAATATTTGTGTACAGTAACCATGTTTATGATAGCACATTATGATTTTCTTTATAAAAATCTTCAGGCTTTGGTCATATTTCAGTATGCTTTTGCAAATATCAGCATTAATAAGAAAATATTGACATATATGAAAGAAAAAAAAAAAAAAGGCCAGGAACAATCCTAAGCAAACACTATATGTATGAACACAAGCACAACTGTAGTTCCTCATGAACGGATGAAAGGCAGTTTTGGTGGTTTGGTGCTGCTGGGATCAAATTAAATAATTCTTTAATTTTGCATACTGTTTCATCAATCCAGGTGTGTCATTCCATTAATTCTTATAATGTCTAAACTGTGAATTTATGGGTTAAGTTACAAACAACTAACAGAGGCTAAATAATTGTAAGATTTTATCTAGAAATCAGTCCTCCTGTCCAATCTTCCTATTATACAGAAGTGCTTTGTGTATATTTCAACGTACTTTGCTTACATACTTTTGCAAATGATAAAATGAATGAAACTGACTCACTTACTTTCTGTTTTTCCCGGCTCTGAACAATCATGTATAATTCATCCTTGCAAATAGACAATTCAACCTCCATGTTCGATGAGGCTTTATTTTGTCAGGGACATTTTGGCTCTCGCTTCATTATTGTCATTGCAGCATTATTCTTCATTGTGGGAACACTGATCCATTGCTGGTCCTTCTGGTTGTTTCTCCATGGGAACCTTAAATCCAACTTGGTGTTTCCAATGAACATCACTATACTGGAGCTGTTTTTTGCATTCAGTGCATTATAGACATTGTTATTATCAAATTTCCTTCTGTGGAGGGTGACTGTTTAGCTAATGTTCTCATTGCTTTACAACCCAAATTCCGGAAATGTTGGAACATTTTTAAAATTTGAATAAAATTAAGACTAAAAGACTTTCAAGTCACATGAGCCAATATTTTATTCAAAATAGAACATAGAGAACATAACAAATATTTAAATGGAGAAATTTTACCTGAGAGGTATATAAAGGTTTTAGAGCAACATATGCTCCCCTCCAGATGACATCTATTTCAGGGAAGGCCTTGTGTATTTCAGCAGAACAATGCAAAACCACATACTGCAGATATTACAATAGCATGGCTTCGTAGTAGAAGAGTACCGGTGCTGAATTGGCCTGCCTGCAGTCCAGACCTTTCACCTATAGAGAACATTTGGCGCATCATTAAAAAAAAAAAAAAAAAAAATACATCAAAGATGACCACGAACTCTTCAGCAGCTGGAAACCTCTATCAGGCAAGAATGGGATCAAATTCCAACACCAAAACTCTCGAAACTCATAACCTCGATGCCCAGACATCTTCAAACTGTTTTGAAAAGAAGAGGAAATGCTACACCATGGTAAACATGCCCCCGTCCCAACTATTTTGAGACCTGTAGCAGGCATCAAATTTGAAATGAGCTCACTTTGTGCATAAAATTGTAAAATTTCTCAGTTTAAACATTTGTTATCTATGTTCTATTGTGAATAAAATATTGGCTCATGTGATTTGAAATTATTTTAGTTTTCATTTTATTCAAATTTAAAAAACGTCCCAACATTTCCAGAATTCGGGTTGTAGTTGGACTTTCTGTGCGTGATTCTGCCTGTTTACCTGTCTACCGATTATCTAGATTATCCCCTTTGCTTTGGTTGCCTGACTGGACTGATGTTTGTGTTTGGACTTTTTGCCTGCCTGTTCACCTTTGCCTTTTCGATTAATGCTGTGTATGTTGATGGATTGGACTGCTATTCTGGTTTTGATCATCTGCCTGTCTTCACGTTCCTGTCGATTGAAACTGCTCTTAATAAACTCCCACATATGGATTCTAACTCTGCCTCAGCATCCTCGTTACAATATGCTGCACACACATAAATGAAATGATCTAAAACAACAGGTACAACACTATGCAAACACAATATGAGTGAGCACAGATACATTTATAGTTCCCGATGAACAAATGAAACGTTGTGGTTGAAGTGCTTCTGTAGTTTGATTTTCATAGTTCTATGCACTTTATAGAAAATTTCTCTGGACTGATGTTTTTTTTTTTTTTTCAAGAATGTGATATTCAAGTTGTTAAAACTGTCATTATACATTTATTTTGAGTTTACTGTCAGTATGGGTCACTGTTTACACAGTCTTCTTTGTTTGTGCGGGTTGCTATTTAAAAAAGCCACCCCCAAAGGCCATTTTTGGCCCAGGACAAACCCTGCCTTGGTAATGTTGTCACACAGCGGAAGTCACAACTGATCCAGATAATGGTGGCAAATTGAAGATGCCCTGAGAATGTCCAGGAGCTTCATTTTCATTCATTCAGCCCCTGAACAAGCTCACATTGGCCATGTTCACACAAGCAATATCGTTGGCAGTCCTTGCATCCTTAATACGGTTGTGTTCATTCAAAGTTTAGTTATTTAGTGGAGTGACAATAACAGAACCCACGCATTCTGTAACTGAACTCACACCTGTAAATTTTCAGGACTCACAAGTCACAATGGTATTTTCAGGAAAAAACCCTGAAATCTACAGGATGGTAGCTCTCCAGGAGCAGGGTTGGAGATCCCTGGTTTAGATCCAGTCACTTTCAGGGATGAAATCATGCTTCAGTTAAACTTTTGTCATGTCGAATGTGATAAGCAGTTTTGGACATCGCCATCTTTGATATTTACTTTAGTCACTGTTGTTATGGTTATAGGTGATAGTCACAAATAGATTACGGGCTTGACTCCTATTACACATTCATACAGACAGTATTTGAGCCTCTGTATTGTAAGCTGCTGTGTAAGCAGGACATTTCGAGACTCACATTTATAAGTAATTGCGGTTGTCAAGTATATTTATACTTCTCTATGAACAGATGAAACAAAGTGAATGAGGTACTTTTGGTAGCTGCTGGCATCAAATGTAGCAATTCTTATTTTGCACGCTGTATCATCAAACCAGGTATGACAATGCCTTTAATTATGATTCCTATACTGTATTTAACAATAAAATAGCAATATTTATTACAAGATTTGATCAAGAGGTAAGTCAGCCTTTCCAGACTTACTACATTATACTACTGTACGTGCTGATAGTTTAAATTGACTTACCTGTTTTTGCTGCTCATAAAATATTATGACAAACTCATCGTTTTCTGTGTGCCCAGTTCTCTACAACCATGTGCAATTCTTCCTTCATAATCAACAATTCAATCTCATTTATCAGTGGAGATGTAAGCTGGTTCTGCATGTGTCAGGAACATTTTGGCCTTGCTGTCTTTATTTTCACTTCAGTACTGTGCTTCATTGTGGGAACGCCGATGCATTGCTGGTCTCTCTGGGTGTTTCTCCGCGGGAACTTTAAACCAAACATGGTGTTTCCACTGAACATCACTATACTGGAGCTGATTTTTTGCATCCAGTGCATTGGAGATTTCATCGATTTCAAATATTCAACAACAGTGAGCTACAACTTATCTACCTTTCTCATTGGTCTCAGCTGGACTTTCAGACCTCTTATCCAGATGTGCATGTGTATTGAACAATATCTGGCAGTGATTCATCCAGTAACATTCATGAGATTTAAGGCCATCCAGTACAGGACTGCATTGGCAGCAGCAGCTTGGCTGATTGCAGTGGGCAACAGCTCAAGGCTTGTTTCCATCAGGATTGACTATTTTCGAGATCATGTATACTTATTAGTTTTTTGCATTGCAGTGATAACAACCTCTTTTTGCTCCGTCTCTGTCCTTTGTGCCCTGGAGCGCCCAGGACCAGGTGATCGAAATAACGTAGAAATGACAGAGAAAGACAGACACAATAAAACTGACAGGGGCAGAGCTATTGAGAACCAGCAAAAAAGGAAGGCCTTCAGAATCATCTCTCATATTTTAGCGTCTATCCTGGTTTGCTATTTGCCTCTAGTAGTAGCTTATTTCATGTGCATTGCTGATATAGTCAGTAAACGCATATTTGTATGTGAAGTTGTCCCACCTATTCTCTCCATCACTGTAATTACTGTATTAATTTCACCACTATTCAGGATGTATAGTGAAGGCCATCTGAAACACATCATGTGCTTTTCAAAGCTTAGGGGACTTTTACACGACACCATTTTCAACTAAAAATGGAAAACTTTTCATGTGTTTTGGACATTCATTTAGACAAGAACAGCGTCTTGGATGGCTGAAAATGCAAACTTTTGAAAACAGGTTTCAAAGTACAAGTTTTTGAAAATGATACCATTATCATCTCTGTGTAAACTACAAAAATTGGTGAAAATTGTGATCATGTGCATACATTCAGTCTATATATGTGCACAGGCACGTAGTATCTTCGTGACACTGTCAATTACTGGCCTCGCATACAAAATACTGCATTTTTAGTTGTTTTCACAGATCTGTGTAAACAGGGATCATTTTGACAATGTTGTCGTCTGTATGCAAAAGGACCATAATTGTAGGGAGTATGAGGGTAGTGGCGGTGTC
Source organism: Spinibarbus caldwelli (assembly GCA_039654775.1). Classification (NCBI taxonomy): domain Eukaryota; kingdom Metazoa; phylum Chordata; class Actinopteri; order Cypriniformes; family Cyprinidae; genus Spinibarbus; species Spinibarbus caldwelli. The sequence continues at coordinate 29,271,756 of CM077250.1, read as the reverse complement.
GTGTAAATTTATCCTTAGAAGACAAATGAAAGGAAACTGAAAATCTAATAGAGGTTTAAAGATTATTTAATTTTAGATTTCTTAAAATGGATGTGACATAGAGTGTAATAGTGTAATATCTCTCTGTGTGTGCTCAACTCGTAATTACAGTCTTTTTGACATAATTGGTATGTGTCTTTTGTGCATTTTAATAAAATAACTAGTTTTGTTAAAAGATGTTACCCTTATTCTTTTACATTGGAAAATTATGTGTAATTGCTATGCATTTGATTAATTAAAACAAATGGAAAATATAACAAAACCCATACAGAGGCTTGAATTTAGATTTTGTTTGAACGGTTTTAATGAAAGCAACCAACAAATATGTCAATGAAAATGTAAGTCAATAGCTGAAATGAATGGCACATTTTACTATCAACACTGTATATATATTTCCCCATTGAATCAGTGAGACTGCTTTGCAAATCTTAGCATTTTATTTTATAGAGACCTTATGACATGTTGCTTTTAGATGTTCACCTGGTGAAACACCTGGCGAAAACATGCAAAACTCTATTGCTAATGAAAGTTGGTGTTCAAACATGGCTGTCTACAAAAACATTCTAAAAAGGTCAGAATTTTCTATTCAAATACTGCATCAAAATTTGTTTGGACCATTTCATATACTGTTGAAACTATCACTCATAAACACACATTATGACATGAGCTAAAACAGTAGGAGCAGTCCTCAAACACAATATGAATGGATGCATGAGCATTTATAGTTTCTGATGAATATATGAAACATGATGGATAAGTACTTTCTGTTGCTGTAATCCTTATTTTCATTTTAAAAGGAAAATTCATGCCATTTGTCACATAGAGAGAGAGTGATTATTGATTTTTAAAAAATACAGGTTTCTAAATGAAAATAAATACAACCAAATTTAATTTATTAAATTAGGAAAAATGAACTAATTCAAGTCTCAATGTTAACAGAAGCACTAGGGGACATGTGAAGGAGTTGGCCTGGAGTTGACCATGGTCAGCCAGGGGCAGATTTAAAAATATACTTTCACTTTCAGCATACAGACTAATACTATCACTTACCTAAAGGAGTACTTACCCTTTTACTATTACCTGCCTTCCACTCCAGCAATCTCCATCCATTTCCATTCCAGTTTTCATTGGTATACTTCTATGGACTCCTGTCTTGTTTCTCCTCTTTGTTCACCTGTATGTGAGTTCCTGTGCAGACTGTACATGTTACCTTACTGCATTAACTCTCTCTTTAAAATAGAGGCTTAGGATAAACTTATTGGATGCACTTCTGAATCATCTGTTTTTGTATAGATAACGTATCACCTATCAAATAGGCCTTTTGTGATTATTGGATTTTTAAATGTATTTTATATATTTTTTTCTGTCTTTTTTAATAATAATTTACATACAGTTGAGGACAAAAGTTTACATACACCTTGCAGAATCTGCAAAATGTTAATTATTTTACCAACATAAGAGGGATCATACAAACTGCACATTATTTTTTATTTAGTACAGACCTGAATAAGATATTTCACATAAAAGATGTTTATATATAGTCCACAGGAGAAAATAGTTGAATTTATAAAAATGATCCCGTTCAAAAGGTTTCTTACACTTGATTCTTAATACTGTGTTGTTACCTGAATGATCCACAGCTGTTTTTGTTTTGTTTTGTTTTGTTTTGTTTTGTTTTGTTTTGTTTTGTTTTGTTGTTGTTGTTGTTTAGTAATAGTTGTTCATGAGTCCCTTGTTTGTCCCAGACAGTTAAACTGCCTGCTGTTTTTCAGAAAAATCCTTCAGGTCCCACAAATTCTTTGGTTTCCCTTTCAGTCGGTCACTCCGAGTCACATCGGATGACCGACGAAATTGGGGATCTCGCCAGAGAGACCAATCCACTTCGAGTGTAACTAAATGAGCCAATGGACATTGGCATGCGATTGTTGCATCCAGCTGCCGCTGATCACAGCGTGAGTATAAGAGGCAGCAGGTGCATCACATTAATTCATCCTTTCGCTTCGGAGCCGAGCGGTCGTGCATCACTACTGCTCACTACTTCGGTGTTGCAGAGAAAACGAGCGAGTGCGGGCGTTACGGCAACAGCAGCGGTGGTCACGGTCTCGCGGCTTAAACAAAGATCGTGCAGACAGCCACACCAGGAGTGTGCGGTGGCCAGCTCGCCTGCGTGCTTCAGCACTAAAAGAGCAATTTCTCTAAAAGAGCATTTCTCTAAAAGAGCAACACGGGTGATCGTGTCTTTTTAAAGATGTCTTATCACCCGTGCATTTCTGGTTGTGGTCGTTTCCTGGAGCCTCAGAACGGTCACGATCGCTGCCTCACGTATCTGGGCATTCAGCACACTGAGGAAGCTTTCGTGGATGGTTCATGTTCTTCTTGTGGGGACATGACCATCTTGGAGTTGCATAAAAGACTCTGCTGGGTCAAACATGGCGGAGTCCCTCTGCCGCGATCCAGCGTTCGTCCCGGCACCCGGGGCTGTGCTGCGTCCGGTGGAGTCAGAGGTGATTTGAGGATCACGGTGAGGGCTTCCCCAAGTGGAGTTCCTCACCCCTCAAGCACTCCGCATCTGGTGGAGCTGCCGTTGGAGCAGGCTGGGCCCTCCGCAGGACACTCGTTTACTTCGGTGCCCTCTCTGACGACCAGATGTCGATCGCTGCATCGGAGGACGAGCCCTCTCTCTTTGGGGATGACGACTCGGCTGCATTGCCCACTTCGGGTGTGGTAGCGTTGTCCGAGCCAGACCCAGAGATGATGGCTATGCTTTCCCGGGCCGCTGAGAATGTCGGGCTCGTGTGGAATCCTCCACCATGTCCCGATCCTTTGAGGCTGGATGAATGGTTTCGCGGTGGGGGTCGCGCTAGAACCAGCGCCCCCCTCCAGTGCCATTCTTCACAGAAGTGCATGAGGAACTCACTAGATCGTGGAGGGCACCTTTCACTGCCCGAAACAAATCTTGTGGCTCCTGCTGCTTCCACCCCAGTTGCAGCCCCTCAGCCTGCTCGTCACCATGGGCGCCCCTCTGCAGCCGCAGCCGCCCCCCGCAGCCGCAGCAGCCTTCCACTAGGCAGCGTCGTGGAGCCGGTCGCAGGCAGGACGCCCAGCTCATCCAGGCCCCCGCCAAACCTGGCGGCAAGCGCAAGTGCAAGAGGCCCTGAGACGGGCGACCCAGAGATGGAGGAGACTGCTTGTCGGGAGATGGTGACCGCACTACTCCCTCCCCTGGAGGAGGACCGGGTGGAGAATCTTTAGTTTCATTTTGTTTTTGTTCCACCGCTGGCCCAGCCCAAGAGCACCCCTCCTGCCCGTTCGTGGAACCAAGTAAGGGCGGTAGCACTCGAGTCCCCGCTTCAAGTCGTCACACGCTGGGCTGTCACAAGCCTCAAGCGGGGTTCCTGTGTTTCCTCCCACACGAGGAGGAATCAGGTGAGTGTTACACTGCACACCCAGACCCCGCCCCCTGCCGTCACAGGCCCCGGGCCGGGTCCCTGTGTTCCACCTCACTGCCCCACCGAGGGTACGTCGGTGGCCCCGTTGGTCCCGCTGGCACGGTCTCTCGGAGCCTGGCTAGCGCTCTCCGGTCCGTCTCGGTGGCTCCTGCGGACCATCAGACTCGGCTTCGCGATTCAGTTCGCCCGGTGTCCTCCCAAGTTCAGGGGCATCTGGTTCACTTCAGTCAAGGCCGTCGATGCCCCTGTCTTGCGTGCGGAAATCGCAGTCCTGCTGGTGAAGGATGTGATAGAACCGGTCCCTCCAGCCGATATGAGGTCGGGGTTTTACAGCCCTTACTTCATTGTCCCCAACAAAAACGGTGGGTTACGACCAATCTTGGATCTGTGAGTTTTGAACCGTGCACTTCACAAGATGGCGTTCAAGATGTTGACGCAGAAACGCATTTTTGGGTGCGTCCGTCCCCTAGATTGGTTTGCAGCGATCGACCTGAAGGATGCGTACTTTCATATCTTGATCCTCCCGCGACACAGGCCATTCCTGCGATTCGCATTCGAGGGTCGGGCATATCAGTACAAGGTCCTGCCCTTCGGGCTGTCCCTTTCGCCTCGCGTCTTCACCAAAGTTGCGGAGGCGGCCCTTGTCCCCCTGAGAGAACGGGGTGTGCGCATCCTCAACTACCTCGACGACTGGCTCATACTTGCACAGTCTTGAGAGAAGTTGTGTGCACACAGGGACCTGGTGCTGAGGCACCTCAGCCAGTTGGGTCTTTGGGTCAACTGGGATAAGAGCAAACTCGCGCCAACGCAGAGGATCTCTTTTCTCGGCATGGAGTTGGATTCGGTCAACCAGACAGCACGCCTCACTCAGGAACGTGCTCAGTTGGTGCTGAACTGTTCTAGGTGACCTGCCCCAGGAAGTAGCTCTCACTATCGCTTCAGCACGAGGACCGTCCACAAGACGGGCCTATGCGCTGAAGTGGAACCTGTTCGTTGAATGGTGTTCCTCTCACCATGAAGACCCCCGGAGATGTTCGATCAGAGCCATGCTTTCCTTTTTGCAACAAGGGTTGAAGCATAGGCTGTCCCCCTCCACACTTAAGGTGTACGTTGCTGCTATTTTCGCCCACCACGACCCCATGGAGGGGAGGTCGGTGGGGAAGCATGATCTGGTCTTCAGGTTTCTTAGGGGTGCCAGGAGGTTAAATCCTCCTAGGCCTCCCTCCCTCCCTACCCTCTTGGGATTTGGCATTGGTACTAAGAGCCCTACAAACTGCCCCCTTTGAGCCGTTGCAGTCAGTTGAGTTGAAGTTTCTCTCTATGAAAACCCTACTCCTGACTGTGTTGGCCTCGATCAAGAGGGTGGGGGACCTGCAGGCATTTTCGGTCGACGAGTCGTGCCTTGAGTTTGGGCCAGCTGACTCCAGTGCAACACTGAGGCTCCAGCCCGGCTATTTGCCCAAGGTTCCTATCACTCCCTTCAGGGACCAGGTAGTGAACCTGCAAGCGTTGCCCCTGGAGGAGGCAGACCCAGCCCTAGCTTTGCTCTGTCCTGTACGCACACTGCGTACGTGGTACGTGGATAGAACTCCGAGCTTCAGGACCTCAGAACAGCTCTTTGTCTGTCACGGAGGACAGCAGACGGGGAAGGCTGTCTCCAAGCAGAGGATGGCCCACTGGATAGTGGATGCCATCAACTTGGCCTACGAAGCACAAGGTGTGCCCTGCCTGCTCAGGTTGTGTGCTCACTCTACTAGGGGTGTTGCATTGTCCTGGGCACTGGCTCGTGGTGCCTCGCTAGCAGACATCTGTAGAGCTGCGGGTTGGGCGACTCCCAACACGTTCGCTAGGTTCTACAGCCTAAGTGTCGAACCGGTTTCCTCCTGTGTTCTCACCTCAAACGGGTAGTGGCACTGAGAGGACCGGCTCTGAGTCGGCTTGCGGCATTCTTACGCCTAATTCTCCAGAGAGTTCCTTAACCAGGCAAACCCTGTCGAGTCCTCCAGCACTCCGGCGTCCGGACGTGGCGGATCGTCCGGTGCCCGGCCTTTCAGCCAATGAATTCTTGAAATCTGGTGTGAGGCTAGTGCCCATATGAGAGACCCTGCTGGGATCTCATATGTGTATTCCACGGTATGCTTATTAGAGCCGTGTTTCCCCTGGAAGACCACGTTCTGCCATCTCTAATGATGCAGCCTAAGCCATCTCAGAGAATTCCATGTGCAATAGGGCCCTACGGGGTTACTTCACATGTCTAAATGTCACTTAACCCCCTCTGGGAGGAGGTGACTGCGCAGCGTGCCTCTTCCAAGCGGAAGGGCATGCTTCCCAGTGTTATCCTAGTCCTACTGTTTGGGTTGCTCAAGGAACAATAGTAGTTGACCTTCTCTGTGTAGAGCCCGGTCCTATTGTCTGCCTTATAGGAAGGATCAGGAGGCCTACACGGCACTGGAAGGGGCAGCTTCTGTGGCGCTTTGGTAGGGATCCCAATTTCGTCGGTCATCCGACGTGACTCGGAGTGACCGACTGAAAGGGCTATGTCTCGGTTATGTATGTAACCCTCGTTCCCTGAAGGAGGGAACAGAGACGTCACGTCCCATCACCACAGTCGCTGCACCACCGCTGAGCTGCCGGGTCTTCGGCTCGGCTCCTCAGCGAAAGCATGAATTAATGCGGTGCACCTGCTGCCTCTTATACTCACGCTGTGATCAGCGGCAGCTGGATGCAATAATCGCATGCCAATGTTCATTGGCTCATTTAGTTACACTCGAAGTGGATTGGTCTCTCTGGCGAGAGCCCCAATTTCGTCGGTCATCCGATGTGACGTCTTTGTTCCCTCCTTCAGGGAACGAGGGTTACATATGTAACCGAGACATTTTTCAGCATTTTGTGAATTTGAACCCTATCCAACAATGTCTCGTATGATTTTGAGATCCATCTTTTCACACTGATGACAACTGAGGGACTCATATGAAATTATTACAGAAGGTTCAAACGCTCTCTGATGCTTCAGAAAGAAACACAATACATTAAGAGCCGGGGGTGAAAACGTTTTGAATATGAATATCACGTTAAACTTATTTTAAACTTATTATATTTTAAACTTATTTTTAAATTGAACTTATTTTGCCTTCTAGCAAACATGCAAGTATCTTCTGTAGCTTCTAAAGGGCAGTACTAAATGAAAAATATATGATATTTAGGCAAAATAAGAAAAATGTACACCTCTTCACTCTGTTCTAAAGTTTAGCTGTTCAGAAGCTTAAGCAGCACAACTGTTTCCAACAATGATATTAAACCAGCATATTAGAATGATTTCTGGAGGACAAAGTGACACTGAAGACTTTGAATTACAGGAATAAAGGATATGTTAAAGTATTAAGATAGAAAACCATTATTTTAAATTGCAATATTATTTCATAATATTACCTTTTTTTTCAATATTTTTGATCAAATAAACGCAGCTTTAATGAGCAGAAGAAACTTCTTTAATAAACATTATAATATATATATATATATACAGTCAGGTCCATAAATATTGGGACATCGACACAATTCTAACATTTTTGGCTCTATACACCACCACAATGGATTTCAAATGAAACGAACAAGATGTGCTTTAACTGCAGACTGTCAGCTTTAATTTGAGGGTATTTACATCCAAATCAGGTGAACGGTGTAGGAATTACAACAGTTTGCTTATGTGCCTCCCACTTGTTAAGGGACCAAAAGTAATGGGACAATTGGCTTCTCAGCTGTTCCATGGCCAGGTGTGTGTTATCCCAATTACAATGAGCAGATAAAAGGTCCAGAGTTCATTTCAAGTGTGCTATTTGCATTTGGAATCTGTTGCTGTCAACTGTCAAGATGAGATCCAAGAGCTGTCACTATCAGTGAAGCAAGCCATCATTAGGCTGAAAAAACAAAACAAACCCATCAGAGAGATTGCAAAAACATTAGGCGTGGCCAAAACAACTGTTTGGAACATTCTTAAAAAGAAGGAACGCACCGTTGAGCTCAGCAACACCAAAAGACCCGGAAGACCAAAGAATTCTTTCCCTGGTGAAGAAAACACCCTTCACAACAGTTGGCCAGATCAAGAACACTCTCCAGGAGGCAGGTGTATGTGTGTCAAAGTCAACAATCAAGAGAAGACTTCACCAGAGTGAATACAGAGGGTTCACCACAAGATGTAAACCATTGGTAAGCCTCAAAAACAGGAAGGCTAGATTAGAGTTTGCCAAACGACTTCACAGTTCTGGAACAACATCCTATGGACAGATGAGACCAAGATCAACTTGTACCAGAGTGATGGGAAGAGAAGAGTATGGAGAAGGAAAGGAACTGCTCATGATCCTAAGCATACCACCTCATCAGTGAAGCATGGTGGTGGTGGGCATGTATGGCTACCAGTGGAACTGGTTCTCTTGTATTTATTGATGATGTGACTGCTGACAAAAGCAGCAGGATGAATTCTGAAGTGTTTCGGGCAATATTATCTGCTCATATTCAGCCAAATGCTTCAGAACTCATTGGACGGCGCTTCACAGTGCAGATGGACAATGACCCAAAGCATACTGCAAAAGCAACCAAAGAGTTTTTGAAGGGAAAGAAGTGGATTGTTATGCAATGGCCAAGTCAATCACCTGACCTGAATCCGATTGAGCATGCATTTCACTTGCTGAAGACAAAACTGAAGGGAAAATGCCCCAAGAACAAGCAGGAACGTCTCGGTTACGTATGTAACCCTCGTTCCCTGAAGGAGGGAACGGAGACGTCACGTCGGATGACCGACGAAATTGGGATCTCGCCAGAGAGACCAATCCACTTCGAGTGTAACTAAACGAGCCAATGGACATTGGCATGCGATTATTGCATCCAGCTGCCGCTGATCACAGCGTGAGCATAAGAGGCAGCTGATGCACCGCATCAATTATGTTTTCGCTGAGGAGCCGAGCCGGCGACCCGGCAGCTCAGCGGTGGTACAGCGACTGTGGCGACGGGACGTGACGTCTCCGTTCCCTCCTTCAGGGAACGAGGGTTACATACGTAACCGAGACGTTCCCCTTTCAGTCGGTCACTCCGAGTCACGTCGGATGACCGACGAAATTGGGATCCCTACCAAAGCGCCACAGGAGCTGCCCCTTCCAGTGCCCTGTGTAGGGCTCCTGACCCTTCCTATAAGGCAGACGATAGGACCGGGCTCTACACAGAGAAGGTCAACTACTGGTGTTCCTTGAGCAACCCAAACAGTAGGACTAGGATAACACTGGGAAGCGTGCCCTTCCACTTGGAAGAGGCACACTGCGGAGTCACCTCCTCCCAAAGGGGGTTTAAGTGACATTCAAACATGTGAAGTAACCCAGAGGGCCCTTTTGCACATGGAAGTCTCTGAGATGGCTCAGGCTGCATCTTTAGAGATGGCAGAACGTGGTCCGCCAGGGGAAACACGGCTCTAATAAGAATACCGTGGAATACACATATGGGATCCCGACAGGGTCTCTCATATGGGCACTAGCCTCGCACCAGATTTCAAGAATTCATTGGCTGAAGGCCTGGCGCCGGACGCCCCGCCGCGTCCGGACGCCGGAGTGCTGGAGGACTCAACAGGGTTTGCCTGGTTAAGGAACTCTCTGGAGAATTAGGCGTAAGGACGCCGCAAGCCGACTCTGAGCCGGCCCTCTCAGTGCCACTACCCGTTTGAGGTGAGAACACAGGAGGAAACCAGTTCGACACGTAGGCTATAAAACCTAGCGAACGTGTTGGGAGTCGCCCAACCCGCAGCTCTACAGATGTCTGCTAGCGAGGCACCATGAGCCAGCGCCCAGGACGATGCGACACCCCTAGTGGAGTGAGCACGCAACCTGAGCGGGCAGGGCACACCTTGTGCTTCGTAGGCCAAGGTGATGGCATCCACTATCCAGTGGGCCATCCTCTGCTTGGAGACAGCCTTCCCCTTCTGCTGTCCTCCGTAACAGACAAAGAGCTGTTCTGAGGTCCTGAAGCTCTGAGTTCTATCCACGTACTGACGCAGTGCGCGTACAGGACAGAGCAAAGCTAGGGCTGGGTCTGCCTCCTCCAGGGGCAGCGCTTGCAGGCTCACTACCTGGTCCCTGAAGGGCGTGGTAGGAACCTTGGGCACATAGCCGGGCCGGGGCCTCAGTGTTGCACTGGAGTCAGCCGGCCCAAACTCAAGGCACGACTCGTCGACCGAAAATGCCTGCAGGTCCCCCACCCTCTTGATTGAGGCCAATGCAGTCAGGAGTAGGGTTTTCATAGAAAGAAACTTCAACTCGACTGACTGCAATGGCTCAAAGGGGGCAGTTTGTAGGGCTCTTAGCGCCAAAGCCAAATCCCAAGAGGGAAGGGAGGGAGGCCTCGGAGGATTTAACCTCCTGGCCCCCCTAAGAAACCTGACGACCAGATCGTGCTTCCCCACCGACCTCCCCTCTATGGGGTCGTGGTGGGCAGAAATAGCAGCAACATATACCTTAAGGGTGGAGGGGGACAGCCTACGCTCCAACCCTTGTTGCAAAAAGGAAAGCACGGCTCTGATTGAACATCTCCGGGGGTCCTCCTGGTAAGAGGAACACCATTCGACGAACAGGTTCCACTTCAGCGCATAGGCCCGTCTTGTGGACGGTGCTCGTGCTGAAGCGATAGTGAGCGCTACCTCCTGGGGCAGGTCACCTAGAACCTCCGCGTCCCGTCCAGGGACCACACATGAAGTTTCCACAAGTCTGGACGCGGGTGCCAGAGGGTGCCCCGTCTCTGAGAAAGCAGATCCTTCCTCAGAGGAATCGGCCAGGGAGGGGCTGTCGCGAGGAGCATGAGTTCCGGGAACCAGGTCCTGTTGGGCCAATATGGAGCCACTAACAGGACCTGCTCCTCGTCCTCCCTGATCTTGCACAATGTCTGTGCTAGCAGGCTCACTGGGGGAAACGCATACTTGCTCAAGCCCTGGGGCCAGCTGTGTGCCAGTGCATCCGTGCCGAGCGTTGCCTCGGACAGGGAGTAGAACCACTGGCAGTGGGTGGTTTCTGGAGATGCAAACAGGTCTACCTGAGCAACTCCGAACCGACTCCAAATCAGCTGGACCGCCTGGGGATGGAGTCTCCACTCCCCAGGAAGTGCCGCTCGAGACAGCTCGTCGGCCGCCTGATTGAACACTCCTGGGATGTGGATGGCACGAAGGGACCTCAGATGCTTCTGACTCCAGAGGAGGAGGTGGCGGGCGAGTTGCGACATGCGACGGGAGCGCAAATCGCCTTGCCGGTTGATATAGGCAACGGTCGCAGTGTTGTCCGTACGGACCAGAACGTCCCTGCCCCAAAGGCGCCCTCTGAGGCGGCACAGGGCAAGGCGTACTGCCAGCAACTCGAGGCAATTGATATGCCAACGCAGAAGGGGGCCCGTCCAAACCCCTGATACTGCGTGCCCGTTGTACGTGGCACCCCAGCCGGTGGCCGAGGCATCCGTGAATACCACAGCATGCCTGGATACCTGCTCCAGGGGCACTCCTGCCCGAAGGAACGAAGGACCTGACCACGGGCTGAAGGTCTTGCGGCAGGCCGGTGTAATCTGAACCCGGTGAGTACCGCGTTTCCACGCCCACCTCGGGATTCGACCATGGAGCCAGTGCTGAAGCGGTCTCATATGGAGCAGACCGAGCGGAACTATGGCCGCAGCTGCAGCCATATGCCCCAGGAGCCTCTGAAAGAGTTTCAGTGGGACCGCTGTCCTGCCTGATAAAGTCTTGAGGCAGTTCAGCACCGACTGAGCACGTTCCTGGGTGAGGCGTGCTGTCTGGTTGACCGAATCCAACTCCATGCCGAGAAAAGAGATCCTCTGCACTGGCACGAGTTGCTCTTTTCCCAATTGACCCGAAGGCCCAACTGGCTGAGGTGCCTGAGCACCAGGTCCCTGTGTGCGCACAACAGCTCTCGAGACTGTGCAAGTATGAGCCAGTCGTAGAGGTAGTTGAGAATGCGCACACCCCGTTCTCTCAGGGGAACAAGGGGCCGCCTCTGCGACTTTGGTGAAGACACGAGGCGAAAAGGGACAGCCGGAAGGGCAGGACCTTGTACTGATATGCCCGACCGTCGAACGCGAATCGCAGGAATGGCCTGTGTCGCGGGAGAATCGAAACATGAAAGTACGCGTCCTTCAGGTCGATTGCTGCAAACCAATCTAGGGGACGGACGCATCCAAGAATGCGTTTCTGCGTCAACATCTTGAACGGCATCTTGTGAAGTGCACGGTTCAAAACTCGCAGATCCAAGATCGGTCGTAACCCACCGCTTTTCTTGGGCACAATGAAGTAAGGGCTGTAAAACCCCGACCTCATATCGGCTGGAGGGACCGGCTCTATTGCATCCTTCGCCAGTAGGACTGCAATCTCCGCGAGCAAGACAGGGGCATCGACGGCTTTGACTGAAGTGAACCGGATGCCCCTGAACTTGGGGGGGACGCCGGGCGAACTGAATCGCATAGCCGAGTCTGATGGTCCGCAGGAGCCACCGGGACGGGCTGGGGAGCGCTAACCAGGCTCCGAGAGACCGCACCAGCGGGGCCAACGGGCCCACCGACATGCCCGCGGTGGGGCAGCGAGGTGGAACACAGGGACCGGCCCCAGGGCCTGTGACGGCCTGGCCTGTGACGGCAGGGGGCGGGGTCTGGGTGTGTAGTGTAGCACTCACCTGATTTTTCCTCGCGTGGGAGGAGACACAGGAACCCGGCTTGAGGCTTGTGACAGCCCGGCGTTTGACGACTTGAAGCGGGGACTGGAGTGCTACTGCCCTTACCTGGTTCCACGAATGGGCAGGAGGGGTGCTCTTGGGCAACCACCCGCTGCCTGCTGGCGAGAGAGGAGGGGGGAAGTGATCCTGTGATGCACGGATCACCACTTTCCTCCTCTTGAGACCCGGAGATTGAGGAGACCGCTCTTTACTGATGTTTTGGGTACCGCTGGCTGCTGGGCCAGCGGCGGAACAAAATGAACAAAAGATACTCCACCCGGCCCTCCTCCGGGGGAGGGAGTGGTGCAGTCACCATCTCCCGATGAGCAGTCTCCTCCATCTCTGGGTCGACCGTCCCAGGGCCTCTTGCACTTGCGCTTGCCGCCAGGTTTGGCGGGGGCCTGGACGGGCTGGGCGTCCTGCCTGCGACCGGCTCCACGACGCTGCCTGGTGAAGGCTGCTGCGGCTGCGCGGGAGCGGGGGCGGCCGCAGGGGGGCGCCCACGGCGACGAGCAGGCTGAGTGGCTGCAGCCGGAGTGGAAGCAGCAGGTTTCCTCCGGCGCATGATGTGTTTGCCTCAGTCTGCTTCTGGGCTGCCGAGAACTGCTGGGCAAAGCTCTCGACAGCGTCGCCAAAAGGGCCGGTCTGTGACACGGGAGCATTCAGGAACTGTACCTTCTCCTGCTCCTTCATGTCAGCGAGACACAGCCAGAGATGGCGCTCCTGGACATCGCACAACCCAGAGACTGTGCGGTCACCTTCGTCACTCGTAGCGCGAGGTCCGTCGCAGCACGCAGCTCATGTAGAACCGCCAGGTCGTGACCACCCTCGTGCAGGTCTTTCAGTGCTTTGGCCTGGTGGACCTGCAGCAACGCCATAGCGTGGAGGGCGGAAGCCGCCTCCCCACAGGCTCTATAAGCACTGCCAGTTAGACCTGACGAATACTTAGAGGCCCGTGAGGGGAGACACGGATCACCCCGCAGGGTGGAAGCGGCTGTTGGACACAGTTGCATGGCCACAGACCGTTCCACCGAGGGGATGCCCGCATACCCCAAAGCGGCTCCACCATCGAGGGTGGTGAGAGCGGAAGAACTACAAGATGTGTTTCGGGCAGTGAAAGGTGCCCTCCACAGTCTTGTCAGCTCCTCATGCACTTCCGGAAAGAATGGCACCGGAGGGGGGCGCTGAGAACCAGCGCCACCCCCACCGAGGAACCACTCGCCCAGCCTCGAAGGATCGGGACACGGTGGCTTTTTAGGATTCCACACGAGCCCGACATTCTCGGCGGCCCGGGAAAGCATAGCCGTCATCTCTGGGTCTGGCACGGACAACGCTACCACACCCGAAGGGGGCAACGCAGCCGGGTCGTCATCCCCGGAGAGAGAGGGCCCGCCCTCCGATGCGGTGATCGACATCTGGTCGTCAGAGGGGGCACCGAAGGAAACGCGTGGCCAGCGCGCTCCTTCGGCAGCTCCACCGGCTGCGGAGTGCTTGAGGGGTGAGGAGCTCCACTTGGGGAAGCCCTCACCGTAATCCTCAAATCACCTCTAACTCCACCGGATCCAGTGTGCACGCCGGATCACGGCAGGCAGAGGGACTCTGCCATGTTTGACATAGCAGAGTCGCACTCCGAGATGGTCATGTCCCCGCAAGAAGAACATGAACCATCCACGAAAGCCACCTCAGCGTGCTGAATGCCCAGACACGTGAGGAAGCGATCGTGACCGTCCTGAGGCGCCAGGAAACGACCACACCCAGAAACGCACGGGTGAAAAGACATCTTTAAAAAGACGCGATCACCCGTGTTGCTCTTTTAGAGAAATTGCTCTTTCAGAGAAATGCTCTTTTAGTGCTGAAGCACGCAGGGGAGCTGGCCACCGCACACTCCTAGTGTGGCTGTCAGCAGGAAAACGATCTTTCTCTCCCGGACACCGTGACCACCGCTGCCGCGCCGTAACGCCCGCACTCGCTCGCAGAACACTCTCTTGGAAGGGAGAGCAGTAGCTTTAACCACTACCGCTCGGCTCCGAAGCGAAAGGATAATTGATGCGGTGCATCAGCTGCCTCTTATGCTCACGCTGTGATCAGCGGCAGCTGGATGCAATAATCGCATGCCAATGTCCATTGGCTCGTTTAGTTACACTCGAAGTGGATTGGTCTCTCTGGCGAGATCCCAATTTCGTCGGTCATCCGACGTGACTCGGAGTGACCGACTGAAAGGGAAACTAAAGACGGTTGCAGTAGAGGCCTGGCAGAGCATCACCAGGGATGAAACCCAGCGTCTGGTGATGTCTATGCATTCCAGACTTCAGGCTGTAATTGACTGCAAAAGATTTGCAACCAAGTATTAAAAAGTGAAAGTTTGATTTATGATTATTATTCTGTCCCATTACTTTTGGTCCCATAACAAGTGTGAGGCACATATGCAAACTGTTGTAATTCCTACACCGTTCACCAGATTTGGATGTAAATACCCTCAAATTAAAGCTGACAGTCTGCAGTTAAAGCACATCTTGTTCGTTTCATTTGAAATCCATTGTGGTGGTGTATAGTGCCAAAAATGTTAGAATTGTGTCGATGTCCCAATATTTATGGACCTGACTGTATATATATATATATATATATATATATATATATATATATATATATATATATATACACACTGTGTATATATATATATATATATATATATATATATATATATATATACAGTACTGTGCAAAAGTCTTAGGCCCCTAGTATTTTCACCAACAAAAAATGGTTTCAAGTCAGTTATTTCTATCTTTTACTGTAGTGTGTCAGTAGGAAATATTAGTTTACATTTCCAAACATTATTTTTGCCATTAATTGTAATAATCTAGTGAGATTTTTGTATGCACAAGGAGTCTGACAACAGCCAGTGCTCCACAAAGAGATCTGATCTCATCATCATCCAGTCTGTCTGGAATGACATGAACAAACAGAACAAACTGAGATAGATAAAAAAAAATAATAAAAACTGCAGAAAAACTGTGGCAACGTCTCCAAGACACTTCAAGAAACCGACCTACAAAACTACAGCATTGTAAAAAGTTTTAGGCACTTGCGTAAAAATGCTGTAAAGTGAGGATGCTTTCAAAAATAATGGCATATATAGATTTTATTTATCAATGAACTTCTATTAACTAAATTAAATCAACATTTGGTGTGACCACACTTTGCACTTAAAACAGCTTTTGCCCTAGGTACACTTGCGCATAGTTGTACACATAGGTTTCTTGAAGCATCTTGGAGATGTTGCCAGAGTTCTTCTGGATTTAATCTATTTCAGTTTGTTCTGTTTGCTCATGTCATTCCAGACAGACTGTATGATGGTGAGATCAGATCTCTGTGTGGAGCACTGGCTGTTGTCAGACTCCTTGTGCAAACAAAAATCTCACTGGATTATTACAATTAATGGCAAAAATAATGTTTGGAAACATAAACTAATATTTCCTAGTGACACACTACAGCAAATGATAGAAATAACTGACTTAAAACCATTTTTTGTTGGTGAAAATACTAGTGGCCTAAGACTTTTACACAGTGCTGTATATACAATATACAGTGCCTATAGAATGTCTTCATACCCCTTCATTTTTTTGCACATTTTGTTATGTTGCATCATGTTAAACTGCTTTAAATTACTTTTTTCCCCACAAAAATCCACACCCCAATCACCATAATGACAAAGCAAAAATCGGATTTATCACAACTTTGCAAATTTATTAAAAAGGAAACACTGAAAAAACGACATTGCATTGTCATTAACATTGTCTTCATACCCTTAACTCATACTTCGTTAAAGCATTTTGGATCTGCATCTTGCACATCTGCATTTGTTTTTTTTTTTTTGTTTTTTTTTGCCATTCTTCTCTTTAGATCGTTGAAAAGCTCTGTCAGGTTGGCTGGTGACCATTGGTGGACAGCCATTTATAGGTTTCTCCGAAGATGTCTGATTGGTTTCAAGTCCCAGCTCTGGCTGGGCCACTCGAGGACGTTCAGTTGTCCCTAAGCCACTCCTGCATTGTCTTGGCTGTGTGCGTAGGGTGATTGTCATGTTGGAAGGTGAAGTTTCAGCCCAGTCTGAGGTTCTGAGCGCTCTGAACCAGGTTTTCATTAAGGATATCTCTGTATTTAGCTGCATTCAGCTTTCCGTCTTCTCTGATCACTTCCCCATTCCCTGCCTCTGAAAAACACCCCCACTGCATGTTGTTGCCGCCACCATGCTTCACCACTGGGATGGTATTATGCAGGTGATAAGCGGTGCTTGGTTTCCCTCAGACATGAATAAGGAATTGAGGTTCATCAGACCAAAGAATCTTTTTTTTTTTTATAGTCTGAGAGTTATTTGGGTGTATTTTTGTAAATTCCAATCAGGGTTTCATGTCTCTTTACTGAGGAGAAGCTTGAGTTTGGTCACTTTGCCATCAAGCCCAGATTGGTGGTGTGTCGCAGATGTTTGTCCTTCTGTAAGTTTCTCCCATCTGCATATAAGATCATGGAGCTCAACCAGAGTGACCATCAGTGTCTTGATCACCTCTCTAACCAAGACCCTTCTCCTTCGATTGCTCAGTTTAGACAGGATGCTAAATTTAGGAAGAGTCCTGATTGTTTCAAACTTCATCCATTAAGGATTATGGAGGCCAAATGCTCCTGTGAACCTTCAACACAGCAGAATTAATTTTTAATTTTTTTGTAGTCTTCCCCAGATCTGTCTCAACAGAATCCTGTCTCTCAGCTCTGCAGGCCATTCCTTTGACCTTATGGCTTAGTTTTTGCTCTGACATCCATTTCAGCTGTTAAACTTTATATAGACAGGTGTGTGTGCCTTTCCAAATCATGTCCAATCAACTGAATTTGCCACAGGTTAACTCCAGTCGGAGTATAGAAACATCTCAAAGACAATCCAGTGAAACTGGAATGCTCCTGATCTAAATTTCAAGTGTCAAAGCAAAGGGTATGAAGACTTGTGCAATGTAATTTTTTCAGTGTTTCCTTTTTAATAAACTGACAAAGTTGTGATAAATCCGGGTTTTGCTTTGTCATTATGGTGAGTGGGGTGTGGATTTATATGGGAAAAAAAAAAATAATAATTTAAAGCAGTTTAACCTAACACAACATACCAAAATGTAAGGGGTATGAAGACTTCCTATCGGCACTATATATATATATATATATATATATATTTTTTTTTTTTTTTATTAGTGCTGTCAATCAATTAAAAAATTAAATCACGTTAATCACGATTAATCACAAATTAAAAATACTAGGATTTACCTGTAAATGTGTTGAAATAAAGAAATGCATGACAAATTAGTTTAAGGAAACAAAACCTTTCACACCTCTGCCAGGTATGAGACATAATCCTTATTACTCTTTTATCATTATTCTTTTGTTTTTATTCAGCCATTAACAGCCCTTATACTAGCAATGAAACGTTTACCAAACCATATCGCTTCAATCCCAGTATACATTTACCCAACTATTATCAAAAGTATTTTTATATAATTACAGCAAAACATTTTCTTGCGACCTTACGTGAAGTATCATGACAAAATGCATTAAGAAGAAGAATTGGACCATCGAGTGTTTGTAATAACTTCCTTTTGCGATCACATAAGGAATTTGGTGAGTTACTGTTTTTAAAATATGCCATTTATAGCCTTTTTTTTATCGCTGTACAAATTAGCATTTCAGATGTAAGGTTACACATTCATTATTTTTATGAAAATATCCAAATCTCAAGAAAATCGCATACAAACCATATCCTATGGTTATTATGTGTTTATTATCTTATATAATCTATAGTGGCTGTTATCATGTTTATTTCTGCTGTGTAAAAGCCTTAACATTTATGCTCTGGCTGAAACTCACGTTGTTCGTGATGTTACAACCGCATCTCTGTTCTTAAGTTGCCAGGTATCAGGTTTCAGTATAATACACATTAGTAAAAGGATCTATATTCCTGTGAAACACGAGTCACAATGAAAGAGTTTAAAGACTTGTAGAAACAAGATAAAATGGCATGGTTGCTTCAGCAATTGTATTTCTCTCACATTTGTTGTTGTCACACTATTGGTTAGGTTTAGGGTAAGGTTTAGTGTAAGTGGTATGTAGTTTACAAAGGTGATAGATCTTTAACTTTTTCCAAATAGTCACAATACATAGAACAAACAATCATTGTAATAAAACGTCACCAGATTCACATTCGTCTGTTTGGGAGAAAACTGAATGCTTTCAGCACCACTAAATGGACATATCACTTCGAAAGTGTAGGAAAACATGCAAGAAGCAACGTAATATAATTCTGCAGAAATGTTGTCACAGGGACATTCTTCCTGGGTTAGCTACAAATATCTGTAAATCTTCACTTTCAAAGAGGGAAAAGATACATTATGTGTAAATGATTAGTCTAAACTCAAGAAAGCCACCAAATTTTTCTCAATAAATGTTAATGCAATGACTCCTGCTGAGACAATGAGAGTGTCATGATCCAAATATAGCGTGTGTCTTCTCCAGTCCTGGATGTTTGTAATTGATCTCTCAACATACAACCATGAGGATTTCTCTGTGGGTTGTAATGACAGTGTGGAACAAGACCCTGGAGCAGATCCAACAGAAATGCATCTGAGCCCAGTTCCTCAATACACACAATACTGCTTTTCTGAGTTTTACAAAATAACACACTGCATGTTCAGGTAAAGCGCTATATGCAGTATATCTGTTAGTAGAGTTTTGCCAAGGGCAGTAAGTCATTCTCCATCTGAGTAGAGGATATGGTGCGTATGAGAACTGGGCAGCTCAAACCTGGCTTCCTTTTGGTGTTTAGAGTCAGTCCATAAGGAAATACAAGAAACCAAAGCCTTCAGTTGGACCTCAGAATCATTATGTCAGCTTTCTATAAGACATTATATCAGCCCAAGAGAAAAAGCCATAAGCTTTTATTTTATACTGATGGAAATACCAAACTGAAGCTATACAAAACTCACTTATAAAGACATAGCATTATTGCTATTATATAGCAGTTCTAAAATAAAGAATTTAATTTAGAATTTTGTGCCAAGATATTTTGTTTGACAAAGCCCTTGCAACAAACCTGGCTTTTGTACAATTTTGAAAAATGGAACTCCATGAAACAAACAGACAAATGGAATGACTATAACATTCCAGTGCTGTTATGAAAAATATCAGCATTCTTGGAATGTCACATGTACAATCAAATTAGGACATAGTGCTAACTGTTGAATTGTATAAAGGATTTAAAATATGATGTCTTTGTCATGTATTTTAGCCAAACAAATTGTAAATGCTCTAACTTTATTTTTTCATTCCTTTGCTAGGATTTTTTCTAACTTACTGCAATTTTCTGCACATTGAATAGAGCAAAGACTAATGAGAGAGCCCATAAAGCAGACCACAAATTGAAAAGGCAATAAAGTAAAATGACCTTATGTTAATAAAGTCACGTGGACTGTTATTTCTCAGCACTCCTGAACAGATGTGAAAACAAGCATGGGTTACATGTGCTGCATATAATAAAGCCCTTTGCCATGCATATGAACTGTAATATCATCAGTCAGATGGGTGTAGAGCCGTGTCAGGCTGCCCCACTTTACCAGTAAACCCTCCGTCCCATACATGCATATTTGCATGCGTGGGGGGATGCAGGGAGTTAAAACACTGAAAAAGGGAGGAAAACCATCAAAGAGAAGACACACGCTGCTACTTCAAACCTACACTGACACTTAGTGGTGAAGTCTGTGAGCGTTAGCATATACTCAGTGTTTTCTAAATGACATTTGTGCCTGTAAGAAAAATAACAAACTAGAGAAATAAAGTTAGTCAGGACATTGGCTGGACAAAGCCTTGTCTGAAAGTTTAATTTTTAACCAAATTTTTAAAATTTGGTTAAATAGATCCAGTATGAAAAAGCAAAAGCTACCCAGCTAGGCACTGAAAACATGATTTAACATTTTGTTTCTAGCATGTTTTAGCACAGTTTTAACATTTTGTGAGCATGTCACATTGCAAGCATGATTTAACATGTTTCTAACACATTTTACCATGTTTTAACATGAGCATGATTTTACACATTGCCAGCAGGTTTTGCTGCTGAAATTTTTCTAACATATTTTAATATATTGTAAGCATGTTTTAGCATGTTTCCAACATGTTTTACCTGTTGCTAGCTTGTTGTTAACATGTTGCAAACACGATTGAACATGTTTCTAACATGTTTTAAGACATTGTAAGCAAAATTTAACATGTTGCTAGCATGTTTTAACATGTTATTAGCATTATCGATTCTAACATGTTTCTTGCATTAAGTAAAACATCGCAAGCATGATTTAAAATTTTTAACATGTTGCTAGCATGATTTAACATTGTCAACGTGTTTTAGCCTGTGGCTAGCATAACATACCTTGTTTTAGCACATTGCTAACATGTTTTAGCACTGTGCAAGCATGTTTTAACACAGCATGATGCTAGCATGTTTTGGCACACTGCTAACATGTCCAAAGCTAATTACTATGCTTTGCTAGTGATACGACTGTTTCAAGTTTGGTCTCAGGAGAAGCAGCAGTAGCAGCAGCTTAAATTTTGTTGACCTTTTGTTTAGAATGAACTCAAACATTTCTCATCAAATTTTCTCCAGATTATCTGAGCTGTGCTAACTTTCATAGTTATAAAAATGAAAGAATGTCAGCAGTTTGCTTATATTTTAACCATAGAATTTTATAAGAAACATCTCAGACAAAGTTGATGTTTAAATGAACCAATAACTCTTGAGCTATGAAAGAGCAAACTCTGAGCAATAAAACCTCTCTGGGTGTGCGTGTCATGAGAAACAAAACAGTGGAGAGATCTCCTCTTTCCATAAGTGCACTTATTGCAGATACTTTTCTTCACCTTTTAACCTTGTGAATGGATCGCTTAAACGTTGTTATGATGTCATCGCTCATGCATGTTGTCAGCACTGCCTTTCTGAGGTCCAGGTCAGGAAATCTTCCTACTGATTCAGAGTGAAGGAGAGTAAAAGTCTTTAAGCCACCACTGATGAGATAATTCAGTCTGAGAGGCTGGTTTTCAAGAGTATTATGCTTAAATTAGTTTTCTAAAGAGCAGAACTTTATTTCCAGTGTGTCAGTTACCTTCAAAGCTTTTAAGAAAGAGTGCTGTGATACATAACAGCTTTAATAGCTGTGTATTTTATTAGCTGTTACTTCCTGAAGTCTGGCTTCTCCTGATCCTTATGTTTTCAGACTTACAGAGTTGCCTTTTCATATTGTTTTAGCAGTACAGATACCACCAGAGAATATCCTCAATTTCGGATTACCAAAATTAAAAAAAAAATAATAAAATAAATAAAATAAAAAAATAGTTATGGCAGATTTAATGCAGTTCACTTGACTGTATTTTGTCTACTTCTCTCTCCCCTTCTCTTCAAATTTAGGGTTGTTAATGGATTGCAGGACTTCCTGAATTGTCGTCTCTCATTCTAACACAGGCCAGATGTGGATGAGTATTCCCTGATTTTCACTGAGGTTTTCAGCAAACCGTTTCAGACTGTTCCTAAATGCTCTCTAAATTTTGCACGCTGATGACTGTGTACCATAGATATGTTTTATAGTCAATCAATGAACAGAATTCTGCTTTTTTTCAGCTTTTTCAAAAACTTTCAGATGGTGATAATTTTATTTTACAGACAAAAAAAAAAAAAAAAAAAAGAGAAAATACTTTGGTCTGTGATATCATAAATACATAATGATTTTCGTATGAGATTTCCGTGCCTTAGTGCCTTAGAAACAACTGCAAATTTTCCATTTGTATTGAAGTGGTCTTTCATGCTACAGTGGGAATTTGTTCAATGCCATAATATTCCTGTTACATTCAGCAAAAGCATCTGTTACAAAATGACTCCTAATAGCAAAAAGTGAAGTCGTAGACAATCTAAAACAGATCTTTCATTGTTTTATTTAATTTAGACGGTTATTTTAGGACACTGTGTACTTTTTATTTATGTCTGTCAATTAAATGTATGTTTGGTTTTCCACAGTCTCATCTTCTTCCTGGACAACAAAAACATAGAGGACAGAATGTTTGGAACTAGAAAAGCCTTCGGTCATTAGTCTGAAATCAAGTGGAGGATGCAGAATGAAAGAGGTTTTTGAATCATTTGTTCCATTTGGGTCAGACATCAAATCTATTGGCTGCATTTTTGTGAATTCTAGTCACTTGAGACCAAAGTAACTCAGGACTAATGAAAGAAGAGACAAATTTATAATGGCAATGTCAAAAGGTGTGAAAACCTTTTAGATATTCTGAAAAAAGGAAATTGTCAGGTCACTGAGAAATATAATAGCACTTGTCAACAAGTCACATTGTACTGTACTGTACTGTGTCACTGAGGTACAGTGGCATGCGAAAGTTTGGGAACCCCTTGCAGAATCTGTGAAAATGTGATTAATTTTAACAAAATAAGAGAGGTCATACAAAATGCATGTTATTTTTTTATTTAGTACTGTCCTGAGTAAGATATTTTACATAAAAGATGTTTACATATAGTCCACAAGACAAAAAAAAAAAAAAAAAAATGAAATTATTAAAATAACCCCTTTCAAAAGTTTGGGAACCCTTGTTTCTTACAGTTTTTCTCAATCACTTAGGTGCATTTCTCAGATCAGAAATGAAATTTTCAAAACTACTTGTTCAGCCTCCACATCATCTAGTCACTTGTGCACATCTTAAAAGCAGTTTCTAATTCTTTTGAACAAATTGCGATTGCTTTGGCACATTCATGCAACTGATTATGTACATTTGTCTGCGGTTTCCTACATTTTCAACTAATATCATGTTGCTCAAAATGTATTATATAGTTCTCTGCTATAGTCTTTCCCCTCAAAACATCTAGTCATTAGTTCATCATATAAGTCATTAAATGCAAAATGCTTGATCTAGTTGTCATAAACTGTCAAATATATTTTCCACACATTTCTATTAGACTTTTTGTAAATTTGCCGTGAACTGTGCAGGTGAATCTTGACTTTCACTAATGAAGAGAATATAGATCAACCAAGTATATACCAGTTCTCTGAAATAGCTCAAAGTTGCATCTCATGAACCTTCAATATAGACAGAGGACAACACAAGAGTTACAAATTCTGACAAAGGATCAACATCCAGAAAACGATCAGGGTCAACAGCCGAGAGGAAGAAGAGGAGTAAGGATGCATGGTGGAAGGGTACAGAGGCAAAACAGGGTAAGAAGCAGAAGAGGCCAAGTACATAGGCGCATATCAGATTAAATAAGGGCCACTATTGTGGACCATGTTGTCAATCATGGCCTTACAATGGCTGAGGCGGGTTGAAGGGTTCAGCTAAATATTGGGAGATCAACCATATCCTCAATAATTCAAACATTTCGAAACAGTCTCTTTCAATCAATATCCCACATACAGTAATGTGTAAATTTGTACTTTTGAAAGGATATATGGCATACATAAGAAGCGCAGCCTTCTGCATTTCAATACAGTAACTGTCATCCAAACTGTTGCCATAGTTTACATCAGGTAACACTAACAGAGTGCACTGTTATATTGACAACATGACTAAGCATTTTGACTACCTTGTTTGTGAACAATGACACAAGGACTTTTCATTCTGATGGCACTGATATGTTCATTGACATAAATACCTACTTTTGAGAAATGAGCTAAAGATGTTGAGTAAGTTACAGGCTTTTGTAGGATCCATTGTGTGGTGCTGTTTGCACGAATTGTTTTGAGAAATGCACATACTTCTTTGCAAATATTAAGGATGATTTGAGAAATGCACCAAAGCGACTGAGAAAAACTGTAATACTGTGCATGGTTAACTGGATGATCTACGACTGCTTTTTTTTTTGTTTGTTTTTTTTGTTTTTTGTTTTTTGTTTTTTGTTTTTTTGTCAAGTCACCTTTATTTATATAGCGCTTTTAACAATACAGATTGTGTCAAAGCACTTAAC
Source organism: Spinibarbus caldwelli (assembly GCA_039654775.1). NCBI lineage: Eukaryota > Metazoa > Chordata > Actinopteri > Cypriniformes > Cyprinidae > Spinibarbus > Spinibarbus caldwelli. The sequence continues at coordinate 29,247,502 of CM077250.1, read as the reverse complement.
AGTATCAAATTGGAGGATAGAGTGTCAGTTTGATGGTTGTTCATGAGTCATGTTTGTTCTGAACAATTCAACTGAGCACTGTTCTTCAGAAAAATCCTCCATGTCCTGCAGATTCTTCAGTTTTCCAGCATCTTTTTCATATTTGAACCCTTTCCAGCAGTGACTGTATTAGTTTGAGATCCATCTTTTCACACTGAGGACAATTGAGGGACAGAAGGAAACACCATTCATTCTTAAAACTTTTTGAATTTGAAGATCAAGGTAAATTGTACTTCATTTGTCTTCTGGGAAACATGCAAGTATCATCTGTTGCTTCCGAAGGCCAGTACTAAATGGAAAAAATAAATATTTCAACAAAATAAGAAAGATTTGGACATCTTCATCCTGTTCAAAAGTTTTCACCCCCTGGCTCTTAATGCATCGTGTTTCCTTCTGGAGCATCAGTGAATGTTTGAACCTTTTTTAATAGTTGTGTTTGAGTCCCTCAATTGTCCTCAGTGTGAAAAAATGGATCTCAAAATCATCCAGTCACTGCTGGAAAGGGTTCAAATATGCAAAAGATGCTGGAAAACTGAAGAATCCGCAGGACGTGGAGGATTTTTCAGAAGAACAGTGCTCAGTTTAACTGTTCAGAACAAACAAGGGACTCGTGAACAACCATCACAAAACAAAAAAACAGTCGTAGATCATCTAGGTAGCCACACACAGAATTAAGAACCAAGGGTTCCCAAACTTTTGAAGGGGGTTATTTAAATAATTTCAGCTATTTATTTATTTATTTTTGTCTTGTGGACTATATGTAAACATCTTTTATGTAAAATATCTTACTCAGGAGAGTACTAATTAAAAAATAACATGCATTTTGTATGATCTCTCTTATTTTGTTAAAATTATTCACATTTTCACAGATTCTGCAAGGGGTTCCCAAACTTTTGCATGCCACTGTATTTGTAGCACAAACAGTGTGGGATGAGTTATGCTCAAAAGTTTTATACTTAGCTCTAACCTCAGGATATATGCAAGAACAAGAAAACCGAATGTGGAAAAGTGTAAACACCTTTTGCTTTTCGTTTAAAAAGACGGCCATGTGTCGTACTTTGCTTAGTTTTATATAAAGCAGCAAATGTCTGACCTAATAGTTTTTCCTGAAAAATGAAAATAGCATTTTAGTTATTAAAAAGTTTGAAAAACTGAGTCACAGCTTTGGCTGATGCACAGAACACGTGTGAACAGACTTTAACCTGTTCTGAGAAATTTCCTTCAGCAGCTCATAAAGTGAATAATTCAGAGGAGACATGGGCACTGCTGACTCGATACTTCTCTCCATTGTTGTGGCTGAAAGCTGACGACATGTGACTCGTCGGTTAACGAATGGAAAATAAAGACTCTGGGCTATATCTGGAAAGTGTTTGGGAAGCTCAGAGCCGGAGTGGAAAAGCCCAGGGCTGCTTGTGGTCTGCAGGTATGCGCTACAGATCTCATGGCAGCACGTTTACTCATGCAGGAGTGTTTCATAGGCTTGAAAACAGCTGTTAGAGCACAGGCATTCCTGGACAGTTACGTAACCTAGCACAGAAGCGTGTATTACTCCACTTAAAGTTAATTGGGTGAGTGAGGTGGGCCTATTTGAGGCCACTTCATACTGAATAATTGCTTTAAAATGAATTAGACACATTTGTTTTGCAGCTGTAACTGAGCAATGGAGACCAAAATGAACATATAACAAGCACGCACACATATACAAACCTCAAATCAACATGTAGAATATCTACCATGCTTTTTTGTATTTATCACATTAACTAGAAACGTCACAATACATTTAAAATCTAACAAACTTTTTGTTGAAAATTTTGCTTCTGCAGTAATACATTCCATACGGACATGGAACAATAATTTATAGGATTGACTCTTAAATGGAGAACCAAAATGTTGCTGAAATTTACAATAAAACATACTGCATGTTTTAAATCTCAAAACTAACTCCCAAGTTTAAAATTAAGAATTTTTCTTTTCTACACTTCTGAAATGCCCGAATTTGAAATCAGGAGAATCAATCAGAATTTCCCTTCGACATGCCCCTTAACATGCGTTGTTGCCTTCTAAACAATGTGTGTCTGTCCATCAATTACAAGAATGATACTGCTGTTGAGCATCAAACTCAGAAGTTGTGCTGTCAGTGGATAGGTATAAAAAACTGCACCTCTAAAACTTAGCCTTTGTAAAGATCTGAGCATTAGAAATGCATGACTGCAGTTTATTTTTAATGACGTGACTGGGGACTGTTTTGTGAATTATTCTAAACATGTTGCTTTTTTTACTAAAAGAAATGGCAGTGCCAAGCATTTTGCCATCAGAAGGCAACACAGGTGTTTGTAATAAACCTAAAACCAGTGTTTAACGCTATTAAGAACCAAATGTAGGGGAGCATGGGGGACAGCTGTAACACACGTGGTTATATATTTCCACACATGCTAGCATAAACAAATTTACGGTATTTGCTGGTTGCCATATCAACACTTTATAGAGAAAAAAGAGCACCAAAATGTAAAAAATCATTTTAAGATATCACGTCACTCTTGGGCATCATTTTGGGGAGTATCACGACGCATGCACGTGCTTTTCCTGCACATAAACAACGCATGCGCGTGGTGCTGCTGACGCAGAACACACATGCGCTATACCTTGTTTATATTCAGGTAGAGCATGTGCATGCATCATGGTACTCTCCCTAGGGGGATGCGGAGGAGAAGGATTGTTGAATAAAGTTGTTATTTTAGTTTTCTTTGCGCACAAAAAGTATTCTCGTAGCTTCATAAAATTACGGTTGAACCACTGATGTCACATGGACAATTTTAACAATGTTCTTAATACGTTTCTGGACCTTGATTGTGGTAGTATCCTTGCTGTCTATAGAGGATCAGAGAGCTCTCGGATTTCATCAAAAATATTTTAATTTGCGTTCCGAAGATGAACAAAGGTCTTACAGGTTTGGAACGACATGAGGGTGAGTAATTAATGATATAATTTTTATTTTAGAGTGAACTATCCCTTTAACTGGCTATATATGAAAAGTTATTTTGATTAGGTGTGCACAAAACAGCAGATAAACAACTTCTGTGCATACTTTCACATCATTCTCAATAGCTATGTTTCCATCCACCTATTTTTTTTTTTTTTTTTTTTTTTTTGCACATTTTGGGATATCGCATAAAAAAAACATTAGATGATATTGCCAAGAAGCACATAAATTCTAAAAATGTGCATAAAAAACTTATGCACTCAACTAAGTAGGATTAATTTCTTATCCGATAAGAAAACATGCACATAAACTAAGATGGAAACACTTTTACCGAATAAATTCCTTAATGCGCATCAAAAAAGACATGTGACGTTGCGATGTGACCACACATAAAACTGGACCAACCAACAGACCGATCTCATTGCACAGCATCTGAAATGCTAGTTTTGTCATTCTAATATGCTTGAGGAAAGTCTCGTCAAAGTGCTTTGTTATAATTAACTTCAAGAACTGCGTTCCCAAACAGCAGACTCCGAAAATAAGATATCATGACCGCGTTTTGTCTGCGTGCTCTGAAGCTCGTAATTTATTGTATACACAAATTATTATATACAGTGCCATCTCCTACTGCAGCAAATTTAGTTTTTCTTCATGATATTTAGCGTAAGTTAATCAGGAAGTGACGATTTTGTTCTCTTCAACTCCCTGGATGGAAACGGTGATTTATTCGCAAATGTTTTATGCAAAATTCCAATTTTGCACATACTGAAAGTTTAATACGTAACTTTGGAAGGAAACATAGCTATTGAAATATGCATCAATACAATGAATTGCTATCAACACAGCACATCAACATAAAAAATGTTGCCATCATTTTTACTTGACCAATTCAATCAAAATCAGTCAAATCACTGTAGCACTTGTTTGCAGTTAGCAACAGATGTCAGTTTAGAAAATAACATCCAACAAATGGCAGTTTTACATTTTGGTGGATAATTCACGTGAATCTAATTTTTTTTTAAGTTTTCGTACAATCTGCCCCACTGATGCTTAGGTTTAGGGTGGGCCTTCATGCTTTTTTTTTTTTTTTTTTCTAAAAATCGTATAATTTCAGATGATTCACATATAAATTCATAATAAATCACCACCTCGTAAAATAGTTATTCTGTTGAGATCAGGTTGATAACATCATGTGCAGTTGAACAGAATATACAGGGTCAGTTCAGATATACGGTTTTAAAAATTAATGTGGTATATAAAGTAGAACTTAATTAATTAACATAATATCAGGTGCCTTTTATTTTAAAGAAATATAGCACAAACACTATTCGAGCAGAGCATTTCACAAAACGAAATTTGTTATATTTTAAATAAACAAAGGAGATATAGTGTTCAAAATTTAGACAAAATGTATTTGGACATTTTCTAGTTGTTAACTTTGCGGTCACTCTGCTAGGAAACCTTGAGAGAAAATGAATTCAAACATCCACAAAAATCACTGTGAAACAAAGTTATTGAATATTGACTCAGAAAAGTGAAGTTGCTTGTGAGAAAAGCATAATTTGTTTGGTGTCATTTCTGATGTTTTATAATCTAATATAAGGATATTCATTTATATAATGTATTGATATTCATCAGTAAGCACTTTTTGTGAAGTATTTTTTCGGCCATTGTATCAGTGTTACTTCATGTCATCCAAAATTTACTATTTTGTAGTACAAAAATGAGAACTGGTTTGTTTTAGACAGCCTGTTGCTCATTCCTGTGGACTAATTACCAAATCGACTATCTTTCCATGACTCAGTCCTCATCATCTCTGCACTCAGTCCCAGCACATCTGTGAAGGCTTGTGCTGAAGAGATCTATCTCGTGGTTGATAACTCTAAGACTCCTGTGGTTGGTGGGATGTATCACTGATGTATCATCAGATGATTTAGCAATGGATAAGAAAACGTGACAAACGTGACGCCTGCTCGAGTCTGATTCTTATCATTGATATACTATTTTAGTTTTTAGTATTATATATAATGAATTTCTATTTTTATATTTTCCATTTTTATTTTAATTTTAGTTACATTTTTAGTAATTCTGTTGTGCTGCCATTGTTACTATTTTTTAAAAAATATATATCTATATAGTTCTTATTTATTTTTACTTCAGTTTCAGTTATTTTAGTACTTCAAGTTAAATTAAAGGAAAATGAGAAATGTCTTGGCAAGTAGCAAAAATAAAATGCTTGATGCATCTTTTTTTCCTTCTCGACCATGCATTATAGGCAATGTAAAACACTGCACTGAAATTAGACAAATTTGATGAAAAATGCTCCCTCTGCTAAGGTCACGGGGGAAAATGAGAAAAAGTTCCAAGCACATGCTAAACCCTGTGCACACTTGAGGACTCCAGTCTCTTGTTTTCTGTTGTGTTGATGCACACACCACGCAACTAATCACAAACCGAGCAACTCAGTTACACAATCATCTCCTCCCAGTCTGCGGCTATGATCCTGAAATTCCATTCTTGCACAAACAACATGAAGGAGGGGCTTTATTTGCACAGATAGCTGCCAGTTTGATGGTTTGTTTTTGTTTTGTCACTGCCTCACCCTCCTTTCACTGCCTTTCATCTCAGTTTTATTGGTTGTTGTTCATTGGCTGTTCTCTACCTGTTGATGACAATGTACACGCCTGACTACAGTGAGTCGACACTGTGAGCAGGATACAATCTAGGGCGTTCTGTTACAGACTCAAAACATAAAAGGCCGTGAGCTTCTGTTTTGTAGTGTGCTCCAGAGTTAAGAACTGCCCTTTGTTATTTGTCATTCACAACCCCAAGTAACCATAAGGTGTGACTCATTCAGCATAGAGGGTTTTTGTTTGTGGAGGGTTGCACTCTAATGCTTCTCATGTGTGGATGAGATGTTTAAAGCCAGCCATTAAAAGGAAATTCCATCATATTTTAAGGAAAAGTCTTCAGATCCTGGTATGTGGTACTCCTCTGGAGAGATAAAAGAGAAAGAAAATAAGAATGTGAGGAAGAGAGAGAGGGGGAGAGGAAGAGGTCAAGAGCGATGATGGGACATGGCACACTGTCAGAAAACTGAGCCATCTTTCAAATCTGTTATCCCTGTTGCATTCATAATATTTAAGGGTTGATTGCCAGTTGAACAGGGCTGTCATCAATGACTAATGATGGTTTTAAAGTGTTAATTCACAAACATTTTTGCAGATTTTACCTCTGCTTTTAACAGAGTTTAACCTCACCTCAAGATCCAGAAAATGAGCCAGCTGAACATTTACCCTTTTCTGATCAAATGGTACCAAATTAGCATCTATACTGACAACATGTTTACATGGCAGATTCATGTTGACTATTTATATGCTAAACCCCAACAAAAGTCCTATTCTGATGGGACTAGTTTTACAGAAGGTTGTTAGAGAAATTTGTGTTTCAAGACGTACTTTGCGATTTTAATTCCGTCCATGTCTGTGTTTTTCTCACACAACCTCTGTAATAATTCCAGGGCAAATTACCTACTGTTTTTCGGCAAACTCAGTGATCCTCTGAGAAAACTAATCCCATCCGAATGTGAACGTCTGTGATTGCCGACAATATTTCTCTCACAACGTGTTTCCTTGTGTGTTTTGGCCAACGTGAAGTACCGTAGATGCTCTTACTACTGCGCGCATTTTTGATGTTTGCCTCCCAGCAAAGAAATTTTAAAAATAATAATAAAAAATTCAAGCGCCATATCATGTAAACTGTTAAGACAGGCTACTGTAATACTGTTACAGTGCTGTTGCTGCTACTGTTTTACTACAAATAAATAAAAAAATAAAATAAAATAATTAAACTAAAGTTACCACAAATGAACCATGGTTTTGCTATACTAGCCATAGCTTAACCATGGCATTTATAGTAAACCTGTGGTCAAAGAGATGTTAGTCCCATCTGAATTGGTACATGAAAATCACAGATGTGGGGTGACAAGAATCGAAACTCAAATGTAGTGTAGAAAACTTGAACTTTTTAGAAAAACTGTTCTTCTTGAGGAGACTCAGACTGTATGGAGACAATAAAAAAAAAATCATGACTGTGTTTTATCAGGCTGTTCTGGAGAGTCTAATCAGTACATGATCCAAGTTTTGTATGGTAACCTCTCTGTACAATTAAAAAAACTTTCTTACATTGTCCAGACTGCCATGAAAACTGCCATGTAGTGGTTATATTATAGCCTCATATTGTGTTCAAAGTCTAAATTTCAGCCTAAATTTATGCCAAGTTAGAATTTTAAAAAAAATAAAAAATCACTAATTATTGAGTTTGACAAGACCAAAATAAGTGCAAACACAATGAAATCCACATCAAGGCACGACTTATGAAAGCAAGTAATGTGAGATTGCACAAGTAAAGGTCTTTGCACACTCTTCCAAAATTTTTGAATGTTAAAAAATAAATACGACCTCACGTTGAGTCAATCATGTTTACACACTGCCTCCAAAACTTTTCTGTCATAAAAATTCAGATCATGATTTTTTTTGTTTTGTTTTTTTTTTTTTTTCACATCCATAGCAAGCATTTTGATAGGAAAGGATGATGAATACTAAAAAAAAAGAAAAAAAAAAAAAAACGCATACCTTGCATACTCAGTGAGTTGTATAAGTAGCAGCTACAACAAAACTGCTCTCACACTGACAGCAGTTACATTCCTGCAGATCAGTTTGTAATAGGCGGTCCTGCGGTATCCATCTGTATTCAGCCACATTACAAAATGAATAATGTCTGGAGAATTATGTCGCTGCCAGTGGGAACCTCCTGGAAGTCATGTCAAATGTCACTGTTCCACAAGAATAAACCACATTTCTTATGAACTCACATTTGATTAGCAGGCATCACGATATGGCTCTCATCTTCATCTTTGACTGCAACACATCGCTCTAAGAAATGATTTCTAAATGTTCCTTGGCAACCGTGTAACACAAGAACAGCTGGAATTATCATTCGCTGCACCTCATGTGACTCACGGTTTGAAAATGGCTGCACAGAGACTGTGTGGTAAATGATGGCCTTGTCTTTAATTCTCTCTGAAAGTCTGTTCTTAGACCACAAAGAGATTTACTGCATATGGATCAAAAACACATATTGTGTCTGAGATATGTTCCGGTCTTGTGTTTTAAGAGACTCAAGAGACAACAGAGACGGACAATAGAGCCGTCATCTCTTGTTGGGATGGTAATTGAGTGCAGATCAGCACTGGCGGCACTGGACTGTCAGAGCTCATTTCTGAACAAAATTCTGTCATCATTTACTCGGACCTAATATCAGTACAAACCCATACGACTATTCTTCTTCTGTGGAACAGAAAAGAAGTTTTGAAAAATGTCTAGGCTGCTCTGTTCTCTATCAAAAGCTACTCTGTATTTATGTAGCACCGTGGTCCTGTGAGGCACGACATTTCGTTCCACTGTATGCCCCCGCATGTAGCGGAATGACAATAAAGCTCAACTTGACTTGACTTGACTTGACTCTCGATGCTGCGTATTAAACGCTAATGAGAACATTCTTTGTTCGACCGGTTGTGAAGCACGTGTGTCAAACACGCCAAGAATTGGCTTAAATAACCTCGGTAGGTGACGTAACTGACACGGAAACATCCTCAGGTTTTCTTTGTCTTCAAGGACCGCATTGTGTGCGTGTGTTGTGAGAAAGCAGAGAGGGAAAAGAAAATATATATACTGTAAGTAAAGTACTTATATCATCATGGCAGAGTCTGATAAGCGATGTGTGCCTCCTTGTCAGAGGCTCATCTCGGAGGACGATCCTCACAGATTCTGTTTTGAGTGTTTGGGGGATGAGCACGCTGCCCTCGGGCTCGAGGGAGAATGCGAGCACTGCGATGTTTTGCCTATCAAAGTGCTTCGCGCACGGCTTGCTTTTTTCAAAGACGAGTGAGCTGCTGCTCCCTCGGTAAGATCCTGGGGGTCGCGTGTTGATCTGGTTGAGGCGCGTGAGACGGGTCCACCCCTTTCTCTCGCGCTCTCGCCGGATCACGAGGTCCTCGCGTCCGCTTCTGAAGTGCGCTTCGGCGCTTCTTCTGAACGGGCCAAGGATACTTCATCTCATGCTTCTGCGGAGATGGAGAGTGCCACCTCAGAGCGCTCCGTTCGCGATGACAGAGCCTATGAGGAGTTACTCGAGGTGATAACTCGAGCAGTCGATCGTTTAAAACTAGACTGGCCGCAGGAGTAGGAGACCCCCAAACGCTCAAAGTTAGATGACAGGTTTCTGTTAGGTGGCCGAGGGGAAGAGCCTCAGCGACGGTCTCTCCCCTTCTTTGGCGATCTCCATGACGAGCTGGTTCATTCATGGAGTAAGCCCTATTCGTCCTGTGTCTTCGTGCCATCGACGACGATTTATTAGACTATCGTGGAAGCAAAGGCACGGGGCTACAGCATGATGCCCCAGGTGGAAGTGACGCTTGCAGGCTATCTCTCCCCTGGAACTTCATCCTCCCTGAAAAAGCCTATGCTCCCCACCAAGCCTTGTAGAATGACATCCTCGCTGGTGGGGAAAGCTTCTGCAGACGTACCAAGCTGACCTGCTCAAAGACTTGAGCACAGGTGGGACCATCGATGAAGAGGCGTTTTCCGAATTTCGCCGGGCCACAGATCTGTCTCTCCGTGCGACTAAGCAGACGGCCCGTGCCATCGGCCGTTCTATGGCTGCTATGGTCTCCACGGAGAGAAATCTGTGGCTGAACCTCACGGGCATCAAGGAGAGGGATCGATCTTTCCTTCTTGATGCCCCCGTCTCACCTTCCGGCCAATTTGGCGATGCTGTCAACTCAGTCGCCACTAGGTTTCGGGAGGCAAAGCGCTACGAAGAAGCGTTCGTGAGGTTTCTCCCCCCGCTGTGCTCAAGCGTCGGGAACCCAGTCCCGACCAGGTTCAGTTCCTCTGAGGCGAGAAACCCAGAAGGAGAGTGTGGCGAGTCGTGCGCCCCCTCGAAGAGACTGGGGAGCGGCTCGCCGCACTTCTCAATCCGCATCGAAGAGACTGGATCTGCGGCGCATCATCTCCGCTAAGAAAAAGTCCTGAGGCTGGTGCGCCCAGGACCGTGGGGGTGTGCCCCCCCGGGTAGGTGCGCGTAAAATTCCAACAGTGAGTAGAGGCTCCTTCCTGGCACCCTCAGGGGACCGCTGTACAATCTCCGCCACCACTGGTGTTTCGGAGACCAGCGGTCTCCAGCGAAATGTTAGGTGTTCGGTTGCCTCCTGCCACGTTTCAGGACACCAGACATCTAACATCCCCCCATCAAAGCGAAGTGTCAAAACTAGTGCCCCTTTCAGAGAGGCTGGCAGCGTGGAAGCTACTGCCAAATACCTCTCCGTGGGTAGAAAGGACTGTAGAGAAAGGCTACAGGATTCAGTTTGCATATCGGCCTCCGCGTTTCAACGCCGTGGTCTCCACTTCCGTGAAACCAGAACGAGTGCATTTGTTGACACAGGAATTACAAGCTCTGTTGAACAAAGGGGCCATAAAACGTGTTCCCCTGCCAGACAGAGACTCAGGCTATTACAGCCAGTATTTTCTGGTTCCCAAGAAAGATAGGGGGTTGCGTCCCATTTTAGATCTTCGCAGTTTGAACCGCTACCTCAGAACATACAAGTTCAAAATGTTGACAATCAAGATGATTGTGTCTCAGATTCAGTCGGAGGATTGGTTCACGTAGAAATCTTGCCACAACACAGGAAGTTCCTGAGGTTCGCTTTCGGGGGCGAAGCTTACCAGTATCAGGTTCTTCCATTCGGCCTAGCTTTGTCACACCGCACGTACACGAAATGCATGGATGCAGCACTGGCTCCTTTGCGACTCCAGAGCATCCGCATTTTAAATTACATAGACGATTGGCTGATTCTGGCTCAGTCTCAAGAGCTTGCGCTTCGACATTGGGATGTCGTCCTAGTTCATCTCGAATCTCTGGGGTTGAGACTCAATACCAAACGCCCTAAAGAACATCAAGCTAGGCCAGAGGATTACTGTTCATTACCTTCAGAGGGTTCTAAGTCTCATGGCAGCTGCATCCACGGTGATACCCTTGGGTCTCCTGCACATGAGATCGTTTCAGCTGTGGCTCAGAGCCAGGGGATTTCATCCAAGGGCCAATCCCCAGAGGCAAATAAGGGTTACGCGCCAGGGGCTTCGTACCCTTTCTATGTGGTTCAGACCCCGGTCTCTGACTTTGGGTCCCACTCTAGGTCCGTGTTGTCGTCGCAAGATGCTAACGACAGACGCTTCCCTCATGGTCTTGGATGGCCTTCCAGCCCAAGGGATCTGGAGAGGCCATCTTTTTGATTGGCACACCAATTGCCTCGAAATGATGGCTCTATTTCGGGCCCTGAAATACTTCCTCCAACAGCTGAGAGGCTACCATGTCCTAGTGCGGGTGGACAACACGGCGGTAGTCTCTTACATAAATCACCAGGGCAGACTGCGTTCGCGCCGCCTGAACAGGCTAGTGCAGCAGGTTCTGCTTTGGGCACAGGACAAGTTCCTGTCCCTCAGGGCGATTTACATCCCCGGGTATATGAATGTGGGAGCAGACTTGCTGTCCAGACAAGCTGTGACACATGGGGAATGGAAACTCCACCCCGTAGTCAGTCAAGTCTGGGAAAGATTTTACGAAGCAGAGGTGGACCTCTTTGCTTCACAGGACTCCTCCAGCTCCCCTGGGTCTGGACGCTATGGCCCATATGTGGCCCAGACGGGGTCTTTACGCATTTCCCCCGATCGTTCTGCTCCCGGGAGTCCTGGCCAAGGTCCGTCAACAGGGGTCTCGCCTCTTACTGATAGCGCCCCGTTGGCCGACCAGAGTATGGTTCTCAGATCTAGTATCCCTCCTCGACGGCTCGCCGTGGGAGATTCCGGTCAGGAGGGATCTTCTCTCTCAGGCACAGGGGACAGTGTTTCATCCACGGCCCGAGCTCTGGAACCTTCATGTCTGGCCCCTGAGGGGGACCAACTGAGACATGCTGGGCTTCCAGCCGACGTAGTAGATATTATTCTAAGCGCTAGGGCTCCCTCCACTAGAAGAAGTTATCCCTTCAAATGGCACATTTTCGAAAATTGGTGTATGGCACACCATGTAGACCCAGTTCACTGCCAAGTTGTTTCAGTGCTGTAGTTCCTGCAAGAGAAATTGTCCTCAGGCACATGTCCTGGTACTCTCAGTGTCTATGTGGCCGCCATTTCGGCTTGCCATGTTCTGATTGATGGAGTTTCTGTGGGAAAGCACCCTTTAGTTGCCCACTTCATTCGGGGAGCTAGGCGGTTAAGGCCGCCCACTAGAGCGACAGTCCCTTCATGGGACTTAGCTATTGTGCTCGAGGGTCTGGTCATGACCCCTTTCAAACCACTGGAGTCAGCGCCTGTCAGGTTTCTGACTCTAAAGATGTTTTTTTTTTGTAATGGCCATTACTTCTCTTAAGAGAATTGGGGATTTGCAGGCTCTGTCAATCTCACCATCCTGCCTAGACTTTGCCCCTGGGCTGGTCAAAGTTATTTTGCATCCTCACCCGAATTATCTTCTGAAAGTTCCATTCTCGACCATGAATCCGGTCGTTCTTGAAGCCTTCTGCCCTCTGCCGTTCACGACACCTGAGCAGGAAAGACTTCACTTACTGTGTCCAGTACGTGGTCTTCAGATCTACGTCCACCGCACTAGCCAGTGGCGTAAGTTGGAGCAACTTTTCATACGCTATGGGGGCCGTAACCGGGGGGCGGCTGCCACAAAGCATACTGTATCACATTGGGTGAGGGATGCTATTGCCTTAGCCTATGAGGCGCGTGGTCAAGCTTCGCCTCTAAGAGTTAGAGCCCATTCAACCAGGGGGTTGCATCTTCTACGGCTTTGGCAAGAGGTGTCCCCTTGCAGAAAGTGTGTGATGCGGCAGGCTGGTCCTCTCCACACACATTTGTCAGATTCTATAGTTTGGATGTCCATGCTACTCTTGAGTCAACATCCCATAGGCATGTCTGAGACCTTTTTCAATGTTTGTGCACACACTCCACAGCCTTGGGGGGTCCAGACACTTTCAGTGCGGCGGCGTTGGTATTCTCGTTCCCATTAGCGTTTGATACACAGCATCGAGAGTAGTTTTTGATAGGGAACGTCTCGGGTTACTTGACTGTAACCCTGTTCCCTGAAAAAGCAGGAACGAGATGCTGCGCCTCAACGCCGCACTGTAGGCGTGCCTGGACATCCTTTCAGACAAAGGTGTAACCTGAGGATGTTTCCGTGTCACATCTATTTATAACCTCCAGGTGTGTGTAATCAGTTACGTCACCTACCGAGGTTATTTAAGCCAATTCTTGACATGTTTGACACACGTGCTTCACAACCGGTCGAACAAAGAATGTTCTCATTAGTGTTTGATACGCAGCATCTCGTTCCCGCTTTTTCAGGGAACAGGGTTACAGTCAAGTAACCTGAGACGTTCTCCGTACAATAACAGGAGTCACAAAAAATATGTTCCAAAAATGTTTTGCTAACATTCCCGTTAAATTTATTGGTTACACTTTATTTTAAAAGGGTCATGAATTGAGAAATTAAAATTCCCTTGATCTTTTGATATATAAGAGGTCATTGTGCTATAAAAAACATTCTGTAAATTTCAGAACTCAAAAGTTTGTCATTACTCTAAAAACAGCTTATTTTGAAGGCAGTCTGCCAAAACGACAGCTTGTGGAATGTTCTACTCTATGATGTAATAGTGTGGATAAGCACCACCTCCACAGAAGAAGATCAACTTGCTTCTACATCTGCTTCTACATCGCTGCCTGTTCAACCCCGTCCACCGATTCTGCATCTATGCCTGTTCAACCCCGCCCACCTATTCTACTTAGGCGCGTTCGACTTGAAGCAGCTCTGTGCAGAATGATCACTGTATGACATCAAAGTACCGCGAGAGCGATAAGAGAGCAGACCGATCCTATGCATTCGAATTGCTCTCGCAGTACTTTGATGTCATACAGTGATCATTCTGCACAGCACTGCTTCAAGTCGAACGCGCCTCTTCACTGCCTGTTTAGCCCCGCCCACCGATTCTACATCACTGCCTGTTTAGCTCCGCCTACCGATTCTACATCATTGCCTGTTTAGCCCCGCCCATCGATTCTACATCACTGCCTGTTTAGCCTCGCTGAAGCCTCGCTTTCTGCTCTACACAGAAACCAAAAGATGAACTTTATTCGATGAACTTTATTTTTAACGAAGTTCCAGACCTCATCAGTAAGAACTTTGTTCACTCATTTTACCGCAGATTCATTTGCAAACAAAGCACAATTCGACGCAGGACTTTTAGAAAGATTAAAACTGAAAGACAATGCTGTGCCAACTACATTGGTTCCAACAGTAATGTCGCAACACAAGTTTGAGTAACTGTTTTCATTACGTGGTCCCAATTGCATTGTGTGTAATTACAGATTGTTTGATATGTACGGAGTATTTTTGCGTTTTTAACCTAAAACACAGCAGCATCCATCTATGAGGAATGTAAGATGTCAAACTTGCACAATTGTTAGCCAATCATAGCGCTGGGCGTTTACTTCCAAGTCTACAATCCACCACGCCTATTCAAACAGAGCATTCTGATGAGCAGGGTTAAAAACAGGACAGAAAATAGGTGATGTAAAAATCTTGATAACATAATAAGTGGACCTCAGAGAACAGTACAAAATAGAAAACAAAAGCAGTTCATGACCACTTTAAGGTCCAATTCTAACTATGACTTTGTCTCAATAAACTCCTAATCTGCTGCTTATTAATAGTTAGTAAGGTAGTTGGTTAAGTGTGGGTATGGGGTAGGATTATGAATCTAAAATATGGTCATGTAGAATGTGCTTTATAAGTATTAAAGGGGTAATCGGATGCGACATGAACTTTTACAACTTGTTTGAACTGAAATGTGTGTTGGCAGTGTGTGTACACAACCACCCTATAATGATAAAGATCCACCCAGGGGTTTTTTTTTTTTTAATCTCGTTAAATCATTTCCCCTTTCTCAAGCCATTTTCAGATGCCTGTCTGTGTGACGGCACACAGACCCAGGCCCCTCCCACAATTGTTGATTGACACGGCCGCCTTGCCTTAGACCCGCCCTGAGTGAGCTGAGAACAGTCCGCCATTGTTTCGACGCCGGATTAGGAGTAGACAAGAATGGCTCCTAAGCAATTGAGGTGTTCTGTTGTTGGATGTAATAATGAACATAGCAGTCGTCATTTACTCCCGACATCTGAGCCGCTGAAGACGCAGTGGATTACCTTTGTTTTTGAAGGGAATGCGCCCCCGGCCTACCTAAATCACCTTCGTGATCCAGCCTCACCTACAGAAGAAGTGAGTATAAGTTTATTTTATGAACCTTTGCAAATTGCCTTTCCTAATAACTTGTTAGTTAGCAAGTTCCGCGGCTAAAGTAAACAGTGGCTGTGTTCAAAATGCCATACTATCATACTACTCTTACTATTTCTGCAGTATCCAGTATGTATGCTGTGCATAGTATGCAAATTTTCTACCTGCATGGAATACCCGGATGACCTACTATATTTGCCAGAATCTGCTAAATATAACTTAAGTACACTGAAATCAGTACAGAAGCTGTGTTCGGAATGGCATACTACTGTACAACTCCTACTATATTACAGTATGCAATTTTCTGTATGCATGGAATGCTGTATTACTTGCTACATTTGCTGAAATTTGATGTATGCATCTGAAGACTGCGTGGGATACTGTTTCCCAGAACGCAACACACTCCATGTGACGTTTCATCTTCAAACGCGTGAGTAAACTGGAGGCGGGGAATAGTAATTATAAATGTAAGACTTGTATATGTACATAGGCTATATACATATACATGTAAACTACAAACTATCGCTGTGTATCTAAACACAATATCGTTAGTAGGACATAAATTGTACTTTAATCTCTGTGGCACGTTTCCGATCAAGTCAAATGACGTCACTTTTATCTCTATAGCGCTTTATACAGTACAGATTGTTTCAAAGATATTAAATAATAATAATAATAATATTGCAGCAATATAATATATAAATAAAATATATAAATAAAAATAATATTTCAGTTATGCAAACAGAATTCAATTCCCCTGTCAGCATTCACAGCTCTAAAAAGAAACAGAGTGTATTTACTCTAAGGACAAATAGACCAATTTGTTGTCAGAGGCTATTTACATTAACTCTGCTCACCAATGCGTGGCTGCGATAAACAGCACTGCAAAAGACACATGTAATTCTGTAGTATCAGTGGTGCAGTGAGTAAAACAAGGAGTTTGCCTTTGATGCGATCGACCCGAGTTCGATTCCGGCTTTTGTCAAACTCGTGCTTCTTCTTTTCCCATCACATACCAGATCAGAAAGGCATTTATTTTCAATAAAAATTAAGTAAATATTTGAAAAGTGGAAATAAAAATGCCTCATTTATAATACAGTGTTATGTATGCTTAGCCGTAGGTAGGTTTTTGTCCAATAAAGTGGCATATAATAAAATGTATATATATGATAATTTACACTCAATATGTTATTGCATACTGTTTTATAATGTACTACAGAACTGAAGTATAAATATCTGACACCTAAGTACTATTTACATGCCTGTTGCTGAAGAAAAATGCTGCTATTTTAGTGTAAACAGAATTTATCATTATTTGCACTTAGTGTAATTAGAATATATATATATATATATATATATATATATATATATATATATTATGATATATATATATATATTATGAGGTGCCAAACAGGAAATAATTATATAAAAATCTGAATATATAGTTATAAATCTGAATATATAAATGTAAATCTAAATATATAGTTATAAGTCTGAATATATAAATGTAAATCTGAATATATAGTTAAGTCTGAATATATAAATGTAAATCTGAATATATAGTTATAAATCTGAATATATAAATGTAAATCTGAATATATAGTTATAAGTCTGAATATATAGAAGTAAATCTGAATATATAGAAGTAAATCTGAATATATAGTTATAAATCTGAATATATAGAAGTAAATCTGAATATACAGAAGTAAATCTGAATATATAGTTATAAATCTGAATATATAGAAGTAAATTTGAATATATAATTATAAGTCTGAATATATAAATGTAAATCTGAATATATAGTTATAAGTCTGAATATATGAATGTAAATCTGAATATATAGTTATAAGTCTGAATATATAGAAGTAAAACTGAATATATAGTTATAAATCTGAATCTATAGAAGTAAAACTGAATATATAGTTATAAGTCTGAACATATAAATGTAAATCTGAATATATAGTTATAAGTCTGAATATATAGAAGTAAATCTGATTATATTCTTATAAACCTGAATATATAGTTACAAGTCTGAATATATAAATGTAAATCTGAATATATAGTTATAAGTCTGAATATATAAATGTAAATCTGAATATATAGTTATAAGTCTGAATATATAAATGTAAATCTGAATATATAGTTATAAGTCTGAATATATAGAAGTAAATCTGAATATATAGAAGTAAATCTGAATATATAGTTATAAATCTGAATATATAGAAGTAAATTTGAATATATAATTATAAGTCTGAATATATGAATGTAAATCTGAATATATAGTTATAAGTCTGAATATATAAAAGTAAATCTGAATATATAGTTATAAATCTGAATCTATAGAAGTAAAACTGAATATATAGTTATAAGTCTGAACATATAAATGTAAATCTGAATATATAGTTATAAGTCTGAATATATAGAAGTAAATCTGATTATATTCTTATAAACCTGAATATATATTTGTAAGTCTGAATATATAAATGTAAATCTGAATATATTCTTATAAATCTGAATATATAGTTATAAGTCTGAATATATAAATGTAAATCAGAATATATAGTTATAAATCTGAATATATAAATGTAAATCTGAATGTATTCTTATAAATCTGAATATATAGTTATAAGTCTGAATATATAAATGTAAATCTGAAAATATAGTTATAAGTCTGAATATATAAATGTAAATCTGAATATATAGAAGCACATCTGAATAGTTATAAATCTGAATATATAAATGTAAATCTGAGTATATAGTTATAAGTCTGAATATATAAATGTAAATCTGAAAATATAGTTATAAGTCTGAATATATAAATGTAAATCTGAATATATTCTTATAAATCTGAATATATAGTTATAAGTCTGAATATATAGATGTAAATCTGAATATATAGAAGTGAATCTGAATATATAGAAGTACATCTGAATATATAGTTATAAGTCTGAATATATAAACGTAAATTGTGAATATATGGAGGTAAATCTGAATGTATAGTTACAAATCTAACACTAACACTAGTTTTCTTTTTTCTATTCTATCTACTTGTTTCTTTAAAAAAAAAAAAAAAAAAAAGACTAGGTTTCTTTATTCTATATTCTATCTACTTGCTACGTGTACTGCATTAGGCTAACCGAGACTTGTCATAGTGCTTGCATGTTGTTGCTCTTTTGTTGGTTTTGATTGCTTCTGTTGTCCTCATTTGCAAGTCGCTTTGGATAAAAGCGTCTGCTAAATGACTAAATGTTAATATAATGTAAATATATGTGATGCGATCTGGGAAAACCCGTCGGATGTCGCGCTGGGACATTTTCAGGAAATTCGAAAAATAAGTCGAATGTCAATTTTTTTTTGTTGTCAAAATTAGGTTTTTATTAAAATATTATTCTATAACATCTTGTCTATCGTCTCTGAAAATATCTTGGCAAAATTCACTTGTTTAGTACAGAAAAATAGCGATATATTGCAGCAAGCAGAAAAGACTGTGTCTTTCTCTTATGTTAAGGACGGGCTGAGGAGGTGCTTTCTCTTAACACCACAAAAACTGTTAACCTATCAAAATAAACAACGTAACAAATATAATAAAGTTGGATCAATGCACATTTCCCGCCAGTCCTGTGTAAACTATGGCATGCAAAGTTTGTTTGTTTATTTATTTAATTATTTATTAAGTAAATAATAATTTATTAAGTATTAAGTATATTGTGATATGGCGGAACACGAGAGAACAGTCTGAAGTAACGTTAGCTGCTTTCTTAAACGATCTTGCACATCTCAGTCTGCTCAATCTTGGTGATGGTAGTGCCCTACACGATGTTATAATGGACTATTTCACATCCAGAGATGAAGAATCGGAAGATGAAGTTACTAAAGAGGAAGAGTCCGATGACAGTCTGTTAGCCTATATGCACAGTTGCGCGAACAGTTCTAAATGTAAACTACAAGGTAGCTACACTATTGGTGCTATCTAAACATACAAGGGGTGATCAAAAGTTCAGAGTCTATGCCCATCATGATAAACAACGGAAAACTGTCCTCTTCAGGGTAACGTTAGTCTGTTTGTGTAATGATGCAGAATAGCGCTCCTGACAGACAGCTCTCGTTAAACCCATGAAGTGAAAGTGAAACCCGTCTCCCTTTAAACCCGTTTTTCTCAAAATTCCATTCCTGAAAATAATAGCTATCAGCCAACTTCAGATAGCCATAACTTTTGTTACGTTCAAGCTATGGACAAAATAAAAACAGTTTTGGAAAGGAACCAGCTTCCATGGTATCAAAACCTAAAAAGGTCAAATTTCACCATGTGTTGGGTTTTCCTATATCGCATCACATATTCAGATTTACATTTATACATTCAGATTTATTAGTATATATTCAGATTTACGTTTATATATACAGACTTATAACGATATATTCAGATTTACATTTATATATTCAAATTAATTAGTATATATTCAGATTTACTTCTATATATTCAGACTAATAACTATATATTCAGATTTACATTTATATATTCAGACTTATAACTATATATTCAGATTTACTTCTGTATATTAAGATTTACATTTATATATTCAGACTAATAACTATATATTCAGATTTACATTTATATATTCAGATTTATAACTATATATTCAGATTTACTTCTATATATTCAGATTTATAACTACATATTCAGATTTACATTTATATATTCAGACTTATAACTATATATTCAGATTTACATTTATATATTCAGACTTATAACTATATATTCAGATTTACTTCTATATATTCAGATTTATAACTATATATTCAGATTTACTTCTATATATTCAGACTTAACTATATATTCAGATTTACATTTATATATTCATACTTATAACTACATATTCAGACTTATAACTATATATTCAGATTTACATTTATATATTCAGATTTATAACTATATATTCAGATTTACTTCTATATATTCAGACTTATAACTATAGATTCAGATTTACATTTATATATTCAGACTTATAACTATATATTCAGATTTACTTCTATATATTCAGATTTACATTTATATATTCAGATTTATAACTATATATTCAGATTTACTTCTGTATATTCAGATTTATAACTATATATTCAGATTTACATTTATATATTCAGACTTAGAACTATATATTCAGATTTACATTTATATATTCAGACTTATAACTATATATTCAGATTTACTTCTATATATTCAGATTTATAACTATATATTCAGATTTACTTCTATATATTCAGATTCACTTCTATATATTCAGACTTATAACTATATATTCAGATTTACATTTATATATTCAGACTTATAACTATATATTCAGATTTACTTCTATATATTCAGATTTATAACTATATATTCAGATTTACTTCTATATATTCAGACTTATAACTATATATTCAGATTTACATTTATATATTCAGACTTATAACTATATATTCAGATTTACATTTATATATTCAGATTTTTATATAATTATTTCCTGTTTGGCACCTCATAATATATATATATATATATATATATATATATATATATATATATATATATATATATATCGCTTTTTCCACTTAGTGTAACTGCCAAAAATATCATTGTTCAGTTAAAGACAGCTTAGTGTTGATTCAGTTCTGTCCACTATGTAAAGTTAATCAATTATGAAATGAGTTCAATTGGGCAATATAGCATTGTTTACTACTATGAAGCCTTATTAACAAGCCTTTCTAAAAAGAACGGTTAGCACATTTGTTTGTAAGGTAACAGCTTTGACAGATGTGCTGAATTAATGTTCAGTGTTTGTCATGTTGACAACATTTAAGCATACTACTCTGAAACATTTTTTGCTTATTGTATACTGTTTCACACACTATTCTTTAAAAAAAATAGTAGGCAGTATGCACTGTGTACTGGGCAGTAAGCAGTAAGCAAGTATGCCAAGGCACCGAACCCCCAACTGCTCCCCAGGCGCCACAGCACTGGCTGCCCACTAGGCCTGCACGATTAAATCGAATGCGATTTCCATGCGCATTTTGTCAGTAAAGCCGGTTCTGTAATCAGTAGTAAATCTCCATCACCTGCTTTCAGATGGAGCAGAATTTACTACACAGAGCCGTAGTTCACTGACAGGTTACGCAAAAAAAAAAAAAAAAACGTAGACGATTTTATTGCGCGATTATGAAGTGAACTACGGTAGTGATGTTACGTTCAGCACCGAAGCTTGTATCAAAAAAACAACACATTTCACATTGAAGCACTGTATCAGACCCTTGTTCGTTTTGAGAAAACCACGTGATCTATGACGTCCGAAGCTTCATTCGCCTGAAAACCACGTGACTGCTTCGGTATCTGGTTCAAACGAAGCGAACCTCAGCGCCGTTTCCTTTACATTATATTACATTTATAATGTATTAGCATTGTTCTTTTGTTTTTTTGTTGTTGTTTTTTTAATCGTAATTTATATATTGAGCTCAAAAATGAACTTTGGCCATGAAATAACAGTCTAAGGACTGAAGCAGAGTTAAAATAAATGGATCATCGATTTTATTTATGAATCTATGTTTTATTTATTTTACTTATTTTAGTGCCAGTACACCGACACAAATGAATGACTTTGACAATGACCATTATTTATATAAAATATAATTAAACAAAGAATCAGTCGTAGAACCAGATGTGAAACCAGCGGCTGTAATGGAACTTAACACTTTGGAAGGTGTTATTTATTTTTATGACCACTAGATGGCCACAGCATAAACCGTTTTAAAAAGCTTTGAGTAATGAACCTTTTTCCGATACAATTGTGTTGAAAGCTTGTCTGGTTCAGAACGCTTCACTTCGCCATCACTAAACTACGGCTCTGTGTAGTAAATGCTGCTCTATCTGAAAGCATGTGAAAATACCACATTTAATAACATTTTTACTCCAAACTCACTTCATAACATCAGTCGAGTGTTTGAAATAAATCCCTCTGTGAGATGATGTGGCTTCTTACACAGAATAAGGCACGTAACATATTTCATAGTATTCTAAGCAGTGACAAAGGCATTGCATTATAAATATGCTTAATTATAATGAAAATTATAATAAGAAGAACTCAGATAAACCATATACTGTCGTAGTCGTGTGTTTATTAGTCACGTTGAATCAATGAAAGCAGTTAAATCTTCTGTTTATTCAGCTGCAGCGATTGGCATTTCCTGGGTTTGTTCTTCAGGGTGTATTTGGTGTTTCTCTGGCCTTCGGATGAAGGTTTACTGCTGATCACAGAACCGTGCTTTACTGAAAGATACGCATGACAATCGCAGCTTTTGCCTAATCGCGATTTCGATTTCACTTCGATTTATTGTGCAGCCCTACTCCCCACTGCTCCGGGTGTGTGTTTACGGTGTGTGTGTGTGTGTGTGTGTGTTCACTACTGTGTGTGTCCACT
This sequence comes from Spinibarbus caldwelli, assembly GCA_039654775.1. Lineage (NCBI taxonomy): Eukaryota > Metazoa > Chordata > Actinopteri > Cypriniformes > Cyprinidae > Spinibarbus > Spinibarbus caldwelli. The sequence goes on along the minus strand of CM077250.1, from coordinate 29,224,636 downwards.
TGGATGGGTTAAATGCAGAGCATAAATTCCGAGTATGGGTCACCATACTTGGCCACACGTCACTTCACTTTCACTTTTTTCACTTTAATTTCGAACACAGCCAGTATCATGAGAATGGCTCGTCACCCCTCAGAAGAGAGGGGCGGGGTGAGCAGAGCTCATTAGCATTTAAAGGAACATGCACTAAAACGGGTTGCTGAAAACAGAGCTGATTTTGACAGGGTAAAAAGGGTGTTGTTTTACACTATCATTGAGAAATTTTAACCAAAGTATGTTATAGATTTTTCATTAAGACCCTAAAGAATCAAATCAACTTCTGGAAAATGGGCATTCGATGACCCCTTTAATAAACAGTCAATATGATTGTAATATGCATGCTAATTAATAGTGAGAACTGGTCCCTAAACTAAAGTGTTACCAATTTATTTATAAAATTATTTCTGAATGTTCTTTGACCATTCAAAAGTCCATGTTTTTTTTTTTTTTTTTTTAATGTTTATAAAAAAATAAAAAAAATAATAATAAAAAAAATCAAGGTTATGTGGTCGTTAGGGAAAATTTTCAGAGAACATTCTGTTTTTGTCATTTTGCAAACATTATGGGAAAGTTACTTCTGAATGTTGTCTAAACCAGTGGTTTTCAATCCTGGTCCTGGGGACCCACCGCTTTGCACATTTTGCATGTCTCCCTTATTTAACACACCTGATTCAGATCATCAGCTCGTTAGAAGAGAGATCCATGAACTGCACTGAGTGTGTCAGATAAGAGACACATACAAAATGTGCAGAGCGGTGGGTCCCCAGGACCAAGATTGAAAACCACCGGTCTAAACCATCTGGAACTTGGAACTTGTATTAATGATTTTTCAGAACTATATGAGAACCTTGTCAGAACATTCTGAGAACATTCCAAAATGATAATCCAAAGTAATCCAAAAAGAACAAAAAGCACCAAAAGAGTTTTGCAAAAATAGTTTTCTGATAATATCTGACAGCTTTATGAGATCAATAGATTAAAATTTTAAGTCCTTATTCAGTGAAAATCTTCAGGCTTCATAAGATGTGTATATATAGCACACTCATTACTTTTGAGGCCCTTTTATGATACTCTTTTCCTTTTTGGAATTTGACAACCATTAATCAATGTGTGCTTGTGTTGGAAAGTAGCACCTTGGACATCGGCCGCTGGGTGTACTGAGTAAATGATGACAGAATTGTCATTTGTGATAAACTTTTCCTTTAAAATGGCAAAAATAGGCGAGGAGACCATGCACACTGTTCAAAGCATTCGGTTTCTGAGAAATACCAATTCTTGGTAATTTTATTAAACCGATACTGACATGTTGATGATGGGAAAGGTATTATCCAGACTATGTGAAATGGTGACACATTCCAGCATACTTGGTGTCATCGGCGGATGGAAAACAACGAGACTAGACCAGTGTTTAAACCATCATTGAGCAAGAGTCTATGAAATGAAACGGTGGCCTTGCCAGACTATTAATATATTCGTGCTGCGAGAGAGACGGTCTATTAGGAAGTCATCAAATGGCCACATATTTGAAATTCCATAAATACTGAGCAAATAGCACACAGTCAAGAAAGTATTCACAACGTTATTCATCCATAAATGTCGTTGTTGGTTAGTGCTAGAATATTTAGGACTGAGCTAACTTATAGGTTTTAAAAATGTCAAAGAAGTTGTGTTGTGCACTTTACATTATGTGTAAAAACACAATAAATGACTCAAGCGATATTCTCCGTAATGATTTTGGTAAGAGCACCCATGAAATCAGACCAAAGAAAACTGAAAACAGGAAGGTTCCTTTCCCAGCGCAAGCAGGTTACACTGTGCAAAAAGAACCAATGCAGCATTGTTGGAAATTTCTCCAGGAAAGCAATGGAAAATCATACCAGCAGGATGTATTCTTCTTATCCCTCCTGCAAAAGTCTTCAGATTGTGACAGGCCATATTTAGATAACAGTTCAGTCCTGTCAGTCTCAGAGAGACACAGTAGTCCCTGAAGAAACTGGTCAGGACGTACGAGAGGCAGGGGAAGGAATTGTGCGTCTGCTGTCTGCCTGGAGCAATTTATTTTCACACTGCTTTTTTTCCTCCTCACTAACATTTCAGAGGTTTGGAAGTTCTTCATTAGCCGCCAACGCATACGTCATTGTAATAACAGCGAGCAGGGGTTTATTTTAACAGCCTGACCATTCATCAACCCCATACACTCTGCTACTGCCACATCGGCCTTCAGGCCCATTCAGCCAGACTTGTTTCATTTTCCCACTTGATACGACGACTCAAAGCCACGCATGGCTTAGCGTTTGCCCAGACTCATTAAACAGGGATGGGTTGACATCATCAAGCGGCAGCGCCGCCGGTTACTTTTTCCACTGGTGATCTCTCTATAGCTCCACATGCCAATCATGGCTGGGAGAGCATGTTTTTGATTTAACTAACTGACTGAGGAAGTGTCTGAATTCTGCCTTTCAATATTTGCATAAAAGAGACAAAACTGTGTTTAGGACCATGACTCCATCAAAGTTGACTGTACTGCCTTTCTAATGAAATGTAATAGTGTAATGCAATTTTAAAATGCTTTTTCCTATCTCAGTTTAATGTGATCAGACAACTAAGACAGACGTTTGAGGGCGGACTTGCTGAAGAGTGTAAACACCGTTGTGCTTTCAAAACCTCGCTCTGTTTGTTTGAGCAGCCTGATATTTCAACTTCTGACTCAACCATTGGCGTGAATTCAGGGTGGTCCTACCTGTTTGTCCAAACAAGGAAGATGACCGCATTCAGAAGTGATTGGAAAACGTGTTTGGAACAAGAGGTTTGGATGGTTTGCATGAGTCAGTGAACCCCTGCTGGTAAATGATGAACTACTCTATTAAAAATAAAGGGTTTTCACAGTGATGCCATTAAAAGAACAAGTTTTGGTTTCTCAAAGAACCTTTCAGTGAACAGTTCTTAAAAGAACCTTTTTTTTCTTATCGAGAGGAATATTTGAATTATCTAAAGAATCTTTTTCCACTATAAAGAACCTTTTGTAGAAAAGAAAGGTTGCATGGATGTTAAAAGTTCTTTTTGGAACCATCAGTCACTTTATTTTAAGGTCCAATTTTCACTGACCATTAACAAACCAATAACTATGATTTTGTTTCAATAAACTGTTAATTTGCTGCTTATTAATAGTCAGTAAGGCAGTTGTTATGTTTAGGTATTGGGTAGGATTAGGGAAGTAGAATATGGTCATGCATATAAACTAATAAACAGCCAATATGCTAATAGTATACATGCTAATAAGCAACTAGTTAATAGTGAGAATTGGTCCCTATACTAAATGTGTTACCGAACCACCAATGCCAGTAAAGAGCCCAGCAAGAATGCTTTAGTTTTTCAGATATATTTTGTCTTCAGAATGGTGTACACTTGGTGTACTTGGTTCTTAAAAATACCCTTATAAGTGTATGCCATTCTGAGGGCAAAAATATCTGACAAACTAAAGCTTTCTGCAAGCAACAAATAAAGCCAAATTATTTGATTATATATGTTTTGCCAGTGAACATCTTAGAAATGTTAAATGGATTGCTGGCTTTAACATCACAGCTCAAAATAGTTGCCAGTGAAGGATTTGGGACTGTGCTTGTTCTGATGCCTTCAGCCAGTCGACATGTTAGGACATCATTTTCCAGAGTGATTAGTCACACTGAGATGAATAGGAATGCTAATGAAGAGCTTTCTGAGGGTATTTATTAAGCTCCTTCTTTCATTTTATTAGGTGTTGCTAACAGCAAGAATTAAAATTTGGCGTTTCTGTGATGCAAGGTCTTCAGTGTCACATGATCTTTCAGAAATCATTCAAAGAAACATTTCTTGTTATTATCAATGTTGAAAACAATTGTGCTGCTTCATAGTTTTGTGGAAAATGTGATACATTCTTTGATGAATAGAAACTAACAGAACAGCATTTTTTTAACATTCCAAATGTAATTTCTAATAAACAGCTTTCTTTTATAAACTTAATGTGTTCTTTTCAGCTGCAAAGTATTTTACCAAAAAAGTCAATCGTGGGTCAGCGCTCACAAAAAGTTTCTGTGTATGTGTGTGTGCAGAGAGAGAGAGAGAGAGAGAGAGAGCGGGAGAAAGAAAGCATGCTTTGCACAGATAATAAAAGGTAATTTGGGAATGGTCTTTTTTTATTCTATTGTCTATTGTTGGTCATATTTTCCTGCTTGGTCAGTGTCCTGTTGGGTTCTGGTTCTTTTGCTCTTGTGGACTGTAAGCATCTTTGAAATAACTGAAATAATTTGGCGCAGTGATTTGGAACTGTAAAGCGGTCAAAAGACTGGGAACTACTTCATAGCTGTGCTTTTCCTGGGGAACCTTAGAATGTTCGTTAACCAGTCAGAGTCAAGCATTCAGCCGCCCATTTTGATATTTTATTTCAGTCAACGTTTATTTCAGATGATTAAAATTTCTTTTATAGTTAGTTAACTACAATAATCCTGATTCAGTACATAACTGAAAATGTAATTACATTTAAAACACCTCTCTCTTCGTCCTGTGTTTAGGGTCATAAAGATATCACCGTCTGAGCAGGAAGACAGAATGAGGTATAGGATCACTTATCTCATGCACACCTGGGGCAAGATCTGGAGTGGGCGGGCCAACATGTTAAATTTGACTGATAGGGTTGTTTGGCTTTGGGGTTAAAGTGCTCAGAGTTTGACTTTTTTACAGCATCCACAGCTCTAGATTTTGTGTGACAGCTGCTCGAAACAGAATATGGACTGTGTGTAAAACATCTTCAACCTTAAAATCTTAACAGGCTGCTGCAGGACTGCATGACGTGTACAGTACAATATAGAAGCTGTGTAAACAGGCAGTCTGGGTGGGATGGAACTCAAAGAATTTTCCATACGTTTCCCTGATGACTTTAACATGTCCTGCCAAACAACTGCAGCCGTCCTTACAGAGAAACCCCCACGGCTCACACCAGCCCGCGCCGTATTTCCCGGGATTAAGTGTCTTTGTTTAGAGCCCTGAATGGCTGTTCATTCAAAGTGATGCCAGTCGTCTGTGACCCTTTCAGTAATCAAAGTATCTGGTGTTGGAGCATTTGTTCGGTCATAAATACAAATTTCCCACTTGCAGGCTCGAATTCTTTGAACATAACCACAATAAAAGTAGCAGTTGTCATCTGAATGAGAATGAAAGCTGAATGCACTCATATTCAACTAAATGCTTTCATGCTTTCTCTGTATCTATTATTGTTGTGGTATGTTTTACTTTAAAACCAGCTAGCTGTTGTAATTTATTAGTTGTATTGGAAGAGTCAGGAACAATGATGCTTTTCATAAGCATTAATCATCCATGCATGTTTGTAATTATTCAGCAATTGTATTACATTGTACTGGCTTTCCTGTTGGTTTTAATTAGCTCTGCCTCCTCCTTTAAAGCAAAAATCACAGGACAAATTCAATGCTTCCACCTAGTGTCATGATTTCACAATACATGGAATAGAGTTTATCGTGCCTGTATAACGTGTTAAGGGAGTAATTCACATTTGATAATTCAACATTTGAGTTTTGTAATTCATTGGTCTCTGTAAACAGCACAATTTCTGTGCTATTTTAATTTGTTAAAAGATAAAAAAATTTTTAAAAAAATTATATATATATATATATATATATATACACACACACACACATTTTGTTTACTTTGATGTATTAAAATAACTCAAATAAAATAATAATGAATAAAAACTGAGACAGAATTTAAAAGCTGAGACTTTGTTTATATTAAAAGTATATTTCAGCTTTACTCTCATAATTTCAACTTTATTCTTAAAATATTTCAAATTTGTTCTGGTAATTCTGAATTTTTCTGAATATATTACAATTTTAATCTTGTAATCTTACAGTTTTTAACTTTTTTTTGCATGGCACTAAAACAGTGTCATAGTATAGACATTTAAAAGAAGACAAAAATAGCAAAATTACTAAAACTTCAAAATTAATTTAAAAACACAAATAAATAAAATACAAAAACAAGCTAATTAAAAATATCAATAAACTCTATATGTCAACTGCTAAAAACAAATATGCTAAAAACTGCTCTAGTTTTAGACACTCTTTTTTTTCCCCATAATTAACTTTTGATTACTGTTTACTAAATAGCCAAAATCAAAGACTTTCATTCATTTCATTCAGAAATGCACAGTTAGATAAGTCTTTTTTAAAACTTTTCTTCCCCAACAAAATTATCCTAAAACCAACACACAACAAAATGGGACTGCAAAAAATTTGATTTGCACAGGCTGTTTTTTTATGAATGTATGCAAATGCTGCTGCATTTATTTGAGAGCCTCAGCCTCTGGTATGCTGGCAGACGGCACGTCTCTTTCCTCTCCAAACGCAGTCTTATCACAGAGCGCAAGCTGCTTTCCATTACAGGACTGCTGTGATCTGATTGTATTTCATGATAAAACAAACATTTCCATCCGTCCTGGAGAACTGCAAGGATGCTGAATACAAAATCCTGAAAAGGTATCAGAGTCCTCTCTGGGAATGAAGCTCATCCACATGATTCTTAAATACAGAACCATATTAAAATAACAACATAAGACTTTAAACGTTATAAATCTAAAGCAGTTTAGCTATAAATCTCCTTTAGTATGAGGTTCTTACACACATGCTTACAGTAACTACAGTCAATGCCTTTCAACATTGGCACAGCTATTTGGACCAGCTATCAGGGAACTTAATCTTGTTATACAAAAATTCCATGAAAAAAGGAAAGAGCAAGAACATAAGACTTTTATATATTTTAGTTTGTTGTTTATTGTCATTTATCTTCAGTAATACTGAAGATGACCCAAAACAATAAAAACAATCCCATGTTCTAAGCTACAAAATATCACTTTGTAGCTGTTCTTCATTGGCTGATGGACAGAGCTGCAAAAAGATTTATGCAAGTCATCAGAAATGCCATTTACACTTAAATGCACGCAGCATCCAGATATGAGTGAAGTGCACAGTATATCACGGTAAAATCAACCACATCAAGATCTCTGATTCATTTGCTGTGTTGAGCTCTGTACTGCAATAATAAATCTAAATTCCCACTGACAATCAAGTTCAGATTGTCTCATGTGGCTTATGTGTAGTGAGGAGAACAAACCATTCGAGTCAGTAATTTTCAAATACATGTAATGACCAGTTATAGTTTGACTGGCTGTTTAATGAAACATGCAACTGATTTCAGATCTTCCCAGAATTACCTGAACATTGACATAAAGGAGATTAAAATTTCATTTATTACAGATCTATTTGAAACACTGAAACATTATTACTAAATCTCTAAATACATCATTCTTGGTATGTTTTAGTCTTTGATACTGTGCATCACTGCATTCTGATTTCTGATATATGATATGGATCAAATGTTGAGCTGGTTTTATTTTCACTGTATATGATACCTCTGGAAAGCACTATTCATAGACATGAAGGATTTTTTTATGCTGATGACAATTATACATATCTGAACCTAATAATACTAATAATATTATATCAGATGAATTATTCTAAATTAAGTTTACTGTACAGTATGTGCTGTACAGCGAGTATTATGAAATTGTGGAGATATTAATGTTCTTTTTTTTAAATATAATAATAATAATAATAATAATAATAATAATTACATTTTGTTGTGTCTTTTCGTCTAAATTGTGTTCATAATCTGACTGTAAATAACATTTCATGTATGAGAGAAACTACATAAATGTTGTCTTCCAACAGTCTAACAAAAAATAACAATAAAAAAAAAATCTACTGTACAAAATACTAACAAATTAATAGATATTTAACTAATAAATTTTAAGAAGTAATTCTTTAGCTTTAGATCTATGACTCCTGCCTTGTAGATGGCTGATAAAATTATCATAAATCATAATCTGAGTAACAGAGGTTTGTTTTATAAGGTATCAAATCCGACTGATTCACTATAAATCCAACACACACACACACACACACACACAGTTTGCTTATCTACTTAGGCAATTTTTTATATGTTTTTAATACATCTAGAAATACTGTAACCTCACCCTAACTGACAACTTTCTGAGTTTATATAGTAAACTTTTTAATACACCCTCAAAAGGAGGTTTTTATCATGTTTAGCTCACTTCTGGGTACAAATTTGTCCCCAAAATATGGTAAAATATGTGCGCACACACAAACTGTAGGAATGGAAACTGAATTGCTCTCAGACACTGGCATTAAAACAGAGAAATGAGCATGTTTGAGGAACAGCCAGCATTTTAGCCAGGCTCCAAAATACAATGTTAAAGATAATACGTTCCATGAGGTGAGAAGTGAAAGCTTTATAGTCAGTACAATGCACTTTAAAAGAAACATCATTCCAAAACTATGGGGAAAATTTTACTTCATCCAAAGATGTGTGACACATGATTTTAATATGGATAATAGTATGAATAATAGGCATGTAACATAATTAATATAAAACTAAATAATACTATCGTATAAAATGATGCAATTGCTCTGATTGTTCTCGTGGCAGTAGATTTTGCAACAGCCTGGATGTCCTGGATTTTTCACCCGTCACCTTTATTAGACGGGACAGTAGGAGGAGAAACAGGAAACAGTGGGGGAGCTCAAACTCAGGTCACCCGAAGTGTATCTGCTGAAAATGTACTCACCCTTAGGCCATCCAAGATGAGATTGCTTGCTCATCATCAGATCACCAATGGATCCTTTGCAGCAAATGGGTGCCATCAGAATGAGAGTCTAAACAGCTAAAAAAAACATCACAATAATCCACAAGTAATCCATATGACTCCAGTACATCAGTTAACGTCTTGTGAAGTGAAAAGCTGCGTATTTATTTAAAACAAATCCATCAAGGCATTCCATCGAGTGCTTGATCTGTGCATATTTCTCTCCTGGTTCAGATGAGACCTTCCCCCTCAGAAAACAATATTATGGATCGGCAACTCGTATTTTAGCTGAAACCAGTGGATTAAGTATATGTTAATGATGCAGTTGCTTCTTACAAACACACTGCTTTTGGATTCACAAGATGTTAACTGATGGACTGGTGTGGTGTGGATTACTGTGATGTTTTAATCAGATGTTTGAGCTCTCATTCTGACGGCACCCATTCACTGCAGAGGATCCATTGGTGAGCATAGGATGTAAAGCCAAATTTCTCCAAATCTGTTTCGATGAAGATATAAACTCCTCTACATCTTGGATGGCCTGAGGGAAAATACATTTTCAACTAATTTTCATTTTTGGGTGAACTATTCCTTAAAGGTACAACTAGTTGTGATGTAAAGGTGCACTAAGTTACTTAGTACTAAATTGCCCAGTGACTTATGCACTACTTTGTTGTTGCTGTTGAAAAAATAAACTTAGTTGAAAAGCAACTATGTATAAATTGAGTATTTACAGAAGACTCTGACCTGGAGTAATATTTGAAATAAAAATTTAGATTTAATTGCATCAGTAAGCGCATGTTTTACCTTACAAACTTCCAATTCTTTAGACATGTGATGTTGACATTTACATTTTAAGAGATAATGAAAATACACAAATAATTAAGAACAAATAACACAAGTTAAGTACAGAGTTAGTTAAAATTAGCTTAACTTAACTTTTTTATGTTCCAGTTTAGAACTTTTTCATCAACTGGTGTTGATGACAAGGTAACAACCCACAAGTCAACAAGCACCCAGCCCTATCTGCTGCACAGCTCCTGGTCCAGGTCCTTGTCATCTCAAAACACTGACAAGCACCTTCACACTCACACAAACCCCCTGGTTTGGAGCACAGAGTATATCACTCACCAGTCTGGCCTTGACCTGGAGATCACTATGTCTAAAGGCATGATGGCATGCTGGAGAGATCTCACCCAAAACATTGTGAACCCTCAAAAAGGAACATGTTACAGTACAAAGAGCTGTTTCTATTCTTTTCAGATGAGATGTGGAAATTTATTGAGCTCAGCTGAGATTCCATCAATGTACCAAATGCTTCCAGATGGGTCCTTTGCACCCAAAGTATTTGAAGAAACCAACCTCTTTTCATGGTTTCAAACATCATCTCTTACCCTTACCCTTAATGCAAGCACTCTGTACAACAGAAGTCATTTTAAAGGCAAGGAGCAAACCATGTGCACAGATACTAACCCTCACAGAACTTTTTGCAAGAGAATGCTAATTTTTCCATGGGAGAAAACAGTACATTTCTGAGAGAATGCAGAAGTTTTGTGAGTGCGCGCAAAAGCACTGACAACTTTTTTCCTGCAATCTCACTTTATTTCCATCACCATGTCCCCGTATGTGCACTGTACTCAATGTCACAGCTCACTGTCTTTGTCTTCCAGAGTCAGACACAAAGTCACAGATTATCTGACCTCTTGATTCACAAGAACACATTTACAGAGAGAATCTGAATCTTTTTTTTTTATGCAAACAAAATGTGGTCAGTCAGTCTTCTCTCTCATAGACTAATGTGGTGAGTATGGAGATGCTTCAAGAGAAACCTCCCAGCACCATCATGAACAGCACTTTAGTCGCAAGACAGTCATTCAGGTTCCTGGGCTCTGCCATCTCGCTAAACCTGAAGTGAGAGTTCATTGTGAAAAAGGCCCAGCAGAGGATGTACTTCCTTTACCAACTAAAGTTCAACCTGCCCCAGGATCTGCTCACCCGATTCTACTCGGCCATCACCGAGTCTGTTCTGTGTTCATCTATAACTATCTGGTTTGGTTCAGCTACCAAATGAGACATCAGAAGACTACAGCGGACAATCCAGACTGCGGAGAGGATCAATGGTGATCCCCTGCCAGCCTCCAGAACATGTACTCTTTGAGAGTGAGGAAGAAGGCAGGTGAATTCATCACAGATTTCACTCACACTGGCCACAACCTCTTTGAATTGTAGCTCTCAGGCTGGTAGGGATGGGAGAAACAAACCTTTTCAAAGCTGTGATTCAACTGAACCAACTGCTTTGCAAAATGATACACTATTTTTGAAGCATTTGAAACACCACACTCTGGCGACACCTGCTGGTCAAAACCATATAACAGCAACAAGGTCTAGATAATGAGACCTTTTAGAACAAAAAAAATCTAATATTTTCACAAGCCTGTAAATTCCATTAAATATTAGTGCTTGTATTCTGTGTTTTAGATGGGGTCTTTCCTAATCTTTCCTATTTTGTATTGCTTGGCGGGAAAATACTCTCTCCTACAAGAAAGCCTTAAAAACATCTAGATCTGCTTACTTCTCTTTTAGAAGAAAACACAGCCCCAAGTATTTATTCAGTACAGTGGCTAAATCAACAAAAAAATATAACATCAGCAGGTGCAGACATTACCCAGCAGCACAGGGTATGACTTTATGAACTACTTTACTTCCAAGATCGAAACTATTAGAGATAAAATTGTAACCATGCAGCCGCCAGCCTCAGTATCGAATCATATAGTATGCTATAGATCCCCTGAGGAACAATTCCACTCAGTCTCTTCTATTGGAAATGAAGAATTGAACAAACTTGTTAAATCATCTAAACCAACAACCTGTATGTTAGACCCTGTTCAATCTAAGCTCCTAAAGGAGGTGCTTCCAGAAGTAATAGATCCTCTTCTGAATCTTGATCTTGCTAATAAGGCCCTGAATGGTTTGGCACCTCAGTATTTGAGCGAGCTCTTATCACATTACAGTCCTTCATGTCTGCTGCAAAATCAAAACTCTGGCCATTTGATAATACCTATAATATCAAAATCAACTGCGGACGGGAGATCATTTTCCTATTTAGCGCCCAAACTCTGGAACAATCTACCTAACTCTGTTCGGGAAGCAGACACACTCTGTCAGATTAAATCTAGATTAAAGACCCATCTCTTTAACCTGGCTTAAACATAATACACTATCGCATTTCTATAATTCAAATCCGTTAAAGGATTGTTAGGCTGTACTCATGGAAATTACTAAAGTAGTCAAACCTGTTCATTAGAAGGGGGTGACCCAATACTTTTGGCAATATAGTGTAAGTCGTACACAAATTTTGCCATTTTGCCCAAATCTCTAGTGGTTCCATGTGGCTCGTTCAGTGCATTTTTAAGTATTGCTGTACTTCAATCATTGCATCTGCAGTGAAACTCTGGACCTTTTGTGTCTATCTTATTTTATTGTCTAAGAGTTCCAATAGCTTCTCCTCTCCACATCCCTGTCCTCCTGCTGAATTTGCTGCTGCTGAAGTTGATGGCTGGGGTGACTCTGGTGGAAGCAGTGTTGATGTTTCATGTTATCACTGCACTGTATTCAGCAATACAGTCCTTGACTGCAGCATCAGCGTTGACTGCACTGCCAAAATCAATGGTCTTAAATCTGCGATCCAAAAGGGTGACTTTAGCCAACATTCTTAGGATTCTACAGCTCCGATGCCTTGTTTTAGGTTTTCGATCAAGTTATTTATGAGATCAGTTGCTGTTGGTGACATCACATTGTGTCCTTTCTCACTGATTTTACAAAACCTCATTCAAGCAATACATATAATTTTAAAAGTTGTGAGCACCCTCTCTGCAAAGAGCTTAACTGTGGCATGAAAGGGCATGAAGACTGTGAGATGATGGCTTAAAACGGTCCACTATTCAAGGGTGTTCTGTTGGTGTTTAAAGATGTTAAAGAAGAACCAACTGCTTTGCGTTCTTCATATACTTTGAAGCATGAAATGTGCTGTTCCACCTTGTTTCCACCTCCTGAAACAGCTTCTTTTTTGCCCATCTGCTGCTGGATTGCAGATGTTTTCTCTGTGGCAAAGGTGCTTGATCTAAAGAAGGTAACTACTTTTCTGCACTGATTTTTAATGACACTTTGGTCTGCTGTTTGAGAGAGCATTTTTTCCACCACCAGAGTTAAGGTGTGAGCAAAGCATGGAATGTTTCTAATGTGAAGAAGATTGGCATACAGAGTCTGAGAATCCAGCAGAACAGTTTTGCTTTGATGTGCTCAGCTGTGTGGGTTTCAGCACAGCACTGGACGACTTCATTGGTAAGGTATGCATCCATATTCATGGATATCCACATGTCTGATTCACAGTGGTGGCCCTTTCACCTCCTCCTCCACCTTCTCTTTTGTCACTTTATACCTTGCAGTAACCAAGTCCTTCAGTTCATGCTTTGTAGGAAGCACATATGCTGGGTCAATCATCTTTACAAACACACTGAAGCTTTCATCCTCCACCATTGAAAAAGGCTGTGAATCTCTGATCCACTAGACCTTCATCAGTGTCCCTTTGCCTTGCTGAAAATAAAAGTGACTTACTAAACCATTTATTGTGTGAATCATGTTATTTATAATATGCTTAGTTTTTAGGCTTTGAGGGTTTAAAACTGTGTGCAGTTTTTGCAGTTAAGAGGCCCAGAAGATTTAATTTTATACACACGTTGTCTATGACCATCAGATGCTTCACCTCCACCACAGATGTATGCCCATCAGCTACTTAAGGGTGTTTGCAGCACAGGTGTCACAACACTGAGGTGTTATTGTGGTATGGCAGTTGTTGATCACAAAGCATACACCTCACAATGTTGTTTTCAAGTTCTCAAAATGGTCCCATACAACAGATCAATTAAACCCACAACATTTGGCCTTATCTTGTTTGGTTTAAAGTCAGATTTGGCAGGATTTCATGTCACTAGGAATCCTGAAACTGCAATCCTGCAAACTGTCCCGTAAAATACGGTATTGTCCCATATTTAAAGGTAAAATGATGTGTCCTGTATCAAATCAATAAGGGCGTGATTTTTCTTGTATTTTACATAGGCGTATGCATAGCTGACTAAACACATAAGGAAATTGCAGTGTGGAGAATACTAAGCAATTGAGTCTCAAGATCACGTACTGTAAACCCAAGTGTGTTCAATTATATAATTTTCGTTCTTCACACCAAACAACACTGCACTACTATCGTATCTACAGATGCGGCAGAAGATTCTCTCTTAAGTTTAGTGTAACAGCGTGGCTCACGTGATTTTAAAGAAAATACATTTTGAGTAGGGCTGCACGATAGATATCGTGCGATATTTAATGCGCATCTTGTCAGTAAAGCTGGTTCTGTAATCAGCGGTAAATTCCATCACGTGCGTGATTTCACATGGAGCCGCATTTCCCACAGAGCCGCTGTTCACTGACAAGCTGCGCAAAACCACGCTAATAATGAACATGGATTTGTGCAGCTTGTATTGCTTGGTGAATTTCTTTCGTGAATGCACAAAATGCAAGTGTAAGTTGCAGTCATCGTCACAAATTTATTTTTCTCCCACTTTGTAAAGCAACTAAAAAAAAAAAACAATGTGAGTAGTTTCTTTCTGCTAATGTAAATTGTGCAATACATCCAGTCACCAATAGAGGACTCCCTCGTCACAGATTTGTCAATGATTTTATCATGAGCTTTGGAGAAGCAAAAAACCGGACTTGCCAGGTCTGTGACATCAAATGCACAATAACTAGGTAGTGACAGCAAAAGTGACAGTTACAATGAGACTTGCTAACAAATATAGGATCACAAACAAAATTGGAAAACACTTTCTCGATCTAGTAAAATCAGTGTTTTGTCTGAGACTCAAATCAGTCAGGTCTAATTTCGTGAGACAAAAGATGGACTGGTCAGAGAACACAGGGGCTTTTCCTGTTAACCAGATGACTTCTTGTCATCATGACCAAATTAATATACAGTACAGTGTAAATATGCATATACAGTAAATTCAGAAAGTATTCAGACCCCTTCATTTTTTCACATTTTATGTTGCAGTGTAATATAAAATTGCTTCATAAATTGCTCCAAACCCAATAATGAAAAAGCAAAAATCAGATTTGTGACCCTTTGCTTTGACACTTGAAACCTTCTTGTTTTCCAGTACAAATATCTAAATATTCCTAAAATCAACATGCATTTACCTGAAAAGCAAAGTGACTTGAGATATTAAATATTGCTTTCTAAAAAAAATAAATAAAAATAAATAAATCAGAATCAAGTCTATTCTTAAAACAAGACAAAAGGAAAGAAAGAAAGAAAGAAAGAAAGAAAGAAAGAAAGAAAGGAGAAAGAAAAAGAAAAAGCAAATGAGGTAGGAAAAATAAACAATTAAAATGGAATTCAAATTTAAATTTCTTATCCTGTGGGCAGACATTTGTCTTGTATCATCACAATTTTTGTTTATAACATTTTTCAGAAAACAAGACTTGGCATCTTAAAGGGTTAGTTTACCCAAAAATGAAAATTAGCCCATGTTTTACTCACCCTCAAAGCATCCTAGGTGTATATGACTTTCTTCTTTCAGACGAATCCAATCAGAGTTATATTAAAAAATTTTCCTTGCTCTTCCAAGCGTTTGAATTGGAGTAGGCAGGTGTTTTTGTTCAACAGTACAAAAGTAGTCAAATAAAGCGCACGGGGGGGGGGGGTGAATAAAGGCCTCCTGTAGCGAATCCATGCATTTTTCGTAAGAAAAATATCCATATTTAAAATGTTATAAATACTTTTTTCTAACTTCTGCTGACTGTCATATGTGCAAGCCGTTGACGGAGGACGTATGCGTCGTGCGCGCGCCTGTGAGATATGCTAGTCTCACGAGTTTGTTTACAGGAGCAAAGGAAGCAAAGTTTCCTTACTTTAGCAAAGGAAAGCCAGTCTCCTCTTGGCTTATATCGAAATCCTCCTACATTCTTCTTTACAAATCTTCTGTTTGTGCTTCTAATTAGTGACCGGCTTTTTGTTTTGCTATACTTTCAACATATTCAAATATTTTACAGCTAAGCACACAGATACAGGTACAAGCAGCGATGAGCAAACGATATGTTTTACAAGTAGGCCTATTGAAGGTATAAGCGAATAAATTACTTATCAGAGTAGAAGTGTGATCCACACACTATGCATAATCCATTAGGATTTATTTGTTATTAAATAAATTTACGTTTCGCCAGACTGATCCCCTCATTCAAGTCCTCGCGGGTTACCCGCGCTCATGGCCATCAGTTGTCCAAAAGAACTAGTTCGGTTCAGATAGTGTTACAGTAAGCTGTCATGTTCAGCAGCTTCACGCTGAATCACGCATGCGCAGTATCATCAGCTCATCGGTTCTCAAATCGGACGCGTCCGAAAGAAACCGGTTCTCGGTTGAGTGAACCGATGATCCGAAAACCGTTGCACCCGATTCTTGACTCAAGAAGGAGCACCGCTCTAGCAGTGAGCGTGTAGGTTCACTGCACTCATGCTCAGTCTATCAGCTGCTCTGCTCGTGTTATCAGTTCTCTTCACAGCAGTTCAGTCAGTGCAGGGTTGGAGTAACTGAATAACTCGGGATATGGGTTTATTTCGACTCAGAGGGCGTGTCAGGCACGTTTTAAACCGAATAATTTAAGTAATTTGTGGATTAGTGCGAATTTGAGACGCGAACCGTTTCAAACGATTCAGTTCGATTTGGTGAACTGGTTCGATCGGTTCACTAAGAAGATCCGGTTAAACAGAACGATTCGTTATCCTACGTCATCCGCAGGAACGGCTTGCACGAATGACAGTCAGCAGAAGTGAGAAAAAAAGTGTTTATAACGTTTTAAATATGGATATTTTTTGGTAACACTTTATTTTAGGGTCTCTTAACTAGTTGCTTATTAGCAAACGCAAAGTGAGGTCATACCACATGTTGATTTGATTTAGTTAATAGAAGTTAATTGATAAATAAAATCTATTTATGCCATTATTTCTGAAAGCATCCTCATTTTACAGCATTTTACACAATTGCCTAAAACTTTTGACAGTACAGTAGCTTTGTAGGTAGGTTTCTTGAAGCTTCTTGGAGACGTTGCCACAGTTCTTCTGGATTTAGGCTGTCTCAGTTTGTTCTGTTTCTTCATGTCACTCCAGACAGACTGATGATGAGATCAGATCTCTGTGGAGCACTGGCTGTTGTCAGACTCCTTGTGCAAACAAAAATCTCACTGGATTATTACAATTAATGGCAAAAATAATGTTTAGAAATGTAAACTGATATTTCCAATTTACATGCTACAGCAAAAGATAGAAATAACTGACTTAAAACCATTTTTTTGTTGGTGAAAATACTAGTGGCCTAAGACTTTTGCACAGTACTATATATATATATATATATAGTGGCGCAAATAAGGGGTATGCAGTATATGCAGTGCATATGGGCGCCACACATAGGGGGCGCCATTTTGCCAAAATCATTCTGTGAAAATCTTCTATAGTAATAAAACGTAATAAATAATCAAAAGCTTATTTATTAAAAATAATTAATGCAACATTTTTATTCAACAGTTTTTAGCATTTTAATGAGTTCAAACATGTATTTATTAAAAACTTATTAAAACGCGGAACGGCCGTATCTCTTTGCGACCACAACAAACGGGAGAGTTTTCAGACGCGCACTTCAGCTTGCCCTCGGCGCGCGAGTCAAACAAGCGCGGAAAAGGTAGGCTACAGGAGCCAAATGAGCTTCAGTAGAACAACAGGGAACTGCGGTCTGATGGGATGTTGTTATATGTCAGTAAAACAAACTTTCCTGTCCTGTCAGCCGTTTTACTGTGCTCACGACGCACACTCTTCAACTGTTTGCGAATATGAGGCGCACGCTCTATCACTTCATCATAAAAAACCGCACTAGAAACTGCGAGCATACATCGTCAGTTAAGTCACGAAATTACCAAAATGTCGATTAAAGCTGCAAAGCTGTGCATGCATGCATGTATGTGCATTACATTTAAGAACGTCTCTCAAATGCATGCAGCCTAAATCACAATAGGGCGCAAGATGATAGGCTATGTAATTTATTTATTTATTTATTTATTTTAATTTAATGCACAAGTAGGCCAAATGTGAGCATAGTGCAGTTAAATGTACTAGAAAATATGCACTAATTTTTCGTTAACTTGTAAAGTACGAAAATGAAAAGAAAATGAAACCATAAAATGCATAAAATAACTAATTTTAGATTCTTACATTATTTTCCTTTGTACAGAGCTCGAGTTAGGTATGACAAAAGTGCTGCAATGAATTAATTTTGACAACTAATAGAATGTTAGAATAGAATGACGGATAACTTTTTCAGAGTTCATTGATTATATAAAATTCAGTGAAGGTTGACTATGGTTATCTGCATGTCCCATCCATGAGTGGGTCTATGCAATGATGGAGAACAAGATTTTGGGGGTGTTAAGACCCAGAACCAAGCTTACTGAACGATAAAGCTATAGTGAGCCCTTTTATTAAAATACCTGGAGCCTAGGTAGTACAAAAATAATACAAAAATTGTCATTCACTCTGTATTACTTAATGTAATTCACAACTATCTCAGTTACAATTAAGTACAAATTAATTGTATTCAGTGATTAATATCAGTTTATTTCTGAGTATCTCTATTGCTCGGTGGGGGGTGATATGAACATGAAGTGCCAATCAAATGCCCATTCACAGGTTTGTGAAGGGGCATTTGATTTACATTTGAGAGAAACTGAGAAGATTGTAAACAAGGATACAAACTAGTCACTTTTCACTGAAAATTGCTGTTGTAAATTTAAAATAGGCCATCTGTGTAATTCAAGTAGATTCAATGAGTTGAAAACTCTTGCTACTTCATACTTCAATACAAAACAATGATGAACTTTGACAAAAAAATAGATTTTTAAATGTTATAATAGTGATTTTATAATGTCTAAATATAAACCCATTAGCAAAACATGTGAAAAGAACTATATTACAGAGTGGAAATGGTAAAGGAGACAATAAATGATCCTCTGCTGCCATTTAGTGGCCATAGTGGGAATCATAACATTCATTTTAATAGTATTTGTTTTTCTACCAGGTGAAATCTTGGCAGAAATCTTCCACTTAGCATGGCAAATTTTCTATGAATTATCTCTTTAAGTAAAAATGAAAGTTAAAAAATGCAGATGTTCTTTAAAATAAATTTTACTATATAAAAATGTGCAAGAATATGAATAACTTTTAGGCAAATAAATAATATTATATTATATAACAATTGAGCAATATTACATGTGTTTGAAAAAAAAAAAAGAATTAAAAAAATGTGTTCTACTGTCTGGGGTCTACCATCAGGAGTTAAAGGGGCTGTTATGTGACACACTTTTCTTTTTTTCTTGTTTTTACTTTTTACTTTTTTCCCTATGGTATTAAAAAAGAGGGAAGGGGGTTCAAAACTTTATCACTTTTTTCACTCCTGATGAGTCTGTATCCTTCCATGCACAAGCTAGTAATGGGCTTTTGGTCATTGTCTTGCAGAAAGTTTTCTGCGCAAGTTAGTGTTAGAGGCTACTAGAATACAGGGGGGCGCCGGCACTGATCTTGCATACCCCTCGACAAATGTGCAGTTGCGCCCCAAAAAAAAAAAATAAATAAATAAATAAATCTTACTCCGCATCCTTGTCTTCCAGTGCAAATATCTTAAATCAAAATATCTTAAATATCTTTAATTCTTAAATATATATATATATCCTTATTTAAGAATTAAAGATATTTAATTTATTATTTAATTTATTACAAGGATGCTGAGTAAGATTTTTTTTTTTCCCGCAGTGTGCCTTTTCAAAAGTGACCAGTGACAGCTTTTTTACCTTTTGTAGTGAAGGTATTGTTTTTCAATTTTAGTTTAATTCACCACAAAACAAAGCCATCAACCTGTGCAAATTATCTGATGCACGTTGATCGAGCTGGGTTAAGCGTGATGGTATAAGTGTATGTTTTGATTCAGTATAATTATTTAATCATCTAGTATTGATTTAGCAACATTAAACTGGTCTTGCAGTTCCCATAAAATCCAGGCATTTCCAGCAGAGCTCAATTAGTCTGAGAGAGTGGGATTCAGAGATGTGTGAAGTGTGGCAGATGTGGATGAAGACATCTCCAGGAATGATGTAATCCTCAGATGAGAGTCCTTCTTGAGTGCTTGCTAATTCTCCTCCTCTTCACGGAGGACACCAGCACCATATCAATATCTCATTCATGTTTACAACTGTACAGTTGAGTCTGAGCTGCTCAGTACTGATTAAAGATTACCCTCTCTGTGTCTCACCTCACCGATCACTACCTACTGATCAGCAGAACTCCAAGTGTTCAGAATGAAAGGCTCTCCTCTTCTCATGCTGCTGTGATGAAATACACTGTAACCTCACATCAGTGTAGAGAGACTTCCTCCCTTTGTTAATTATCTTGAGCATATTTGAAGCAGATAAAGTGATTATGTGGCTGAAATAGAATTGAGTGGGAGAGGTAAAGAGTGAGATTTAAACTCATCATTAAAGGAATAGTTCACCCCAAAAAAAAAAAAAAAAAAATTGAAAATTGAAATTTTACTCACTCTCAGACCATCCAAGATGTAGAGGAGTTTGATTCTTCATGGGAACAAATTTGAAGAAATGTAGCATTACATCACTTCCCCACCAATGGATCCTCTGCAGTGAATGGGTTCCGTCAGAATGAGAGTCCAGACATCTGATAAAACATCACAGTAATCCACACGACTCCAATCCATCAGTTAATGTCTTATGAAGTGAAAAGCTGCGGGTTTGTAAGAAACAAATCCATCAAGACATTTTTAACTTCAAACTGTTGTTTCTGTCTAAATATCTTAGTCCTCTATCCATAATATTCTCCAGTGAAAATATCTGAATCAGGAGTGAAATATGCACCAATCAAGCACTTTTTACAAGAAAAAAAATGTCTAAAACAGTTCTAAACGAAGATGAAGTTTGATGTGAGAGGACAACAGGGGATGGACTTTTTCACTGGAGTAAGCATTATTATGGACTATGGACTGAGATTTTGGCCAGAGGCAGTTTACAGTTAAAACGTCTTAGGCCACGTGCCTAAGATGCCTAAAAAGCATTTTTAGCCTGCAGAAAAGCCAGGGGCTCTGCTGAAAACTTCCAGCCGAGAGTGCTTCTGCAGCACAGCGTTTAAAAAAAATAAAATAAAATAAAAAATTCAGTTAGGACGCTTTGGCTACTATGATACAGAATATCTGTTGAAGTGTATCTGATTTTGCAGATAGTTTATTTATGAATATAAAAATGTTGACATAATATAAAGTACTTGCTCTGGCCCTTGTTTTAAATGATTTTGTTCGTTGTTGTCGTCTGTCGCTGTTACAAGTACAAGTACGATGTGGCGGTGGTCAATGTGGAATTTGTCCCACCCATTCTCCACTGTGATTGGTTAGCTGACTAAAAAGTGACAGTCATGAGCGTTACGTTTTACTCAAAGTTGAACATTCTTCAACTCTCGGTGCAGAGAAAAAACCGCCCAAGTGCTCAGCGTGAAAAAGACGCCCAGCACTCGGCATTCCAGTCTGGATTCCAGTAACAAAGAGTTGAAGGGACGAGGGAGCCAATGGATCGAGGGCCGAGGTGAAGTCCACGGCTCTTTGGTCAGAGGTGGAGTTAGAGGATCATTTCACAAACTCGGAGCTGGAGACCAAGAGATCTGCGGCGGATCTGTACCACTGAATGGTGCCACAGATAGAAGAGCAGAGGGGCTGACAGGAGCCAGGGGAGACGGTGTCGAAGGGCTGGCTGGTGCTGGCTGAGGAGGAGGAGGGTGTGGGAGGCTGAGTGGGAGTAATGTTGCCGAAGGAGACTTTAGACTGGTCAATGAAAGAAACAGTGGATACACAGGAGATTCTGAGCTGGGTAGAACCAGAGGTCACAAGTATTATCCTCTTTTAAATCCTCATCTTCTGTGGCGGGAATGTGGGCAGGGCTCCATTCCATCCACTTGAATTCCACTAGCACACCCACCCATACACTGTCACCAGCTCAAGCACCTGATCAGACTTTTAGTCGGGGACTGGCTCTGGGGCGATGATGGGCTAAGGCGCTGGTGCTGGTATCGCAGCAGGCTCAGGATCCATGTCCGCGGTGGGCTCTGGCAATGGCTCTGTGCAGGGTGCAGGAGGCGCCTGGATAGGCTCTAAATCCGGATTGGAGTTGGCAGTGTCCTCCTCAGAGGGACAGACAGTCAACTGCAGTCCGTTGTTTACCAGTACCCACGCCACAAACCCTCCAAAAGCCCCCAAGTACCATCTCTGTTTTGAAAAAAAAAAAAAAAAACTGCATATGCTGGTTAGGTATGTTTTTAAGCATGGCAGCTGGTTTAAGCTGGTCTTTAGTTGGTCATGATCTGGTTTAAACTGGTCCTGAGCTGGTTATAAGCTGGTTATGAGATGGTCCTGAGCAGGAGCTAGTTGCTTAGGACCAGCACATGTCCAGATTAAACCAGCTCCTGACCAACTAAGGACCAGCATTAACCAGCTCATACCCAGCTTATAACCATCTCAGGAACAGCTTTAACCAGCTCATGACCAACTAAGGACCAGCTTAAACCAGCTCAAACCAGCTACCATGCTTCAAAACATACCTTACCAGCCTATGCTGTCTTTTTCAACAGGGATCACCAGGCAGGCCTGCCTTAGATTGCTCGTTGAGGCTTGTGTAATAAAAGATGCAAAGTGAGCAATCAGGGAAGTGGGTAAGGCAAGGTAGGTTTAAAAAGTACATAGTGTGGTCCTCAGCGGAAGCCGTTCCGACAGATGACGTAGGACGTAGGCGTTGCATGATTAGTGACGAACGCAGAGAGAGAACAAAACAAAACACCGGTCATGAATTAGAAGCGCAAAACGAGGATTTGTAAAGAAAAATGTCAGAGGATTTCGATATAAGCCAAGAGGAGACTGGTTTTCCTTTACTAAAGTAAGGAAACTTTGTTTCCTTTGCTCCTGCATTTCTCAGAGGCGCGCACGCGCCAACGTCATCCGCCTGCACGGCTTCCGCAACCCACAGTCAGCGGAAGTGAGAAAAAAGTGTTTATTACGTTTGACATATGGATATTTATCTTACAAAAACGCATGGATTCGCTACAGGAGGCCTTTATTCACCCCCAGAGCCATGTGAGGGACGTTTTATTACGGATGTGCGCATTTTATTTCACGTCTTCTGAACTGTTGATAACAAACACCCGCTTACCCCATTGAAAGGCTTGGAGGGGCCAGGACATTTTTTTTTAAATATAACTCCGATTGGATTCATCTGAAAGAAGAAAGTCGCATACACCTAGGATGCTGTGAGTTAAATAAGGCTAATTTTCATTTTTGGGTGAACTAACCCTTTAACTGATGGACTGGACTGGAGTGGTGTGGATTATTGTGGTGCTTTTATCCACTGTTTGGACTCTCATTGTAACAGGGCGAACGAGACGTGAGGCGTGCGGATCCATGTGCAAGCTTTTATTTAGAAACATAGTCAAACACAGGCAGGGTCAAACATCAGTATACAGATATGTTGAGGGCAAGACACAAGAGTATTCCGAGAACATGCGTGGGTCGTCGATCGGCGAACAATATCCAAAGGGCTTGACAAGAGGGGTAATCCGAGTACACGAGCAATAGTCCAGGCAGGGGCAAACAGAGTCCAAATGGCAAGACGATAGGGCAATCCAAAAATACAAAAGCACGAATCAAAACACGGGTAAACAGGCTAGGCAAGACTAAGACCATGAAACTAGGAGTGGCTCCGTAAAGTAGCTATCACCTATGACTGTGATAAATGCTAAACAATACTCGGCGACTTGAGCAGGAACTGAGTGGGTGTTATATGGCGTGTGTGATTGGTTTCAGGTGACCGTGTGTTTAGGGAAATGGCAGATGGGAAATGTAGTCCAGGGCATAGTGTAACAGTCTGTATAGTGTGAGAGTCCATGTGGTGAGCGGGTGACCTCTGGTGGTGAGTGAACGGAAGTTCATAGACCGGATTTGTGACACTCATTATTCACTGCAGAGGATCCATTGGTGGCTTCAAATCTGTTCCCATGAAGAAACAAACTTCTCTACATCTTGGATGGTCTGAGGGTGAGTTCATTTTCAGCACATTTTCATCTTTATGTGAACTATACCTTGAACTCTCTGAAAGGGTTAAGGTCTGTGAATATGCTCTTATGATGGGGTACTTGTGACATTTTTAGTAGCAGGATTTTCCATGGTAATTTCATACCAATGCAAGTTATAATAGCTCTTTTGTGCTATCTCCCCAGTGGTTAGTAACTGTTGTAAAAAATGGTTTTGGACTATTCACTTTATGGTGAACATAAACTTACATTGAAAAAAAAAATGTGTAGAAACAATTTTCACTATTACTAGAAAATCACTGGTAAATTTCGCAATTAATTACGAAGAAATGGCAAGTAACACATTAAATTAAACATGAAATAGTATTCACTTGTAAAACATACTCCAGTAATCTTTGTAGTAGTTTTATTTACAACGTCGAAAAATCATTTTTACAGTGTACCAACAGACAGCTAGAAGCTCAGGAGTCTCCACATCTCAGAAGAAAAACAGGGATTTGGTGGTGAAATATGGCCAGGATATGTTCTTTTGTGATGAACAAAACCAGTGTCTGCTTTCACTTCCAATTCCCATAGAGACGCTAATGTCATCATGTTGCTAATTAGCTTAATTTGCGTAGGCATCTGTAGACGGCTCATAGCTGCAGTCTGAGAGCATAAACTTCACCCTGAAACTCCTGTTGAATTATCCTGTAGATTTCCACTGTTCCTTTACCAACAGATCTGAACTCAGTTTGCCTCCTGCCCATATGAACCCAAGCATTACAAGTGCTTATCTTTTACTTTTATCTGTTTTTGGATCTCACTTATTATATGTTGTAGCATGTAAAGCACTTTAAAGAAGTCTGAGAAACCCAGTTTACACCCACAAGGGTTTGAGAACCAGAAATAAGAAAAATGCAAAGGAAGAAAAAAAAACATCTTTTTGGTCACACTTTAGTTTGAGGATCAATTCTTACTGTTAACCAACTATGAACTACGACTTTTGCCTGAATAAACTCCTAATTACTTCTTATTTGGGTATAGTTAGTAAGATAGTTAAGTTTAGGTATGGTGTAGGATAAAGGATGCAAAATATGGTCATGCAGAATATGAGTTTTTATTAAGTACTAATAAACAGCCAATATGCTAGAAATATGCATATAAGCAACTTGTTAATAAGCAACTGGTTAATGGTGAGAATTGGTCCACAAACTAAAGTGTTACAAATATTCATTCATTCATTCATTTTTTTTCTTTCTTTCTTTTTCTTTCTTTCGTTCTTTTGTTCTTTCGTTCTTTCTTTCTTTCTTGTGTCTGTTCAGCTAGTTTTGCAAAAAAATATGTGGGCCACATTTTTCCATAACACAATATAAATAACACAAATTAACATAGATGGGAATTATTAAATTTCTCACTTATTTATTATTATTTATTTATTTATTTATTTTTAGTCTCTGACAACCTACAATAGAAGTTCTTACATGAATCTTTTGTCTTTCTAATAGTGTCTAGTTTTTGCAAATTGCATGGGAACCAGTGTGCGTAAGTTTTAAATAAATGTATTTATTTATTTATTTATTTATTTATTTACTTATTTATTTTTAAACCCAACAGGAGGATTGAAACATAAAATGGATTTTTCCTTGTCTCCTGCCATACATGTCACAGTTCATGCAGGATAGTCATAAGAGTGTGTCTGGCTCCATCAGCTAAACCGTGTTGTCTGTACATATACTGCAGCTCCGGAGCGATCTACGGCTCAGGTAAGTGGCTCACAAAAACTGCTGGGAACGTTACAGAAGATAGTTCTGTCCAGGTGTGATATGCCTCTTTTAGTATCGAATCCCCACCTAACATGTTTTTCACCACTAGGTGGCACCATTCCAAATAGACCAACGTTACCTGCCTGCACTTTCTTTTCCAACACCATCTCTTCAATGTAAATCTCCCAATGCCTTTGACAATAAAGCAGGCTACATTTTTCCATGAATCTGAAAGCAGGCTTGCATTTGTTGTACCGTTTGTGCCAATTTTATAGTAAATCCATATGTAAATAACTCCATTTTGTGCAAGTGTTATATATTCTCCCACTGTTAAATAATGTAATGTTAATAAGAAAGTGACAGACTGAGGTGTATCTCCTGAGATTGCCTTTTTTTATAGGCAGTAAGCAGGGACAGTGGGCAAGCGGTGATCTAAGCCAGTGCGAGGAGGTAAATGTCATGCACTGCTTGTTTTTATTGGAGGTTCTGGTGCAATCTGCCCTTTTCCGTTCCTGGGACCTATTGTTTAAATAGGAGCTTTTAATGCAGGGCACCAGATGGGCCCTCAAACAAGTGTGGATAGAGGCATGTTTACCGGTCAGCGGTGTGTGCAGAGCAGGTGAAAATATTGAATACCCTGCTCTGATGACCGTGAGGCAGACGTGATACTTTTGCTTGTAAAGCTTTATTAGGCATGTGCAATTGTGGAGAGGATATTAGCATACAGAAGGGAGGATATGAGAGCAGATATGTGCAGCGATTTGAAAACACATTTAAAGGGAGGTGAAGCCGTTTCTGCGCTAGATGGGATGCATCATTACTGTATTATTTGAATAAGAGCCTGTTTTATGACAAAGTGCCAAATTAGCATAAATGGCTGATGGGGAGGGTTTTAGCCACCTTATTTTGCAACATGGAAGTTAGCTATTTTCTGTACATGTGCCAGACTTATGATTCATCAACTGCTGTATAGGTAACTAACTAGAAGAAAGTACAGTAAATGGTAAAACTATTTGCTCTACAAACCAGTGTGTTTATGATTACAATAGTTAAATGATTGCGATATCAAGCAGAAAAGCAGACTGTTTTTATACATGTAAAATAATTAGAAGCAAATGTCACTCGCTCATATGTTAAGAAAAGGTGGATAAAACGCACGTCTTGTGTTTGATGTTTGAGATTAGCAGTATATGACAGTGATACATATTCCCCAAACAGACTTATCACATTTTTCAAGATGCTCTTAAATAACACTATTATCTTTCTCTATGAAGTACATTTTTTATATTACTGTGACATTTCAGTAATCATTGTGGCTCTGAAAAATGGGTGGAATGGCCCAATTACTGTCTTGTGTTATATAGGACGTGTGTCGTGGATTGCGTGTGTTTGAGCACCTGGCTCTCTGTCAACACAGGATCAGGTCACTGTGTGCATTACGCTGCTCACAGCCATCGCAGCGAACGACAGAGGCTGCTCGGTTTCCTGTGATTAAAACTCAAGGCCAATACTCACCACACCGGCCCTTTGATTAACTGCCTCAATTTTTCTTTGGAATATCTTGATAATTATGTAATTATGTTCTTTTTTTCTTTTTGGTCCATACAGTCTGCTTCTGATGTCACACATCACCAGGTTTCTGGTTCCAAGCACTCCTTCAGATCCCAAAAGCAAACAACAAACAGTGCTGTAGTACTTCCTGAACCTTTATCTCCATACTGAAATCTCACTCAGCCAGACAGTGATTTCATTTTTTTCTGAGTATGTAATATATTGGTGTCCGAGACACCATGAGACCAGGTTCACTGTGAGTTTTTAAAAGCTTAGCCTAAATGTGTGATATATACATAAACAAACAGTGCTCATAAACAGCTGCTGAGATAGTATTCCCATTTGAAACGAGTAGAGGTTTGGACTTGGAAACAGTTTTCCTTATATTACAAATTAGCAAGCAGATAGAAGTCACTGGTAACCAAAACTGTTTGGATCTTTAAAATGTCTTTTTTTGGGCCATTCCATGACAACTCAACCAGAGGTCCCGGGCTCAAATTTTTGATTTTGCTAATATTTTTTCTGAAGAAAGACAGACATGTATAGTGATGAAAGCCAAAATATTAAATGTCATGGATGAATATTTACTGAGTAATCTACTATTTTGTAGATGGGGGGTCAAAATGGCAATTTTCACCTGAGATTTAGAGCCAGATTACAAGGGGGTAAAAATGACTTCAGAAAGATGGCAGCATCATAATGTTATTTTTACACAGAGATTGGTAGGTCTGTTAGTAAAATCTGTTGATTTTATCAATCTTTGTTGCATTATGTGCCAATGGTGACCATTCAAAAATGGGGAAACAGCACTTTTCAAGTTTTTTCTCCAAAGTTTTCCAAAGTTTTTTCTCCAAAGTTTTCATGCCTGTAACTATTAGTATTATAGATATCTTAATGCCCTTTAAGATATTGGGTCTTAACAAACTTTCCTTTTGGCATTTTCCTTTGTCAAGGCTCTATATGGTTCGGTTCCAGAGATATTGGAATTTCAAAATGGCTCCAGGAGTAAATTGTTAAAATGTACACATTTTCAGTGGTCAAAAACCAAATGTGGGTCAATTTGCAAAAACATGATACTTCTTTTCTTTTAAAGAAGAATGTCTGAAAAATAAATAATGTTGAAACTAGAGATGCATCTTGTTTACTTCCATCAAAATAACTGCATTGAGCATATCTGTCTGAGTGTCATAAATTTTCTTTTTCAAAAGTTTGCAATGCCTATAACTCTTCATTTTCAAAGCCCTACATCGATTAGTCCCAGAGATATGGGGATTTCAATGAGGCTCCATTTTCAGATTGTTGAATATGACCTATTTTCAGTGGTTGAAAACCAAATGTTGGTCACTTTGTATACAGCTGATATTTACTGTATGCAGAATGTCTGAAGAATAATTAATGTTAAGTAATGATAAGTAATGGTCAAATATGCAAATTAAACTGATGTCAAAAACTTGACATCAGTTTGACGTCAAATTGATATCAAGTTGCCTGCTGGGATGTTTTTTTTTTTTTTATGCAGTCATAATAGTAACGTGTTAAAAACACTAAACGATTGGGCTGTTAAGGTTACAAATGCTCCTGCTAAATGGGCTTCCAGGAAATTCACAAGTTGCCCATTTTACCCACGGCTTGTACTATACTGTACATTGCTGAGCACAACATATAAAGATATACAGACAACATAGACAAGGAAAATAAAAATAAAAGATGATTGCACTGTTTGTTTTAAATGATATTAACCCTTTTATAATAATGAGTATTCACATTATTTTGTCCAACTCATGTATATTCTCCACATTTCAATGCAAAAAAGTAAACAAAATGTTAAAGCAAAAAGATAAAGTCGAAATGAAGACATGCTTCAATGGGATGTTTTAGCCTATCCCACCCTTTTTGTGGATCATCATGGGTCAACTTTGGCCCAGGAAATCGGGTTTGGGCAATTCTGACTTTAATGAACCAACAACCATGAATTCCACTTTGTGCAGAGACAGTCACTTGCTATGCTTGAGATCTTTACATACTTTTACATGTATGCATCTGACAGACATTTTTCATCCAGAATGTCTTATGGTGCATTCACAGGTAAATATTCTCTCTGCATGCGTGTTCCATAGAAATTAAACACACAAACTTGGTGTCTACAGGAAGACGGGACATCTCGAGACCAAAGCCACAAGAACAGCTTATTTCTCATACAAGTTCAGTATTGATCATTGTAAGTGTTAATCAGGATGCTCATCCTAACACAGCACACAGAAAGCCACCACCTTCTCCTCTGGCCTTACCAGCTGCCCTTTGACCGATGGCCTTTTCATACTGGCCATGTGCTGCAAGACAGAAGGGTCTCCTCACATTACTCACAGGGACAGCCGAAGAATCAGTGCAGGACGCCCTCGCCAAAACCCCTCGGACAGAGACAGATGACCAGGAACCTTCTCCCTTCAGTGGCTGTCAGCATGGGCGTCCGTCACCAGCTAATAATGGCGGGAGTCAATGGAGCGGGGTTCGGGTCAAGTTTGGAGCCTTCAATGTGGGACTGTCATCAAGCAATCAAATCAATCATATTCAGCGTTAGGAGCCAAGATCTCGAAGGGGAATCTGTAATGGACTGCCTCATTCTATCATGTATGATGGCCACTTTTATAGCTAGTTTGTGAAAAGACAATGAGTGAAAGGGTGAGAACAGACAAAAAGATTTACAACACAACAAGGGTCAATAAGAAAAGGCACAATGGCCATCAAATCATGTAACGCCTTCTTGCCATCAAACAACAGGGAAAAGATTCACACAGAGGAACATTTTATTGCTCAGAGGTTGCTCTTTGAACATTTATAATCCACGTTACATTAACTTTAGCTCAGAAAATTCATCCAAAATTCAAGAAAAAGTATCAATGAGACTTTTTTTACATGCAGAAGGAGCTATAATTTGATGAGAAATGTGTGAGATCATAGTACAAATCTTCACTTGCTCTTGTTTTTAATCACATCTGGGTAATTTTCTGTTGATTTCATGTTATGAACATGTTATGAGATGCCACACTGTTAAAAAAAATAATAAAATAAAATAAATAAATAAAAAAATTCCTAAAGTTGTACATAAAACAAAGATTGTTGAAGTATATTTTACAATACATTCTACTTCAAAATTTCATGTTTAATTCAGTGTGTTACTTACCGTTTCTTCTTTTGTTATTTGTGAAATTTACTAGCAATTTCTGAGTGAAAATTGTTTTAAAGTTTTTCAGTGCATATGACAACTATTTTTGGATCTCCAAAGAACCTTTTGGTGGACAGTTCTTAAAAGAACCATTTTTTCCTAGTGGAAAGAACATAATTTAAAACAACTTTTTCCACTATAAATGGAATGTAACATTTATGGAATGAAACTATAATGCCAGTAAAGAACCTTTAGAGGATTGTAAGACATCACTCTCTTTTTCTCTCATTCTCATTCATTCTTTTTTTTTTTTTTTTTTTTTTGTCATGTCACAGAGCATCTTTCACCTCTGCAGGCGATGCTGAAGGAATGCGGCCTCAGATTAGAGCCACCTGTCATGTGAAATACCAGAGCCACACTCCCCCATTGACATTTCAACATGACATTTGAGATCCACTCCATCTCACTGAGGGAGACTATGAAATACACCTTCCTTTTGCATTGCCCCATTATGTGCAAAAGACACGGCATCAGGATAAAAGATTTGGCCATTGTGTTGATCACATTAACTGGATAACCTTTAATATGGTTATCCAGCTTGGGCTACAGTTTTCATTTTATTAACTTCATGACTAAAAATGCTACAGTAAAAACCAGTTAATTGGTTAACAGTAAATTGCGTTTCTCTGTAAAGTGAGAAATTTTAATAAATCTAATTTATTTCATTTCAATAAATTTACAGTTTTTTTTTATTTTTATTTTTTTCCAGTCACATAATTTACATTCCCAGAACTCCCTATGTGACAGGTCACATTTGATGGTTTTCCGTGGAAATAACTATATTTCTTCATAGTTTTTCTTTTCAGTTATGTACATTAGGGTTTTATGTTTCATGTTATATTATTAAATGGATTTTTATTGAATTATTTTAGTGTCATGTGTGTTACTAGGATGATGTTCTGTATTTGTGTGACTCTGTGCACCTTTTGTACATCAGTATTTACTTAAGCTTGTGGAAACGCTACTTGTGATGAGCTTTAATCATCTATAGTAACTCTTTTGGAAACAAGCAACTGCCCAGTTATGCTGGTAAAAATTTTTGAAAAACAAACAAACATTACTACATAAAAAAAAAAAAAAAATGTTATTTAATAAAATTTACTTTTATTTTGCCATTTTGAAGTTTATTTCTTCTGAAGGTATGAGTTATGAAGGGTTATAAGCAATGGTTGGTATTTGCAGTGTTAGTTAGCACACTATAGACCTATTGAGGCAGACACTTGGGGGTGGGATCCTCTGACCTTTTAACCTTTTGACCAGTAAGCCACCACCCTGCAACCAACTAACACTCTAGCAATCATCCAGCAATGCTTTGGCAACCACCCATAACACATTGTGACTGGTAACGTTTGCATGGGCAATCACTACACACATTTAGGTTTTGCAAAGAGCTAAATTTTGTCTCAGTTTCTAATTTCTTCTGTCTTCATTTGTTATTCACAATTCGTCCTTATAAAGCAATGATTTTGAAACTTACAATAAGGTCAAATATGACATAATTCAAAAAAGATTATGAACCGCAACAAACAACATCAGCCAAACGAGAGTGGGTTTTCGATTTGATTATCTAATCACATTCCTTGTAATCTCCATCAGTCCTCGTAGACCCTTCCAACCCGGCTCATCATGTGATTGACGGAGGCACGGCAGCACAAATCAGCTCTGACGATCGAGAGCAGCACATGGAGAATGCTGGTGATTAATGCGCCCATCATGTGAGGGAGAATTTATTTCTACACAATTAGCATATCACAGATTGTCTCAGATCACACCCTGTTCAGACCTCAAGGGTCATGATACTGTGGTCATATGGAAGACATTAAATTATTCTGAACTGGACAGATAGACAGCCAGAGAGAGAGAGAGATAGAAAATTTAAAACAAAAGAAAATTTACATAGTGTAGCTGTTTGTTACGCAATTAAATAAACAGGGAGATTTAAATTGTGTAAGTGATACACACTGAGTAACCAACACAATCTTACTGCATTGTGTCTGTTTTACTTTTTGGCGAATGGTGGCTAATTCCTATGAACTCGTAGGTTTTAGTATGATCTGCTTATGCCCCAATGACGGTTATGTGTACAGGTGGACCTAAAAATTCCCATCGTATGAATTTACCACCTTGTAAAATACATTTACAGTTCCATTATCTCATGAGATCAGGCTGGAATTACTGTCTTGACTTTATATTAGAATAGTCTTGATTCCAGCATGACTAAAATGTTTTATTACTATGGATATGAGCTAGAATACAATCTCTTGTGGTTTCTTTTAAGTGTCGTCCTCCACACCACGGCCTACCGTGTCAACCTTCCTGCGCTAACTAAGCGCGGGTCAAACTCTTTGTCATGTCTAGTTTAAGGCGGATGTAAAGGCATTGCCTTAAGCTAAGCGTCTGAGCTCATTTACAGGGTCTTATTATGCAAACCACTCCCTGACGCCCACAGCCTAATTAGGCCTAAATTAATTTGAGTCCAATCTTTTATGTCTCTGGCCCAGGCTGTACCACTTCCCTCCATTTGCAGAATCATATTAATGTTCGTGTGGGAGCACTACTGCTGCAGATGAAAAGACTGATACAATTAATTAAGTCCTGCCTCTGTTCTTGCCTCCTCTCGGCAGAGAAACGATAAGTGCAATGAGCTGCCTCTTATTAACCCCATTATATGGGCTAATAAGGAAGATCATATACAAATCAAGGATGATGCACAATTATACGGGAATGCAAATGACGGCAGCTAACGAGCTGTGTGTCAATGTTGGAAATGCTTTGTTTGGGAAACGCGACATTCAGCATTCTTAACATGGCCTCGTTTATTTGTGTCCCTGTGTGAGCGTCTGCGCAGGCATAATTGCATGTTGCATGTGCATGCCAACGAGTGTTTGACGCTCTTCTTGCATCTTCTTTATTTAGTGTCAATGCGGTCAAACAAATGGAGCTGCTGCACTTTTATAAAGGTTCTTTATAGGCATCAGTGGTCTGTGATGGACTTTTAACATCCATGCTTTGCACAAAATATTCTTTACAGTAGAAGCTTCAGATTATTAAAATTCTTTTACGGCATTGTTACAAAAATGCAACTTTTGGAACCTTTATTTTGCAGCATGAAAGTGATTTGTGAAGCAAAAGGCTGCTTTCAGAACCATGGACAGCAGCCATTGAGTCCCAGTGTTTTCAGCACTCAAATGGCTTTAGCTTTGCTTCATAAAACGTTTCATTCATGGTTCCGTTTGATAATATGGGTATCATATTCCGACTCCAGCTCAATTGTATGCATGCATGGTCCATTTATCATGACATATTAACATGCTTTGCTTATCCTTGCGACAGAATATCTGATATATATACTCATAAGCTACAAATGAACCATTTTGATTTCTGATGCAAAGAGTGCTTCATAACATTGGAAGGTTTAGAGATAAAATAATCATGTAGTGTTTTGCGTGGTTGGTGTAATAGCATGTGGCCGCCTGTAGGAGGAGCAGTGCAAATGACCCTTAACCACACATTGATATATAAACCCAAATACTGAGCCATTAAACATTTAGATTTGATTATTTATTTGAACTGTTTAGGGTGTGCAAGTCTGTTTAGAGAATGCATGACCCTTTGAATAACTATTAATGTTATTTTCAAACTCCACAACAATATTGCTCACACAGATGTAATAAAGCCTGATCTAGTCTAGGTTTTACTTTTGGCATTAATGCACTGAGCTTGTAAACTCATATGGCATTCGTTACGATGCCCACATATGTCTTGTTATGTGTTTCGAGAAATACGTTGATAAGTCTTTACTGTGATCGCATTGAGAGGGGGCTCGTGCCCAGTAGGGGAGGGGCGCGCGCCGGCCGAGCAGCTGTATGCAAATGAGACGCGACAAACACGCGCCACACAGCAAACACGCGCACATACGGCCGGTGCGCACGCACACAATCTCATTAAAATGCCATCGAAGTGCATTGTGCTGGGTAAGACCTAGACAAACAAACTTCACAGAATGTTAACACAGAGCAAAACATGTACCGATAAACGGAAAACGAGCGAAGAGTCTGAACTTAAGATGAAGTTAAATATTAGATGAGCGCAAATCCATTTGGGTGCAGATGCATGATTTAAGCAGAACTTTAGATGATGTTGGGAAGGTTTGAATGGCGCAGCGCAACTATGCATGCTATAATTAGATATATTTAGGAACATTTGAGTCTTGCGTGTCGTGTTAAACTCCGCTAGTGCTGTAATATTTGTGAAACTGCAGGGGAGAATGGTGGCAGGCGCATATCTCAATGCTCGAGCAATTATTTGACTCGGTCATACAGCAGCTTTATGCTAATGAGGGGAACAATAGATGAATGCAAACCCGTGCAACACGTCTGTCCAATTATGCGCGCAAAAGAGAATTTAAAGCAACTGTTTCACGGAGTAAAAATGAGATCCTTTGGTGCTGTGATATCAACCTTTAGAGTTAAAGTCTGCGATAGAGCTTTCCATGTGCATTTGTTGAAATATAACATACTGAAGATGATTGTAAGAGTAGCTTACTAAAATCATTTGGAATTCAGCTTTTCATTTCTAACTTTGACTCTCTTTTTTTCTGTTTATGACTCAAAATACACCACGGATGATTTTATTTAAAAGTAAACGAACTCATTCTGTAGTTTGAAGAGCATCAGTGAAGTGAACATTAGTGAAATTTATTTATGGTGGAGCTGCTTGTAAACACTTTGTAAGTGTTTTTTTTTTTTTTTTTTAACTAAGCTATTGTAGTTAATTATAATTACAGGAAATGTGTGTAGCTTGCGCCGCAATGGAAAGCGTTAAATAAAACATTCTGGCAAACGCTTCGGTGTCTGAAGTTGTCACCGGTCATGGTGGTTTGAAGAAATGCAATGATGGCTGACCCCTGGCTTGACCTCGAGGTCAGTGCTCATCTTTGATTGCATCCAGCACGCGTCTCTCTTTTGGCCAGATTGTTCGTGTATCCCTGTAGAGGTCAATTTGCTTTTCAAAGGCAAAAAAGCCTGTGACGGCTGGCCAGACGCGGCCATTGTGTTGAGAGATGAGGGCTTCTTCTGATGACTTATGCATGCGTTAGCCAGCTGATTTATACTGCCCTCAGACAGACGCGTGGCATTACAGATCTCTCTAATGTCTAGATTTGCAAACACAGGAAGCGCTTTGGACAAATTTAGCATGTTCGTGTTTCAAACGCACTAATTAATAACATGCGATGTGTAACTACTTTGTGGAGCTACCTTTTTTTTAGTACAAGCTATTTACACGAAATACGCGTGAAACTGAAACTTTAAACTGTAAACATGGGCGTCACAATCACACAAAACAATTACCCCATCCAAATTGTTTTTTCTTTTTCCGAAGATTAGTTTATTTTGCATAATATTGCATATTTTACAAAATGACTACTATAAAATCGTCCTCTTCTTGTCTATATTCACTTCACCTTTAGCTTGTGTAATAACTTGCAGTGTGTAGGCCTACTGCAATTATTGGCTCTCATGATAAATTAATGTATAAATGCAATTGTAATGCATTGAACACTTCTGCATTTAACATATTTAAATGCATTCTTAATGAAAACGTCAAGTTGTACAGTTTAATTCAAAGTAGCTCGAAACACTTAAATCTGTAGTCTGAAATAGTTAATGCTCCATATTGTCCCGATATTTTTATTTTTTTAATAAAATGTAAATATTAAAAACATTCTAAATATATAGTACAGAGACATGCGTCAAGATTTAAGTGAAGACATTCCTCATCACAGATCTAAACTAAGCATTCCGAAAATAACTTTCTTTGTTGTCGCTCATTCGAAATTGTGATGACGACGACGATGATGGCCAGTGAGTGACATTTCCTTCTGCGCCCTACAGCCGCGGCACGCGCTGCTCTCCATACATCTCCATCAGACCGTGAACGGAGAGCAGCGCGTATTACTACAATAAAGGCCAGGTACATCTGCTCTGTAGCGCCCGGTCCGAGGCTCTCAGCCCTCCCACGGGCAATTCCGCAGAGATCCTCGCTCGCTCCTGATTGGACGAGGACGCGGCGACTAGGGGCGAGAACAATAACATCATTTCGGCTTAAAAAGAGTGCAGCTATGCGTCTAGGAGCAAAAGCATCTCTCAGAGGGAGGGAGGCGGACGGCGCGTTTGTGGCTCTGGATCTCGTCTCGTTGTGCCTTGTCATCCTCGCCTCATCATGCCCAAAGGATTCCTGGTGAAAAGAAACAAGAAAGCAGTGCTCGTTTCGTACCGGATACGCTCGGATGAGGATGGAGGAACCGCTCCAGAATGTCAGATCGCGCAGATCGCCTCGCCTCCACCCGCGCCCAGCGCCTCCAAGCCGGACAGCATCACCTCAGCGTTCCCGTTGGACGGAGCAGAGGCGCCGGTGCCGGTCCACAGCGCCAAGCCGGTGCAGTTCGGCAACCCGGAGACGGTGTACCAAGCCCTGTACAGCCCCACCCGGCCCATCAGCAAGGAGCACGACAGGAAATATTTCGAGAGGAGTCTCAACCTCGGCTCGCCCGTCTCTGCCGAATCGTTTCCGACTCCCGCCTCTCTCACCAGCCTGGACCATCATCTTCTGTTCGCGCCGGTCGACTTGAAAATCGGCACCAGCAACAGCAACCGGAGCGGAACGGCGCCCGTCATCCGCACCGGCGCCAAAAGACCTCCCTCGGACGCCGCCGAGCGTAAAAGCAGCAAAAGCGTCAAGAAGCCCAAAGCCATACGCAAACTCAACTTCGAGGACGAGGTCACCACATCCCCGGTGCTGGGCCTGAAAATCAAAGAGGGGCCCGTGGAGCTGAAGCCCCGAGCGGCCTCGGGCAACACCAACAAGCCCCTGGGGGAGTTCATTTGCCAGCTTTGCAGAGAAGAATACTCGGACCCGTTCTCTCTGGCACAGCACAAGTGCTCCCGCATAGTGCGGGTGGAGTACAGGTGTCCCGAGTGCGAAAAGGTCTTCAGCTGTCCGGCGAACCTGGCCTCCCACCGGCGCTGGCACAAACCGCGCGTGCCAAACGCGCCCAAACAAGCCCTCCAGCCCGCCAAACCGTTCCCCGAAGAGTTCTCCGGCGACAGAGACTCCCCGAGTCCGGGTCTGTCAGAGTCCGGCTCCGACGACGGGCTCTACGACTGCCAGCACTGCGGGAAGAGGTTCAAGCGCCAAGCCTACCTGAGGAAGCACATCCTGGGACACCAGGCGCTCCAAAATCAGCTCCTCGGAGAGGCTTTGCGCGCCGCGGAGAGCCCCGACATCGTGCCCTCGGAGGACAGCCAAAGCCCGGCTCCGCTCAATCTGAGCCCCGCGGACTGTCTCGCGTGTCCGGCTTGCGGAGAGAAGCTGCCCAACCGGGCGAGTCTGGAGCGACACCTGCGCCTCCTGCACGACGACTCCCAGGCGTTTCCCTGCAAGTTCTGCCCCGCCACTTTCTACAGCTCGCCGGGTCTCACCAGGCACATCAACAAATGCCACCCCACCGAAAACAGGCAAGTCATCCTTCTCCAGATGCCCGTGCGTAACGCCTGCTGAAGACAGCCCACAGCGATCCGTCCTTTTAGAACCATCTATTTTCTTCATCCAACCCCTCGCTAGAAAAGTCTGGAGAAAAGTATTAGTTTGGTCCTTACAAAGGTATTTTTCTAGAACCCTTGCACACATGGTAATGTAATAGCTCCTAGACCTAAGATATGTTCCTGTACCTCTGCCTCGAATTCACATGCTGTGCGTTTCACGTCTGTAGCTTTAATCTAGTATGTGAATTGCGAGACTGAAATGTTCTCTCGCTCACTCTCTCTTCATACTGAAAACTACATCAACAAATCTTGAAAACTGTCCCTTTAGTAGCCAGAAATGCCTTTAGAGAAATACATCAAACTACTGCCTTAAGAACTCTTCAGTGTAATGATTGTTTTTGAATGTCGGCACACAATTACAGCTTACTATCATGATGTAAAATTATTGTAATATGTTTATTCGTAATATTTTATTTATTTATGTATTTATTTATTTTCAATGGCTTTGTGTAAATTATTGTGTGACTTTTCTCCCGTGTCACATGTTGCAGTCGAATCGTTGTGTCGAGATCATCTTGTCTTGGGTTTTGTGCGCTCCCTTGAAACGTGAAGCTCTTATAGATGCAATCTTTTTCTACGTATACAGCTTATTTTCCTAAATGTTTGCTACCTAGCGCTTTATATGTGAGTCCGTGTTGTCTACTCAAATAAAATATTTTCAAAATGAAAAGCTTCTTGTTCGTGTATATATGCCACACAATCCCACCGTGTAACCTACTATTTATACAACTGTTTATTTGAATAACATAGGCAGTTACTATCGTTTAATATGAGAACTGTAAATGGCAACGACCTTTCGTTTGGACTTTAAACACAATGTGAGCACATTATTGTAATTCCAAGAGCCAGTCACTCCATACACACGTAAAGGTTCCAGCCTGCATTTATCTACAGATTTATAGAGTTAACAGAAATGTATGACCTTAAGAACAACGTAGGGGTGTAGAAGGTTTTTTAAAATTTATTTTATTATTATTATTATTGTTTTTTTTTTGTGCAGTCTACTACTGCAAAGTTAATGTGCAGCATGACCAATTGTTATTGCAGCTACAAGGTGTTTTTCCACAGGTGTCAAATGCTCAAATGATATAAAGCCAACCTCTGGCAATTCACACCTTTACAGTTTCTATTCCAAACCCTTTCCATGCTTTAAATGACAGCAGTATTGACTTTAAATTGGTCAGGTCATTCTGAAGTCACCATGTAAGCTCTGCTTGATCAATGTAATAATGTAGTTGGCCCATTGTAAATTCAGCTGAAATCATTTAAAGAGTGACAACAGCCTTAATAATAATAATAATAATGAACTCAGAAATGTACAAGGGCATTAACCTGTAATGCATTTCAGCACAAGCATTATTGATTCTGAGCCAAGTGGGATCCATTTTTCTTTCTGTGCCTGGTCTTTTTTTATTTTGACCATGAAACATCTCTAAAGAAGCAACCTATTCATCTTGTGCTCTATTAACATTACATGTTCCGGAAAGAACCAATATATCAGTATATAGGATAAAATAAGCTGATACAAATCAAATATCAAAGTTCATCAGTTCACAAAATGAGCATCTGATTGTTTAAACTACTGAATCCTCTGTGCACATTATATTCATGTGTAAAGTTCACACACCACAGCTGTCATCTGTTTCTCACTGATGATTTTACTCTTGATTCAGTTTATGCAGAACCATTACTTTATGCATGTTGAGTGCAATTGGCAAGAAAAGGAAGAAAAAAAAAATCATGTTGTTTTGGTCAGATTTTGTGCGCGCACACACACACACACAGAGTCAGTAATTAAATGTGAGTGTGCTGGAGGCCACCTGCATGAGCTGTAGGTGTTGGAGCGTGTGCACCTGTACTCCGGTAAGGGATGCGTCTGTGCTCACAGAGCAGCAGGGGAGACAGATGGGAAGGGGGTCAGGTTACCCTCAATATTCCCTCAGCTCCAGCAACAGAACAACCTCTGACCCCGAGCATCACTTCCACCCACTCACTCGAACACACAATATGGCCATGCATTCTCTCACAAGATGATTTCATACACACATACAGTTTCTCCAGGTCAGAAACAGGAGAGCGAGAGGTCAAAATCAATGTTGTATTTCATGCATAAAACACAGGGCTTCGATAATGGCAAAAACGACTTAATTTCTTTTGCAGAACTCAGAAGGAGGAGGACTCCAATGACTTTCATTTTGTGAAAAAAGACACTCATACAGGTTTGGAAATAACAAGTGTTTTGATTTTTGGGTCAACTATACCTTCAAAGAGGAGATTTAGTGGACAAATAGTAAATCAATGTAATATTTATTCAACATTTAGGTTAAAACTGAAGTGTCTATTTTAGTTAGTGGAACAGGGCACCATTTACTTTCCAGCATTTTTAACCACCCTTGTTGCAGTTCACTTAAATACACAGTAATATATATATATATATATATATATATATATATATATATATATATATATATTAAAGTTGTAATTAAATATTATTAGAATATACTCTACCAAAAAAAATTCTATCTCAGCCTTTATACTTCAAAACTTCATGTTTAATTCAACGTTACCTGCTGTAATAATTAGTACAATTTTCTAGCAATTTCAGAGAATACTCTTTCAAAACCAACTCCAATTTCTTTTTCAATGTGGCTTTTTTTTTGTAATTCCTAAAAATTTCTTACTGTTAATTGTGACAGAATTAGAAAAACAGTTTAAATAACATAAAATTGTAGGACACAGCAACTACCCATGAATCATGAAACAAATGCATATAAACATGAACTTCAAATCGATTTAATGAAATGTTTCGATTTCTTCACATTTCTAGTAAAGATAAAGCAATTACTTTTTCTATTAAAAACAGTCTGATATGTTAAGTCATGACGAAATCTTCAAGCTTCCTTATCTTCAGTGTCTTATACAAAGATTATATTACAGGCATTAATATATTTATATCCTTCAGAATTTAGAACATTCAAAGAAAAAAGCAAAAGAGAGAGACACAATATACAAGGCTAACAACAAAGTCTATACTGAACATGTTATCATCATCAAACAGAAATTAGGCCAGTTGCAGTATTTTCAACCCAAAGCCCATTTCAAACCTGCATCGTCCCAGTTGAGATTTGGGCTGTGGGTTTGCATACATTCATTAGCGTTTTTCATTCAGAGCGCGGAAGAGAGAAAAAGTATCAGGCGAAGCGAGACAATAAAGACAAGTGTACAGGTAAGGCAAAGTAGTGCAACATGTGTCCTGTTGCAGCCTGGGTGGAGCCTGCAGCGTGTGTAACACCTGGCCTCCATGGCAACCAGGCCGGGTCTCTACGGGAACAGAGAGGGGCGGCAGGAGAGAGAGAGAGAAGCGCTGGCATGCTGCTGGTACGGTAAAGGGCACTCGGAGAGGCATGTGGGAATCGGGGAAGCAGGTGGAAAAGAACCCCCATCCAGCATCTAATCAGACAGAAGCCGCTCTCACAAAACACAGACAATCTCATTCAATTTACTCCAGTGAAATGTAAGACTCGTCTTGTAGGAAGTGTGGGGGCAATTAAAACGGAAAAACTCGGTCAGGTATTACACAGGCACTGTGAACAGCTCCCTTCATACAGCTTCATCTGAGGAGCTGGAGGCTTCTCCTCCGTTTAGTCAGGTATAGTACGATGGCAGATATATACACACAACATGAAACAAATATATATCTATATTATCAAATCAAATCGAAAGCAATGTACATCCAAATACAGAGGGAAGAACGGAACAAACATGGACCTGCGGCATCTTCACCACCGAGTGAGTGCAAAAACATTGGAATGTCGGAGTAGATTTACATGACAGGAACAGGACAGGTTCAGTTCACAAATGAAGCAGCACACGTTCATGCTACACCTCGACTGAAATACAAACATGTGCCTTTTCCATTCAGCATGTTGCATAAATCAGTTCCGTAAAATGATCAAACGAGTTGCTTAAAAGTAAATCATAATAACAAAAGCGATTTCATTGCAGTCTGTTGTACTTTAGACGCCACTGATTACATTATTGACATAGAAAAAGGAGGAGACTGGCTCTTTTTTGATGATTCAAGAGTGTCAGTATTTTCTCAGACTGGCCCAAAGCACTGTAAGAGCGTCTCAGTGCTGTGACAGGACAAAAAGTCTCTCCCATATGCATCAATGATTCAGTTTCCAGTGTTTGACATGAAGAAAATCTCAAAGAAAGGGCCAATGCGAGTATTAAAAACTAGCTAATGCCTCAGGGTTTTTGAAATGTTTGTCGTAAGGACATTTTTGAGACAAATCGCAGTCCAAATGCAGCATTGCTGTGAAAATCGCAACTCATTTCACATTTGCAGATTCACTTCAGCATAAATTCAGTTTCTCTTTCTTCACGGCAGGTGAAGCTACATAATTTTGCAACAACTTTCACTGCTACTCGGCTTCAAAACGGAAAAAAAAAACAAAAAAAAACAACAGGTGGAAAACATTAGAGTCAAATGATACATTCATCCACAATGCAGTCTGACGTCCGGAGGAAGCGTTCAGTTGGAGGACTTGCTGATGGCGCTGGCCGAGCGGCGGAGCTTTCCGGAAACCCGGTTCTTAGAGGCGCGGGGTATGGTGGGCGAGACCTGGTCGCCGGAGTCGTTGGTTGTCACAGTAACACTGAGGTCAGCGCTCGTGCTGCAGCTGAGGGAACCTGGGAAATTAGGACAAATTACACGCAGAGTGAAGAATCAGATATGATGTTAATACGCTTGCTTTCAAACTGATAGCATGCCATTGCTGAAGCGGAAAACCTCCTCTGATAGAGACGGATGTGAATGGAGATTAAGTAAAGAGCTGAGAACTCAAAATCTGCCTGTTAACCGTCATTCTACAAAGCACTTCCACTTTG
Organism: Spinibarbus caldwelli; assembly: GCA_039654775.1. Taxonomy (NCBI): domain Eukaryota; kingdom Metazoa; phylum Chordata; class Actinopteri; order Cypriniformes; family Cyprinidae; genus Spinibarbus; species Spinibarbus caldwelli. The sequence continues at coordinate 29,181,648 of CM077250.1, read as the reverse complement.
CTGCAGAAAAGAAACGTCAATGGAATGAGAGAAAATATGGATTCTGCTGGCGATCCGAGATGCTGGTACTCCAGAAAGCATCTAAATTAAACAAGCTTCCTGCTTTGTCAAGATGGCATCTGCTTGGCTATTTTCTTTCTTTCTTTTCGACCGTTTTCTTTTTTTTTTACGGGCATCTCAAGTTTCTGCGAGCAGATGGTGTGGGGAACATGCGCTCATTGGAGAGGACCTCCACTCCAGGGCTTCTTTGAAAGAGGGGGAGGAGAGCGGAGAACAACAGTCTCAGCATGTGAAAGGAGTCGGGGAGGAGTAAACGAGTGCGGGGCGCTGTCCACAGAGACCATCTCAGTAGGACTCGGGATGCCAGCACGCACCTCCTCTCTAACGCTGACTGAACTATCTGTCGTGCCAGGGATTTCTGTCATTTATCGATCTGAGAGACGACTGGCCATCTTACGTTTCCACACTGAAGCTGAGCTGGATGGAGAGCGTAAAGATCCACAGTGATTGACTAACTAACGTCTGATCATCGGGGTTAATTTAAGCGCGGTGAGGCGTGTGAATCAAATCAATCATGCAAACCCGGAAATTTATTTCTTTATCAGAACCTCTCTTGTTGTTTCATTAAACCCTGTCAAAAAAACAAACAAAAAAAACATATAAAACATGGGGCCAAACACAAAAGAACTATATATATAAATACATAATTATATTTTAAATGGTTTTCTATTTATACTTTTTGTAATATATTTTAATTATATTATTTTAAGTATTATTCAGAAATACACTTACATTGGGAAAATAAGAGTGGGAACACCAAAATGTTCCACAGGAGGAAAGAAATTTTTTTTTATATATATATATATACATATATATATATAAAATGCACAAACCCACTCAAAATTATGATGATGATGATTATTATTCACTACTTAGAACTATGATGGTCTTTAAACAGCAATGCTGTTTAAAAGAAGAAAAAGAAAAAAAAGAGAAAAAAAAATGCATAAAAATATAAACTTTTCAACTGAAAAAAAAAAAAAAAAAAAAAAAAAATCAGTTTAATGCTTCCAAACATTTCATTGGTAGTGTATATACCAAATCTAGAACTTTACAGTGACCTTTAATGGTACATATTCAAATTTATACCTAACAATATAGTCAAATTTGCGACTAACAGTATATAATCAAGGTTTCACAACATTTCATCCCAAACTACATATTCAGAATTTATATAATTCTTTCCTGTTTGGCCTTTATATATATATATTTATTTATTTTTTTTTTTAAAGTAAGTGGCCCTCATTCCCATTGGCTCCCTGCAGCAATCCAAACAAAAGCGTAAGTGACAAAGACATTTTCCAGTAGGGCAGGTGTTAGTGTCAGATGTGGCCTCAGGCAAACAGACACACGCCAAAGGACAAAACAACAGGAGAAAAGAGGGGAAAAAGAGAGAGAATAAAGCAGAGACATGCAGGAGAGGAGGATGGCGACCCATTCATGCTGCTACTGTTTTACGATTACTCCGGCGGCGTCCATAATCAGAGCACGCTCAGAACAGCCAGCCCCAATGCAGCTCTGCCTCTGTTCCTTTAAAAGCTCCGAGCAGACGCAGCTCATTAGTGGAAATAAAGAGGGGAAGATGAGTAGACGAGCCGGGGAAAGGGGAGGGGCCTCTGTGACAGAACGCAAGCTCCGTTCAGACCGAGACTCTTACCTTCCGTTACTGTACTGACACCTGTAACACACTTAATCTACAGAGGGAGAGAAGACAATAGAGCAACACGTAAGCTGCGCACCGTCAAGGGTGTGTGTGTCTGTGTGTGTGACAGAGAGAATGAGAACGCTGTTGAAAATATGGGTGTTAGATGTTAATGCTGAGGGGTGAGGGAAGGACAACACAACAAAATGTTAACAAACACATAACATACAGTGATCATGACTGTGGCTGTTAAGACAGACTGTGAAACATTTCTATTCACACTGGCCCACTTCACTTCTTCTTTGTGTTTTCTGAGAATGAAAGAATGTTTAACACAGGAAACAGAACAGAAAAGCTGCGGGATGCAAAACACACAAACCTGTGATTTAACAGCTCTACTTCAAAAGGTTTTCACAATATGTGCAATAAACTTGTGTTATATAACTGAAATCTGAAATGACTTCAGCTCAAACCAGAGCACGAGGCTCTTATTTCTGAGCAAAGGTGATTGTTAGGTGTTTGCGCTGGAATAACAGTCACAACAGTGCAAGGTGATGATATAAGTAACAAAACATGATATTGTAGAGGTTTTTTTTTCTATTGGTGAGAATGTAAATGATATTTGTGAGGCGCTGCTGGCCTACATACCTGTACATGTTTAATGAGACAAAATAGTCTGTTATATTTAATATATAATGATATTAAACAAAATCAATACTTTCATCTCAATTAGATGACTAATAGGCACCAAACCCTGCATGGATACAACCATACATTTTTATTCCCTTACACACAGTTGACCCTGACCTCAAAGCTCTGTTCCAAAACCTAGTGAGCTGCCTACATAGACAGCGTTTGAAGGCATCATATAGACACGCCTTCGACGACTGGCAGCAACATTAGTAATATTTTAAATATTATAGTATTACATGAATATTACAATTTAAAATACCTATTTTCTATTGTATTATATTTTAAAATTTAATTCATTCCTGTGATCAAAGCTGAATTTATCATCATCATTCATCATCATCTTCTTCTTCTTATAATATTCTTATGTTGAAAACATTTGTGTTGCTTAACATTTGGAATATACTGTATGTAAATTGTGATTTTTTTTTTCCAGATTCTTTGATGAACAAAGTTCAAAAGAATAGCATTTATTTGAAATCGAAATTTTTCAACTTTACTGTCACTTTTAATCAATTTAATGCATCCTTGCTGGGGGGTTGGGGAAATCTTTCAAATCAGCTTAGAATGATGTCTTGGAAAGTAGTTGCTTATTTGGAAGCGAACTAGGTTTTGTAACAGAGGTAACGGTCTACAATAGTGCAATCTTCATCATAAGCTCATCTGATATACTGTGCTTCATTCCACAACTGTAACATTTTTAAAAGAAGCTGTTTAAGAAAAAAAAAAAACAAACAAAAAAACAAGGGAGGAAAGTCTATGTGCTCAATTCACTGTCATAAAAGAGGGAACATGCAGGGTGTATTGAAAAGGTGAGAAAGAGAGAGAGACAGAGCGAGACAGGTTTGTGTAACAGACGTGTGGGGCCACATGCCTAATGGAGGAAGCAGGCAGAAAATCTTACAGTCCAGCTTGGCCCAGAGGTAATCCACGTCCCAAACCATCCCTGGCCAACGCCTGCCTGCTGTCATGGGTGAGATGGTGGTGAAACATGGAGCAGCGTCACAGACTGTAACCCACACAACAGCTCAAGCCCTACTCGACGAGGTGCCCAGGGCTCCAGGCCCGTCTGAACTCTCATTTATGGGTCTGGACCATGCATTTATGAGGGAATCTACGGCTCTGTTCCAAAACCCTGTGAGCTGCCTTCTTGTATCTGTCTATATAAGAAGTTATCTCCTGAAACCACTTTGTATTGAAGCCACAGCAAAGAATTCCATTAACAATAAAATGGTTCTGAAGTGCATCGACTACAGAAAACATTGGTCACATGACATTGTAACTGGTACTTTAAGTGCAATTATAAAGTTATACTTATATAAGTTATATATCTCAGAATCAAGAATCATCATAATGCTGTCTGGCTAGGGAACAGAGCTTGTATTTTGTATATGTATATGTAGAACGACTTCTTTCCAACCTAAGCCTGCATTTTATGGGTACATTATTAATTAAATTATTAATTAGTAAATAAATATTGACTTTGGTTTTTGTAACACAAACAGAAGGAACAGAAAAAGAAAAGAAACAGGAATGACAACTGAGGTTAAGCACAAGAAAGAGTGAACATGAGAAAGCAATTAGAACAAAAGAGATAGAGAGGCCAAGAGAAAAAAAGAAAAAAGAGAGAACAACAATCTGGGGAAGCAGTTTTTGATGTATTTGATGGAGGTACAAGAAACCCTGAGATGCAAAAGAAGAGAAAGCCAGAGAAATGGAGTTTGAAGTGTCTAATGGATGAGATTCTCATTCTCTCTGAGTTCAGTGGGCGTATCTGTGAGCTGCTCCCTATGCAGTCAACAGAGGTCACCGCAGCGATTTTCAACGCCCTTCTAGGAGAGAAATGGCCGCCGCTAGAGAAATCAAAACTGTCAGAGCATCATTCTGCAAAATTATCCCAAAGAATGTGTCCTGAATAGTGCACTACACCGTCACTGCTGCATTCAGGGATTGGGTCAATTAACATCCACTTGCAGAACAAAGTCCACAAATTAAACAAAGAACAAATAATGTAAATCAACTCTACAAAATGCACTGTATGCCCAACCAAACAAAGAGAACAGTTTTTGTCATTCTGGAAATGAAAAAAGATAACTGAAGATTCAAAAGCCACAGTATCCTGAAAAACTGCCAAAAATGAAGATGAAACGGTTTTCAGAATTATGATTGTAGTATGAGAAACAGGGTAATTACTGATAACTAAAATAAAAAAAAAAAAAAATGCTTGAAATAAAATAAACATTAATTGAAACAAAATAAAATATAAGAAAAACCTCAAATTCATTTTATTTCAGCTAGTTGGGAAGGGAACATTCCTCATTATGGTTTAATTGACATACTAAAATAAAAATGAAATAAACTAAAAAACTAAACAACTATAAAGACATTTAAAAACAACAACAAAAACAAAATTACTAAAACTTTAACTAAAATTAAAATGAAAACAGAATATATATATATATATATATATATATATATATATATATATATAAATAAAATGATTAACAAAAATGACAATATACTATATAACACTGATCAGACTGTTATCCAGGGTCCCCACACCGGTTTGCCAATTATTTTCCAGTCATGTAATTATTAGATAAAATATATTTTATGGTGATTGGATTCACAAATAGCATTTCTAGCCAACTAAATATTTTAGAGCTGAGCATAAGTAAATACAATATATATTCACTACAGAAGACATTTCCAAGACATTTCAAGGTCTAGAAATAAAAAATGATATTAACCTGTAATTTCCTGTTGGGACCCTGATTCGTTTAGTATTTTGCAAGTGTACTTTAAAAAGATTTTTAACCACATCACTTTCTCCTTTCAGTTATGTAATTCATTAAGCTGTACTACAGCGCATTTTCAGTTTGATATACTGGGCTTTCACAGTCGAAGGCTGTATTGATTTTATTTTGGCCGTCTTAAAATGAAGCGCCTGAGCGGTCAGTGCACCTGTGCATCATCCACCCTCAGCTGACAGGGCATTTGAAAAGTAACTGTACCAGACAATCTACCCATTTTAGAGATTTCCTAATTTCATAAACAGCGGAACAAGAAGAATGCATGGGACAGTGAAATAAAAACATAATAGTTGCACTTTATTTTACCATATGTGCACTTGCAGTGTACTTAAGAATATACCATATGTAAAGTAACGTGGTTTAATGTTAGATTTAGGGTTAGACACTGGGGTTAGATTCACTTACTGCCCAACTGTCATAATTAATACTGTAAATACACAGTATGTACATGCAGAACATGATGGTAAAATAAATTGCTATCAACAACAGGAAATAGGAAAGGAAAATAAAAATGGAAACAGTGTCTCACCTGCACCTCCCGTTGGCCAGTAGCTGGGGGAAGGCGAGAAGACCTGGGCAGCAAAGTCCTCAAAGGTCATGTTCTCCTTGTGGTTCTGAATGATGGCCTCCAGGTAGAGAGCCCTCTCCTCATAACTGAGAGCCCGTCAAGGAAAATCACGTTTACATAACAGCAAATCAACACAGCGTTTGAAATTACCCAGCAACAACGAATGGACAATAAAGATAATCAAGCAAATCGAACAACAGCACAGATCAAGACTGAGAAGGAAAAGAATACACCAAAAAAAAAAAAAAAAACTTTTTTTTTTGATGCTGTCAGACTAAAAAAAAAGTGACTCCTCTGGAGTTATTCAGACGTGTTGTGTGAGGAACACACTGAAATTCATGCATGCATATTCAAAAATGGTGAATCAAGATGTTTGCTCTGTGTTTGATGCCAATGACACCAAATGCCACCGGGTCTCATGAGTTTTGTTGGTCTGAATATGCAGAAGTGCCTGGAAGCTTTTTGAGATCTAACAATGGGGGGCAAGAACAGAAGAAAAAGCTTACCAAAATAATTTTGGTCGGCTTTTGACACAAAGCTGTTGTGTGACTGTGACTTCAGAAGCCAGAACCAAATACACCTGTGCAAGCCAATTAAGATGTCTTAGAACTACTTGCAAATTACAGAGAGTTTAACTGGGATTGGTATTAAGGAGCTGAAAAGCCCTGATATTATGTATATATCAGAGTATGTGAGCGGAGCGTGGAGTGGAGCGGTGTGATTTTGACTGGAGCGAGGAGCGGATTTTTTAAAAGTCGGAGCATATTTAGCAAGAATTCACGTTAAACATATTTAGCTAGCTTGATAGAGAAGGACGACTCAAATCAGAAAGAATGTGAAGGCTATGATGACGGCAATGGACATGAGCGGGAAGTTATAGTTCTCAAGGAATTTGTTTGTTCCTTCTAGATACTGAATATTTTCAGCTGAAAGCATGATTTAAACAAGTACTACAACACTTATTCACACGCAATCGCTCTCTCAATAATGCATTGAAACAAATGTAATCTTACAGTGCTACTTCATCTGTATCCGATTTCGAATGAGCAGAAATCTGTAAGAAATGCATCGATCCGTAGGTAAAATAACTGATGAAAACGTACTGCTATTTACATCACAAACACTATTTGCTAGGGGTGGGACAATACATCGATATGGCGATATATCGTGATCCTTCTCCATGCGATACGATAATCGATATCTGGCGCCAAATATCGATATTTTGATTAATACAATAAGGTGCTCTAAATACATTTTCCTGCTCCCAGCGTCTAAAAATGCGTGGAAATCGCTGCCGCGCCATTTCCACATTCTTTCCAAGAGCGCTCTGAGCAACTATGAAGCGCGTTCTCTATGAAGATGGGGAAGCACGAGGAACCGAATGATAAACAGATTTTCAGCCACTGTATTAGCTCTACTGCTATATATACACGTTTATGGAGATGAAAACTAAAAAACTGCCCCGGAACAGTTATCAGCGTGGACCATAGGCACCGATCACGTTATTATTGCAGAGCGCATATTCAGTTCATGAGTAGCCTAACCTCTCCGCTCGGATCGCAGGTGGATTTCCCTCACTATATGAGAGAGAGAGAGAGAGAGAGCGCTGCAGGCGTGTCCAGTTTTATGTGAACAACACTGGATGCTCTCCCTCTCTCACAGATATTACAAGTGCGCGTTATGCAGTGTGAACAGTGGGCACCGACCAGCAGAAACATAAATCTGCACCTATGGCATGGAGGACGAGACAAAACACTGTCAGAGCCGTAATGCGGTGCAGAAGTGTGCAGTGTGCGCTTGCCGCGTGTCTACATTTGAAATAACCAACCTGAGCGCGCAAAAGACGCGATGTGAGCGGCTATTTTTCCGTGCGGGGAAGAGTAGATGAGAAAGAGTAGATGAGAAGAGTAGAAAGGTTGAGAAAGCACTCCAGGTAAATTTTGAAATGTACCAGGTTTATATATATGCATGTATATTACATGGAGAGAGAGAGAGAGAGAGGCTATATAAGTTAAGCAGTTAAATGTGTTTGTTTACACACAGAGAAAAAGAAAAGTGTAAGCTTTTAATAAGTCCAAGAATAAAATTATTAATTTACTCAACATGTTAAAATTGATTTACAGAACTTTTTTTTGCTGTTTTCTAACAGTTTGGACTAGAATAAAGAAAGAAAACTTGCACTTAACCTTTTCACAGGCATTTTGTTTAGACAGATATCGCGATATATCATTTTAGGATTTTCTAGAAATATATCGATTATCGCAGAATCGCTGTATCATGATATTATCGTTATCGTGAGCCATGTATCGTGATTATATCGTATCGTGAGGTACCCTGCGATTCCCACCCCTACTATTTGCACAGCAAAAAGCAGCAATTATACCTTTTAATGCTGACAACCACGTTATTAGCTTGTCATGTGGAAGGAAAAAAGCTTGCACACTACATGTTCCAATAAGCCACATTGAAAAACTCTCCTGTTATTTTATTTGTTTTATTTTTTAATATACGTTATGAACAGAATTGTGATATTTCAAACATACTGAAATACTTTAGACGTGGAGCGAAGGCGGAGCGGTGTCTCTGACATCAGTGAGCGAGGAGTGGAGCGGGAGCGGGAAATGGTGAACACGGAGCGGAGTGATTATTAAATGCTCGGAGCGCGGAGGGGAAATTGTTGACACTCCACTCCACTCACATACTCTGATATATATACACATATAAACACAAATAAATTTAATTATAATACATAAAATATTAGTTTCAATATTTTTAAATGTTTTCAAAGTCTCTCCAAGGCTGCATTTATTTAATTAAACTACAGGAAAAATTGCAATATCGTAAACATATTATAACTTTAGCTGCTTTGTATTGTAATATTTTTTAAAACGTAATTTATTCCTGTGATACAAAGCTGAATTTTCAGCATCATTACTCCATTCTTCAGTGTCACATGATACTACCGAAAACATTTGTATATGCTGATTTGCTGCTGATTGTTTTTGCAGCTTCAAAGTTTTGTGACATTTTATACATTTATTTTTTATAAATTTTGTTTACATTTTATTTTTCAGGATTCCGTGATGAATGAAAAGGTCAAAAGTACAGAATGCATTTGAAACAGAATTTCTTTACAAAAGTCAATTCGATCAATTTGATTAATTCTTGCTGAATAAAAGTTAATGAACAAAAGATAATTATTAAAATAAATCGTAATGAGCTTAAAAGTGTGTATTATAATGTACAAGTCCTGGCGACAGCATATGCTTTGACTGCATGGAAAGCAGCAGTGTGAACATACAGCTAAACATCTCCTTTTGTGTTCCACGGAAGAAAGTCACACAAGATTTGGAATGACACGAGGGTGTAAATAATGACAGAATATTCATGTTTTTCCCATGTACAGGAAGCTAAAATAATCAGGGGAAATAAATTAAAAAGGAGATGTAGTGGAAGGCTTTCAGAGAAAGTACCCAAAAAAAAAAAAAAAAAAAGAAAAAAAAGAAAAAATGTTGATTACGGTTTACTTTAATTAAAGCTTTGCTTTAGGATCCGGCACATTCCATCTGGCATTTCAGGGCAAATGGCAACTTCACGTAATATTGTGGGCACTTGTACTATGGCAGATGAAACAAATCAGATCTTCCAGCAGACTCCTGAAGCCATTCGCACTGGAGTCATTACACACATGGTGAGCGTAGCCTGTTCAGTTACAGCTACAGTCCGTTAACCGTCCAAACAAACGCACGAGCAGGTGTTTCTGTCTTGATGTGCACATACACACCAACGCAAGCCTGGCAATCACTCAAAAACTGATACACGCATACAATCTGTGTGTACTGCTGCATTTATATGTATATTGTGTGCATGTGTGTGTGCTCTAATGTCTAATGAATAGGTTGTGGAGTGGAGGCAGGGGCGTTCCAGGGCCACATGCCTGCCTGCTGAAATTCTGGAGGGCCCCACTGATGCCATTCCCATCTCATTAGGGAGGTTGCTTATTCCGCCAGGCGCTAGGCTGTTGCCAAGGCCTTTGCACTCCATCATGACCACGCTGGCTGCAGCACAGCGCTCTGTGTTCGAGCGAGCCAGCGCGTGTGTGAGTGTGTGTGTGTGTGTGTGCCACGTGCCGGCGCAGCAGGAGCTGAGGCAACCGTGACAAATTGTTGAAAAGGTCCGTCTGAACCCAGCACTGACAAGCACCTGAGCCTGAGGGCTGCACACAAGGAGAGAGCAATCTGCTTCACTTCTGCATGCTTTTCAGCTAAAAACACACAGCAGGGAGGGAGGGGGCACACGTATCTGGAAGAAAAACTTTATGCACATTAGTCTGAAAATAAATACCAGCCATCACTGGAATCGAAAAAGCCAGTGGCGTTCTCAATGTGTACATACAAGTCCGAGAGCACTTGCTCGGAGTATCATGGACAACATTACGGTAAAGAAACTTTACGGCTCACCAGAAATGAAAAGTAAAGCTGAAAGCGTTACAAAAGGAATAATACGAATTGGCGACACAGCAACGTAAAGAGCGTTAAGTAATGGGAGCAAAAGAAAAGTGCATGTGCGTGAACTAGAGTACAAGAAAGGAATGAGAATAAGGGATAATAAAGCCTGATCCCACTAGGTCAACAGAGCCATATGGCGTTCCATTATCAGAGATGCAGATGACTTAAGCGTGGCTCAGCTATTGAGATTCCTAAAACAAATATTGACCTCAGCCGGAGTCACCGCTGCCATCGGCCAACCACTTCCTGAGGATGAAAAAAAAAATCCTAACCTCTCATCTATTGAACAAATTTATGCAGCAGTCACAGCACATTACGTATCGTACATTCATCTGTGCCTAAACGATGTTTGCGGTTTCTGGCACACCTCTGATTTTCGTGATACCGCGTAGACTCGGCAGCTGTTTGCATAAATGTATGCCAGTGTTTAGATGTGGGATTTGTTCTATATTAAACATTATAGCATGAAAAAGGCGTAGACAGCTATGCATCAGGAGTCAAAACAATCAAGCTGCTTTTGCTGGCATGATTTGTCTGCCATCTCCTCTCCGTCTCGGGTTTCTCTAATTGTTGTGGCACAGGTTGTTCCGTAGAATGCGTGAGGTGGGCTGGATGACGGTGGTGTGGATTAATTCAATAAAGCAGAGAGCAGTGACGCAGGCTTCGCACGCCATCCGAGTGCTCGTCTCTGTCGGAAGCAGGGAGAACGGAACATACAGGAAATATGCTGAATGTTTGCACAGACAGAGGTCGCTCGGATGACACCATTCCAGAACAGAAAAACAAACACGGGGCAATTCTGTATTTTACGCAGGCGAGCGGGAACCTACACAATTTGCTGATGAGAAGAAAGTTATCTGAATTTTAGGGATTTCCCAACGTGATTGTAATTTAAGTCACCCTTACAGCACCTGCGATGGAAAACACTCCAGTCCGATGCAAACGAAGCATAGTGGGAATTTCCGAAAGCATTAATTGCAAGAACATGACTCCCAAAGGTCTGTGCACCCAAAACATCTACACAGACTGTTCTAGAAAGCGCTGGAGAGATGGATGTGGTGTCAAAAGGGCAAATTTAACATCCCCCTGCCATGTAAAATAATGTGATGACCTCATTCGAGCACAGGTCAGATTGTGCGTAGATGGGAGAAAGGGATAAAAAAAAAAAAAGCGTATAAACAAAAAGTACAATAGCGCTGTTACACCAGAGAGGGAACAGATGAAGCAAATCCACTTTGGAGCAAAAATGTCCTCTAAGCATTTTGCGGAGGGGTTTTAACAGATAATGCTCTTTTTCCACTCTTTTGGAGGCCACTTTGCCACCCCACGGTGCACCAGGTGACAAAGGCGAGGCATTAAAGGCTGTCGAGAGCAGAAGCCCAGGGGAGCGCAGACTCATTGAGTATTCAGGAACAGTCCAAAACAATCTATTCAACTGGGTCTTCAACCAGAACACTCTGAAGCAGAATACAGTCAACTGTATCAACAAAAGATTGTTTCAAATGGTAGGGAAACATTTGGATTCGAGTACGAATCTGAATCGATCTGTGTATAGTGTGAGGATGTGGACCGTCTACAATGATATCGCAATTGTTGTTTTAATGATGTTGAAGCAGACATTATTGAGTATATTGCGCACTTTACAAAACATGCAACATTCCTTGAGAACACATGCTGTTATTGTGATGTAGTCTAGTTTAATGCAGTTAGAATGACCTCAGAATCCAATATATGGGGGCAAATAGAGTCCTGTATGAGTTTTTGGTTCATAGGGTTAAGCAATATTACAAGCAAGGGTGTGGCTTTCTTCCCAAATATCAGTGAGATTACAAATGTGATGGATTATATACAACAGTACAATAAACAAGAGGTATTGTGAGTTATATTTTTGACTCAATATTCTGTTTTATTCAATATTCAATATTCAAAAACAAAGCCATAGCAGAATCGTTGTGTGCCTCTGAGCAAAACACTGTGGTGTTTCATTACTGATTGAATCTGCGTTTTTTTTAACTGATTCACTGAGGCAATAATTCAATGATTCATTCATAAAGACAGTAGTCACTTCCTTTGCTCTTGAAGCCATTTGAATCAGTATGTGTGAAGTATCAATTCATTTTTAAATTTTCTTATTTCAATATTCATTTTTTCAAAGCATTTATATTTGTTGATTACATTTAAGAATTGGTCATAAAATAGGATGCATACTAGGGACGTCAACGATTAATCGACGATTGATTAATTGTCGATAAGAGATGCAATCGATTAAAGCCATCGATGGTCGATTAAGCAATTTCATTTTGGTGTGCGGCTCTTGTGCAAAACGTGTAAGCGGCTGTGAGTGACGGTGACGGGGGCTGGATCTTTGGTGAAAATTATACACTAACGTACAAATTACACTTTTAATGTGATCCAAACTTTAAAAGTACATTAAAACAGAAACCATATACATTTATTTTGTATTGAAATGTAATTACTAAGTCATGTTTAATTATAATTTCCCCAGATATAATTGTTTCATACCAGGCTGCGGGACATGAGCAGGACAGGTCTATATATAGGCTTAGGCTATCATTCGTAATTTAATTCGTTTCTACGTTCGACTTAATAATTTGTGGGCACTGTTTCATTAATTTGTTCCCTAGAAAACCCATGATTTAACTAAAATAAGGGAACGATATAAGTCATAGGAACGAATTCTTAATTCATGGCATCGAAATCTTTCAATTCCCCCGCATGTTAACCACAGTAAGAGATGCAAAAACTGATTAAAATTGAATGACAATAAAATAAACCTGCGGAATTAGAGGGTGAGATGGCGAGGATTTGGGAAAAGAAACAGTAAATATTATTAAATTCCTGGAAATTCGTGACCAACCGGCAGAACAGAACAAAGCCGCATATTGCTTTAAATGTACAAGTATCGAACAGCATGAATGCAAACGCATAGTCACGATGTAACATTTGCCTGCTAAGCCATTATTGCTCTTATAAACAAAGCTTTGTACCTCACTTGTGTCATACTCACATTAAAATGTTTCATGTGAGCAGCAGTGTTTTCCGTAGCACCGCCGATAGAAGCGGTTCTCTGACCGTGCAGTGCAGCCCCACGAGCCGCAGTTACGTTTGGGATTATTTTATTTAAATGCCAATAATGTCAATTGCAAACATTGCGATTGTGTTTTAAAATACAACAACGAGTACAATGAAACCATTTAAAGAGGCGCATTCAGCGGTCTCTGTGACGGGATCTGAAACAGACAACAAAGTAAAATGATCCATACTACGCCGCGCTCTTCATTTTATCAAATGATCATAATCACATCTATTCATTTTACAGTCTTTTATTTAGACTAAAACCCCTTTAATTCGTGTGAGAAAGCCTGCGTTTTGAGTGGCATTTGCACATCCTGTCATGGCAGTGAATATATGCCACTGCAATAGATGCATTTCACAGTAATAAGGTTAACGATTAATCGATTAATTGATCGTTAATTTAAACGACGATCGATCATGGAAATGATCAAAAATTGACATCCCTAATGCATACATCTATCAATTAAAGGGGAAAAAATGGAAAAGTTCATTCCTGTCATGACTGTGAACTAACCGCTGCACAGAAAATGAAGAATATGAAGATCTTTGGGAGTCAGCTATCCACTGGCCTAGACCAGCCAAGATACCAGCACAAAAACACACTCAGCTAAATACTGTCTAATTAATATCCAAAAAATCCTAAAAAAGAGATAATTCACACTTCTACACACATAAGTGATTATTTTAAGTGTGCTAAAACAGATGTTTTACCGTACAAATCCATTTGTTTATATCACCCAAAATCAGCCATCATGAAATGATAATTTTTCTGACGTGTGCGAGAGGGTGATAGAGCGAGATGAAGAGTATGTGTGCTGTTGTCCAGATGGTAAGGGGTGGCCAGTGGGGAATTGAGAGGTCAAGCACTTTGGCAGATCAAAGCCAAGGTCAGGTGGCAGTAGTGGCCATGTTCAAAGTGCACAGGGACTCAGAGGGCCTCAGATGGCTTCTCATTAGCAGTCAGCTCAGGGGCCAGACCCCTGGGACCGCCTTCTGAACCCATCCCACCCTGAAACCCCTCCCCTCTGTCCACACACATAATAAAAGATCTCACCCCGCAGGACACCTCAGCCTGGATATAACACCGCTGACTCAGGGTCACAATGCCAGTTTGACAATACACAGAAATCTGTCATTAACATGCTCATGGAGATAAGGAAGTAGCAAATGACACAGGCTAGGAGCAAAGTAGCTGTGGTTAAGATTACAGTGGTGTGAAAAATTGTTTGCCCCCTTCCTGATTTTTTATTTTTTTGCATGTTTGTCACACTTTAATGTTTCAGATCATCAGACAAATTTAAATATTAATCAAATATAACACAAGTAAACACAACATGCAGTTTTTAAATGTTTTTTTTTGTTTTTTTGTTTTTTTATGAAGGGAAAACAAAATCCAAACCCACATGGCCCTGTGTGAAAAAGTTTTGCCCCCGCCTGTTAAAACATAACTGTGGTTTATCACACCTGAGTTCAGTTTCTCTAGCCACACCCAGGCCTGATTACTGCCACACCTGTTCGCAATCAAGAAATCACTTAAATAGGACCTGCCTGACAAAGTAAAGTAGACCAAAAGATCCTCAAAAGCTACACATCATGTTGAGATCCAAAGAAATTCAGGAACAAATGAGAAAGAAAGTAATTGAGATCTATCAGTCTGGAAAAGGTTATAAAGCCATTTCTAAAGCTTTGGGACTCCAGCGAACCACAGTGAGAGCCATTATCCACAAATGGCGAAAACATAGAACAGTAGTGAACCTTCCCAGGAGTTGCCGGCCGACCAAAATTACCCCTAGAGCGCAGCGACGACTCATCCAAGAGGTCACAAAAGACCCCAGAACAACATCCAAAGAACTGCAGGCTTCACTTGCCTCAGTTAAGGTCAGTGTTCATGACTCCACCATAAGAAAGAGACTGGGCAAAAATGGCCTGCATGGCAGAGTTCCAAGACGAAAACTGCTGCTGAGCAAAAAGAACAAAGGCTCGTCTCAGTTTTGCCAGAAAACATCTTGATGATCCCCAAGACTTTTGGGAAAATGCTCTGTGGACTGACGAGACAAAAGTTGAACTTTTTGGAAGGTGTGTGTCCCATTACATCTGGTGTAAAAGTAACACAGCATTTCAGAAAAAGAACATCACACCGACAGTAAAATATGGTGGTGGTAGTGTGATGGTCTGGGGCTGTTTTGCTGCTTCAGGACCTGGAAGACTTGCTGTGATAAATGGAACCATGAATTCTGCTGTCTACCAAAAAATCCTGAAGGACAATATCTGGCCATCTGTTTGTGACCTCAAGCTGAAGCGAACTTGGGTTCTGCAGCAGGACAATGATCCAAAGCACACCAGCAAGTCCACCTCTGAATGGCTGAAGAAAAACAAAATGAAGACTTTGGAGTGGCCTAGTCAAAGTCCTGACCTGAATCCTATTGAGATGCTGTGGCATGACCTTAAAAAGGCGGTTCATACTCGAAAACCCTCCAATGTGGCTGAATTACAACAATTCTGCAAAGATGAGTGGGCTAAAATTCCTCCACAGCGCTGTAACAGACTCATTGCAAGTTATCGCAAACGCTTGATTGCAGTTGTTGCTGCTAAGGATGGCCCAACCAGTTATTAGGTTTAGGGGGCAAGCACTTTTTCACACAGGGCCATGTGGGTTTGGATTTTGCTTTCCCTTCATAATAAAAAACTTCATTTAAAAACTGCATGTTGTGTTTACTTGTGTTATCTTTGATTAATATTTAAATTTGTTTGATAATCTGAAACATTAAAGTGTGACAAACATGCAAAAAAAATAAAAAATCAGGAAGGGGGCAAACAATTTTTCACACATCTTAAGAATAAAGATAAGAACATTCTGATTATTATTATTATTATTATTATTTATTTTTTTTTGAAATACAAAATATTCTTAACATTATTCTTCAGTTAGAAAATAGGACGAAAATAGCAGTTAAGAATTTTACACTTAATATCAATCTGGCTCCAACAACAATTTTTTTTTGTTGTTGGTGCGTTTTTTATTCAGCATAATTTTTTGGACATATTTTCAATGTTTTTTTGCCGATCGAGAGCAAGAAAATGGTGTCTCCCCTGACCAAGGTCTGTAAACATTTTTTTCAGAAAGTTTAAACATACAGCCATTTTTTTTAATTTAAAGCTACATAGCACTTTGATAAAATGGAACAGGTTTGTGACAAAGAGCACAGATGGACATGCTATCTCAGAGGCCTGAGGAAGAGAAAGAGGTGTAAGAGCCGTTGAAGTTGGGTTTAGTGTTTTATTAGCATCGCAGGGGTCAATTAGCAAACTGAGGCTTGAGGCCTTGCACTGTTGTGTCTGGTTAAGCTGAAGAAAGGCGAGGTCTGATCGGAGATGGAGGCCGTAATTGAAACATAAGGAGCCTCTGGAGTTCTAGCCTCAGGACAGGCCACTGTGCTGAGCTTCTGCATGCGTTCAACTGCAGAGCCTGAAGCAGCTGCAACAGTCACAATGTTCCCCTCACTAATGCCAGCTACACTATTTCATTCACGCACCATTCTACCTTGCTGTTAAAGGAATAGTTCACCCAAAAATAAAAATTCTGTCATTAATTACTCACCCTTGTGTCGTTCCAAACCCGTACGTTATCATGTCATTCCAAACTTATTACGGTTGAACTACTGATGTCACGTGGACTATTTTAACAATTCCCTTTCTGGCCCTTGAACGTGGTAGTTCTGTTGCTGTCTATGCAGGGTCAGAGAGCTCTCAGGTTTCAGATGAGTCAACATTACTTTAAATTCAGAACATTCAGTTTTATGCAATAATTAAGGAATAAAACAGAAATTACTAAAACAAAACACAGGAAAAGAACTACAAACGGTGTAATACTTTACTAAAAAAGTGACTGTTCATTGTGCACCAAAGGTCTTCCTCGTTACACTGCTATTAGAATGTTATTTTAATTAACCTCTATTACAAACAACTATGATGGACAGGAACTTTTAAGGACAGACATTTAGAGTTTAAAGAGCAAATGCAAATTTCCGTCATTTCACCGCTGTCACTATCAAGACATGGCAAAGGTTAACAATACGTTTCTGCGCAGCCCTCTCTTATTTGGCCTCTGAATGGGCTCTTGTGAGAGGATGGTGAAGTTGAAGAACTGGAGAGTGACCATGCATGCTCAACCTCCA
Source organism: Spinibarbus caldwelli (assembly GCA_039654775.1). Classification (NCBI taxonomy): domain Eukaryota; kingdom Metazoa; phylum Chordata; class Actinopteri; order Cypriniformes; family Cyprinidae; genus Spinibarbus; species Spinibarbus caldwelli. The sequence continues at coordinate 29,164,096 of CM077250.1, read as the reverse complement.
CTCCAGCCAAGCACCAGCCATTAACCTCGACCAATCACATTGACCTTGCCGTCTAGCCGGGGAAGAGGATAATTGGCTGGTTTAGAAAAAAAGGCCCCGCTGCTTTTGGGATATTGTCCGAGCGAGTGTACTGCTGACATTCTCCGTCGGTGAATGGAATGTTCTGCATACAGATGCCTCTCTGCATTTCTGCTGCACTTCTGCTCTAATTAGGAGCTGACACCATCAGTCAGATCAAACAGACGGCACGGCCTGACTCATTTCCACAGTCACAGCTATGCTCCTGATTACATAGTATCACCACCACAGACTGAGAGGGGTTTAATCTTGTGTTTTCAGCAGAATTTTGTAGAAATTGTGCTCTGTGAGGGGTGCAAGCAAGTTGTCCCCATTAGTATTAAGAACCAGCTAGTAATTAAACAGATTTCTGTGTGTGAAGCTCTCTGTGTTTGGTTTTTGAGGAAGCAGTGTTTTCAAGGTGAATGTTGAGGTGTGCTGACTAGGGGTGTCACGATATACCGGTATTGACGATAACCGTGATATTCAAAGCATCGATTATCGATATCGTGTTAATTTAGTGTGTGATGATATACCGGTATTGGCGATAACTGCAATATTTAAAATGAACAGGACTCTTAGGATAACACGATATGTAAATACTCCAGCGCCAGTACCTGGTTGACCTCCAGGTGGCAGTATTGCGCCTTAACACTGACACCTGTCAAACAAGAAGACGACGCAGCGCACGCAGCTACTCCGAGAAGAGCCATGTTCAGTTATACAGAGTAAGTTGCGATTATTTTATTAGTCATAGAATGGGAAATGTTACATTAACCTGTTAACAGAGGTTTTCTGTCTTCATATATTTAAGTAAAGGGTGATTATTTTAATAAGTACCCGCGTTTTCTTTACTCGTCTTATTTTTGTATTTGCAATCAATATGGCCTGTGCATAGAAGCACTTTATTTCTTTGTTCAAATCTATTAACAGTTAAACGATTAAAACTGATCTAGAAAAACTGAGCAACCACATTGCTACATTAAACTCTTTAAAATGTTAAGTTGGTCACAGTGCTATACACTTAATGCCTCATCTGCAGTCGTTCTAGACGCACATTAAAACTGAATTAGCAGCGCTCTTACTAAGTACATGACTTCATTGGCGCCGGCGCAACTATAGGTTAAAGAGCTTAAAACAGGTGTACACAAGTTAAAGTATCAGTTTAAATGTTAATATGGCAACACTTTACAATAAGGTTCATTAGTTAACTTTAGTTCATTACATTAGTTAACATGAACTAAGAATGAACAATACTTCTACAGCATTTATTCATCTTAGTTCATGTTAATTTCAGCATTTACTAATGCATTATTAAAATCACAAGTTGTGTTTGTAAACATTAATGCACTGTGAACTAACATGAACAATGAACGACTGTATTTTTATTAACTAACATTAACAAAGATTAATAAATTGTGTAATAAATGTTCATTGTTTGTTCATGTTAGTTAATACATTAACTAATGTTAACAAATGACAACTTATTGTAAAGTGTTACCATTAATATTTATTCATCATACTGTTGAACTTGACAGTATTTTCTCTCGTTATTTCATAGGAGCTCCAAAGAAGACAGAGAAAGCCAGAGTCTTGTGCTCTGTGTTTATCAGTATCTTTATGTTCGTTGGGTGAAAACGAAAAACTCAATACACAAAGTAAAAAATTATTTGACTGATATCTTTTTCCGCCCAAGGTTTCTATAGATATCGCGATATATCGATATCGTGAATTCTTCCGTGATATGAAAAATAACCGTGATATGAAAAATCTAATATCGCGACAGCCCTAGTACTGACACTTTGCTGCAGGAGTTCTGTGGGGTTTACATACAATCCTCCTCAGTGATCGACAGACCCTATCACTCACTTTCAGTTTTTGCCCACTATTCTTCTTTGCTGCTGAAGTATTGCCATGCTTTATGTCCGCAGTCATAATCTTAAAGATGCTCCTGCTAAACAGGCTTCATGATTTTTTGGAAGCCTGACAAGTCAGCCATTTCATTGGGTGCTTGTACTAAACACTGCTGAACACAACTTATAATACACTGACATACAAACTAGACAATACAGACAAGGAAAAGATCATCACAGCATTATTATTATTATTATTTTTTTACTTTAGCCTGCATAAACGATATCAACCCCTATAATTAGGGATGCACGATATTGGATTTTTGCAAAATATCCGATAATTTTCAACTCATTTTAGCCGATAGCCGATGCCGATACCGATATACAATTATTTTTCATTTTGGTTAGTTTTTAACAAGAACTTATTTGTTAAATTAAATAAACAATAATAAAGTTATTTTATAATGACAGTACATTGAAGATTTGAAAATAACTATAAATAAACTATATATTAATCACTGCATTTTTTTTCAGAAAGATGCAGTGGTAACCTTAACATTTTATGATTTAACATTTGTAAATGGTCTACAGCAAAAGAGTTGTAAAAATTCTGAAAATATTTTAGAGCTCATTCTTTGTTTAAAAAACGTAACATATTACACATTAATGAAAACATCAGTATATATAAAATTATTTAATTTAAGTGTCATGTTTGTGATTTATTTATTTATTTATTTTTGTTCATGTAAGCTATAGCTTCTGACATTTAAATCAAAACATACTCATGATTTTATGGCATCAGTTACTGCTTTATTTAATCAGAAACACAGTCTAAATATTATTCCTGTATTTTGCTTTCATTTTATTAGAAGTTGGCCAACAGTGCCCCCTATGGAATTAAAACTCCTTACTGAGCGGGCATTAGGACCCGGGGGAGGCTGCCGCTGGACGTGTTATTACGGTTCATCATAAACTGAACCGCGTCATTCTTTACGTGCATTCTCAGTTTAAATGCAGCGATCCAAAACAGTGAATCCAATCACCATTCAGGCAAAACTTTGCTTCAAGAATGAGCCACACTGCTGACCTGATCTAATCACTAGCACACCCTGAGCACATGTGAGTTAATGTATTCCTCTTATCGGCATATTTTTTCATATCGGGCTGCTGCGATAATTACATTTAAAGCCATTATCGGCCAATTCCGATACTGGTCTGATAATATTGTGCATCCCTACCTATAATAATAGGTGTTCACATTATTTTGTCCAAACCCTGTATAAATATAATCAAGGCCTGATCACAGTATTAAGCAGTATACTTCAGTTTTGACACAAATGCTTAGCATATGTGTACAGCCAAACACAGTCTTTCACAGTATACTCCATTTGATAGTGTGCGTGAACACAGTTGCTTGACATGCACACTAGTAATGCTAATCTTTGTACTGTGTCTGTGCTATTTCTCTTTATAAGTGATAAAAATGTAGTGTGTATCTTTTAACTTCCTCACATACACACTTGCCAACATTGGCGTCATTTGTTGTTGCTGTCTCTAGTAGTTTGATGTTGTTCTGTCTCATCCATTTATATATCCATTCATAGGCCAGGCCAGTTTTCCCACCTAACTAATTAGTGCAAAAAATTTAAGGGCATGTGCAACCTGAGCATACAGTGTGAGAAAAATCTGAACGTGTTATTCTGATGACCAAATTTATTTATACATATACCTGTTTGCATGGACCCTTTTCATAAGACTGTGATGGCACGTTTCAATGGTCATCAGCATAATAAAGCCTCCAAAGTTTTTTTTGTTTTACATTTCCATAAAAATAAAAAAAAGTATATATATATATATATATATATATATATATATATATATATATACACACACACACACACACACACACAATATATGTGTACACATTTACAACACTATTTGTATTATATTACCTGTGTATCAACTTAAAAAAAAATCTAGTTAACGCTAATGCAAGGGTGTTTCTAATACAGCACCAAAGCACCAATTTGACATCGTTCTCTCTTCTCATTGCCGTTATCCTTCTCTCTCTATTTTTTCCTCGTTTGGAATGTCGGGAAAACACTATTGTGGAGTTTTACTTTTCCTATTTGAGCAAATGAGAATGCGAAAAATGTATATTTGTGGTAGTCTCCCATTCACTGCTATAGAAGTTTACCCAACTATGACAAAAAAAAAAAAATAAATAAATAAAAAAGTACATTTTACCCCCTAGTGGCAGTTGCATAGAACTTTCAAACTGGTCGTGAAGCACTGTAACCCTCCGTTTATTCACTATGGTGAAATGAATGAATAATGATGAATGTTAATTATGAATATATCTACACAAATGACCTGAAAAATCTAAAAGAAAAAAAATATGGTAGGTTAATAGTAACAATAATAATAATAAAAAATCAGAAATATGATTTAAAATACGATGAAAAAAAAGTGTTTAAAGAATAATGTATTGCAAAAAATTTGCACTTCATAGTTTTGATTAGACTACATCACGTCCTATCAGATGGTTACATATGGCTTAGCCACAAAAGTTCAAATGTTTCACCACAACCGAAGATCGGATACAAAATACGAAAAAACCCACATACACATGCAGCTCCCGCACTACTCTACACTAGAAATGCATGATTTGCAAGACACGCAGCATTTACAGAAGTCTACTCAGCCCTAAATGTTAACTCAAAACAGAAAAATAAATGCTAAATGCTCCACCAATGAAAGAAGTGAAGTATCGCTTCTGTAACTAATGAACCATTTATGAGGGCTTTTAAGGGATGGAGGAAAGTGTGTTGAAAAGCACATCTGAGAAAAGCTAGCAGCGAGAGATGTACTGATAAAGTGAGAGAGAGTCTTTCCTCACAAATGGACTCAATGCCAGTTACCGTCAGCTCCAGTGCCCATGGGATAGCAGGTGTTGATTGGTGGCTTTCTGTGGCACCGCTGTAAGGGTACCTGTTGTCACGGTACTGGACGGAGGCGTGAAGCACATCTCGGTGGAAAAGCCCAGAGGAGGTGTGAGGTGATTATGGGATGGATGGGGGAGAGAAAGAGAGGGAGAACTCAGTAGGGACGAGTGAAACAATGCTGCTGATGTGCTTGTCATTAGCTCAAGGCCCTGGCGTCTCATTAGTCAGCTTGTTCTCAGAAAGAGACGATGATTACTGATCAAGAGCGCCAGAGCGAGCTAGAGAGAGAGAGAGAGATGACAAACTACAACAAACAAGGGTGGGGAAGCATCAGAAAGCGTCCCTCTTGTCTTTCAGTCAGTAATGTCAGCTTCTGAAGGATATATGTGTGTGTGCGTGCATCTTCCACTTTAACGAGAGGCTAATTAAGCCCAGAGCCCAGAGCTGAGGGGACAGGAAGGGGAGTTAAGACAGGTTAATTGAACCTCCAGGGGGACGTTCACACCCTCCACATCTCACCTCTCCAGCATCCATCTCAGGACGAGACGCGGCGACGCAGAATTACGAGCGTGACATCACTGCCCATGCAGATTCCCACATAGAGCTGCCAGGCCGGCCGAGTCTGAGCGCAGATTTACCACGGCTCTAAATCAAACGTCTACGGTTTCTCTGTGCTACCTGAGCGTGACACACAAAGGCTCCTCTGCCTACGGCGCTCTAAGTATCGATCCGATCTAGGGGTCAAAGGAAAGGGCTTGTCGGCATACAGGGAGAATGCAGAGAGGTCAACAGGTCACAGAAAACTGAAAGATCCGCCGTGGTGATACAGGTGGCACTCGTATTATAGATCTCAGGGGAGCTGTTGAGTAAGGTGAGATGTATGTGACTCCGCAGTTTTCCAGTCTGACCTAAACACTCTAAAAGCTTTAAAGGTGACATATCATGAAAATCTGACTTTTCCAGGTTTTAAGTACTATAATCAGGTCCCCGGTGCATCTACCAACCAAGGAAACGTGAAAAAGATTAACCCAGTAACTTTGTTTTGGTAAGCCTTTTTCTGCAAGCGTCTGAAAAAACGAGCGCGTCTGATCTCGCTCCCCTAGTGACGTTGCAAAGGGAACTCATTATAATATTACCGCCCCTTAATCTGTAAGTTTCCACCCGCGGCGCCATCGTTTTGATTTCGCAAGTGACAACGGTGTACCAGCTCTAATGCTGTGGCGAAAGTTTGAGTAAAGCATGCTAACTGTTCTGTCTTTGGCTACACAGACGATCACAGAACACTATTTATAGTCCCAGCCTCACAGGAGACAACAGAGCAGTGGATTTATTGATTTATTTACTGTATATTGCTGCTGCCACACAGATCTAAAATAAACATGCGATTTATTTCCCAGCTGTTTACCTTCACAGTCATAACCGACTGTTTTTGTAACTTACGCGTGTTTTTAACGTAAACGTTTGTGAATGAGAACAGTACTCACATATTGTGACAGACGCTTTCTGTCCATGTGCTTCGGATGTGTGCACTCAGAAAACTGTATATCACAAGTTTAAACTAATATGGTTTAAAATGCATGATTTCAGCGCGATAAACATGTTAATCAGAACCAAAACAGATGTTTTCAGCAGGTATGAGCTGTAATGGTGCAGCTCTCTTCTGGAAAAGGCGGCGGGGAGCAGCAGCTCATTTGCATTTAAAGACACATGCTCTAATATAGTGTGTTTCTGCTTCCACTCAAAATAGGCATTTTCAAAATGATATAATAAATGATCTGGGGGGTATTTTGAGCTGAAACTTCACAGTTACATTCTGGGGACCCTTGAGAATTATTGCATATTGTAAAAAGGGGCATAATATGTCACCTTTAATGCAGCATTTCTGAGATAGGAATGCTTAAAGTTCCTCTATTATGGGTTATGAAAGGTTCATATTTTGGTTTTGGGAGTACCAAGCAACATGTTGACATGCATGCAAGGTCAAAAAACACTTTCATAGTCTTATAATATGCATTTATTTTTACCTTATTACAAGTTGGCGGACAATATGCTAATATTTCATGTTGATGTCAACATGAAATGGCTTGGAATTCGTTTTAAAAATGACTCGTTTCAATGATTTAGTGTTGACTCTTTCTTTTGAGGGACAATAACTTTATACACAGTGCACTTTCAGATTTAAAACTTTGCAGGATGTTTTCATTCACTTAGAGCTGTGTTACACACTGCATGAAAGGTAATTTTCAAAAATCCATAATAGGGGCACTTTAAGAAAATTCTGACGCTGTGGAAAGAGCCAGGAAGTGGAAACAAAGCAAACTGCGTCTCTCTGAAACTGGTCACTGGTCAGTAAATGGCAACGGCAGTGAAACGTAGAACATAGAGTCACTTTTGCAAACCCTAGCACTTCTTGCGACAAACCACAGGCATTGAAATCATTCAAATTGATTGCAAGATTTTCCTGATAATATTCAGATTGTCGGATGTCCAACCAGATAGAGCTTTTTTACTCTTTGAGTCACAGACTGGTAAAGGCTTTAATGTGACATGCAATGAGGGAAATAATCAAGCAAACAAACCGCTACTATGAAAGGCAATTGGCAACAGCAGTGCTTTTTAAAAGAAGATATAATAAGATGGAGCCATCAAGGCAGACACATCTCAAGTCAGAGGTGGGCAGTGCAGGTTCTTTGAAGAGCTCTTTTGTATCAGACACAGGGCTCTTTGTGATAAAAAGCTCCAGCATTTATAAAGCCCTCCTCACCGAGACAATGAGATTAATTCACATGCGAATATGCAATGGGTGCAGAATAATCAGCTAAACATGCCGATCTGAATGGACGTGGATTGGAAGAGAGAATCTGTGATCCTCTTGTAAGGTATCAGACAAATGCATGAAAAATTAATAAAGCTGTTGAACAATGCTGCAAAATCTGACAAGGACCAAAATCTACTTCTAGTTCCAGTGATAAAAATGTAATACCAGTCTTTCTACAGTATCAGTGGTATCAGCTTTAAATCATGCCTTTACCACACGCTGTTTATTAGCAACATGCTACCAATACAGTTTGACCAATGACAGTCAAAGATGAATTACGTTAAGTGTTTTAATGGCCACAAATGAAGACCATGACACTGCAACGTGTGTGTGATAGAGATGGGTCATACCGATTTACCCAGCGTCCAGTAACGAGTACTGTGTTGAGGACGGTGTATTAGGTTAAACCTAGTCTTTGCTATGAAAATGCACCCTAACAAATGTGTCTGATCAGGGTCCGGTAACATGAAACCAGCCTACAGTAACTACACATAACTCTCTCACGATTTATTAGCAATTCAGGAAATCCACAATTAGTCCATAAAAATGTGCAGTTTGAAAATATGTAGTTCTGCACATTCCTGATGTGTGAAATGTCCAATAAATATGTGGAGTTGAGCAGCCTTCTGTTCTTTTTGTAACAATATAAATAGTTTATCTTTAATTTCAGAATGCTTGAGTATTTGATATTGGTTCTGAATATTTGAAAGACACAGTTTACTTAATGTTTCTTTGTTCAGTTTGTTTTGCTGGTTCTATTTGTTTGTCATTTGTTTATAAAATATAGTTTACTGTAATAAATTCTTGGGGAAAAAATGTGATATACTGATGAATGCTTGAAAACATGGAATTGTTTATTTTTAATTTATTCATTTAATTTTAAAAACTTTAAATAAGCATGCTAGTTTCATTCATTTTATTTCAGTTATAGCTGTAATATTTTAGATTTTTTTGTACATTAATTAAACTAAATGAAAATGAGAAATATTGCTTTGGCAACTATCTGAAATAAAGTAAGTTAAGCTTTTTATTTTTATTTTTAGTATTTATTTCTGTCTCAGCTAGTCAATTTCAAGTAGAAAAGCTTATGGTTTTAGTTAACAATAATAACCCTGGAATTAGTATCACTATGAAATTTTGATCACAACAACTTGAACAATTAGAAATGAATGAGTGGGGATGGGGAAAAGTGGTTAATAGACTTCTGGTTTAGCAACTCTTTCTCCCATTTTCTCTTTTCACTTTGTTTTTTTTTTTTTTGGTAATATCTGCCTGCAGGCGCTCCGTGCAGTCAAGCGCACTATTACGAGGTAACAATTAAGCAGGATGTGGAAGCCGGCACCTGGTCCAAGGCATTCAGTGGCTTTCAGCAGCAGCTGACTGTACAGTGTCCTCCACACCAGGTGGTCCTCCTTCAATGACATTAGCTAGTGACTCCAGGGTTAATAAAGGGCCTGCATTGGCCCAGTGTGCTTGCACAAATCCCATTCACTTAGCCACAGACACAGGCTCTTTAAATGGGCTGACCAAACAATGTGCTCTCCCAACACCCACATAAAGAGAGCTCAAACACACAATTTGGGAATGTTACTTGTCATGAGAAAGCATACAGGCTGTCTTTAAAATGTAAATACATCTTACGGATGAACTGCTGGAGCAGCTGTATGTTGTGCCACTTCATTCCTACAACAAAATGGGCTCCTTTCCCGCACAGTTACAGTGTTGTGGCAATGCAAACCTTTCTATATTTTATTACATTAATCCTGAGATCCTTTTATGTATGTTTACATAATAAGTTCAATTAATCAAGCAGCACGTTACCTAAATCAGCAGATTTTAGCTTCTTTAATTCACTTTATAAATGAGAGATTAAAAAAAAATACAAAACAGATGAAGAAATTGTGATATTAACTGCTGGAGAAAAAGATTTTTGTCATTATACCTCTGGGAGATCGAGACAAAACCTATGGGCTGGTGTGGAGGAGGAGCTATAGACACTTTCCGGTCATCCTCATGCTCACTTCACAGCTTTGTGCACCAACCGTGAATAAGACTCATATACATGACAACAGCTATAGATCTGTAGTGGCTCTGCCACAGTAATTAAAAGGCTGTATGAAGCGTTTGAAACCAAGACGTGCAAATCACAATGAAATGCTAAGTGCTTCCATTTCAGCAACACACTGGATTGTCTGGCAATCAAAAGGAGCAGCAAAAATAAAACCAATCACAGACACGTAATGAAGTTCCAAACAGGCGCTCAAAAGTGAAAAGGTCTCTGGTTGAGGCACTACCTTATAATGAGCATTTCCTAAACAAGCAAATTAACAGAAATCACAAGGAACATTACGGCATTATTACAGGCATGCAGCGTAAGATTCTGAATCTGATGGAGGAACATTAGCAGAGCTTAGCCCTTCACCAAACAAACTGCACTCTTCTACTTCACAACGTAAAGAACCTCCATTTCCACATCAAAGCCAGACTGGAAAAAAGCAGGATGCACACTTTTATGTTGCTCTGTGGTTTTTGCTGTTGTTTTGTTTATTCGCCCATCCTCTTCGCAGAGACTCCGTTTTGTGTGAACATGCAAATGGAGAAACACAAGGACATCCTCTAGCTCAGAACAATCGCGGGCAGCGCGTGGAGGAGCCGTCTCTGCCTTTGAACTGTTTAAAGTGGTATTAATGGCCAACTTATAAATAATCAACTAATTCCTCTTTAAAGATAGCCGCCAGTGGGGCACTGGAGACTGAGAGTGCTGTAGTCTTTAAAGAAGCAGCCCTCTGTGGCCCGGATGCGCAGTCAAACAACCGCACCAAGCTCTGCGTACGCAGAAAAACTACTGTTTATGATCAAATTTGAAAGCTACGCAACCATTTGCAGCTTGCAAAAAAGTGTTTTACTTATGTATGTTGCAGGTTGCCCCCTCAGTGTATTTCACCGTGTTGGAATGACATGTTTCATTAAACGTCAGAGAGAATCCTCACGCTCATTGGCTGCCGCCTCTGTTGATATGCTAATAGCATAGTGAAAATTCTATAATAGAACACACTTATTATTAAAAAGAAGTTCTTGCTGCTCCACGTTGATAGATGGCAGTGCAGCATCTAACAACTTTGCAGCATCGGTACACAAGGAACAGCAATGGTAATGCTAGCTAAACAACTACTGAGTGCACCTTCAAGGCCCAGTCCCAAATGGCACCCTAAACTCTCGCTGTCTTCCTCAGATTCCAAGCTTTCGCGACATAATGCCGCTTTGACTGCCAGGTAGAAGTCTGCAGAAGTGTGCATCGAGGGCGCATAGCTGCTGCAAAGGGAAAGATAAAATGATGAATGGCACACACTACTGCCTCGTGGACATAACGGACATGTGCGACAGGGACTTTATTTGTGGTGCTCTCTGCTTTTCTGCTACGTTTCTATGGACAGTGTATTACCTTAACCCTGTAAAGCCTGACATATGAAATAACAGTCAAATAATGATATACAATATAGAATTTTATGAAATTGAACAGTTCATTGAAACTTTATATTAAATGTAAAAAATGTGTTTTTGGTTGAGTATCATATTTGATCCATCAATATTTTTGGCTCATATATTATGACAGTAAGAATGTGGAGTTCATAGTCAAGAAGGAAAAATACAAATCAATTTTATTCAGATACACCAACTGAGCAAAAATATGCAATTTGTTGCTGATATTTATATTGCCAAAAAGTAAGATGAAATTCTGATAGCTTGTATGTTAATGATGAGATCTTTATAACAGCATAACAGATAAATAAAATGATATAAATATCAGTTGTCACTCTATATCTCCAATAATATATCTTATTTTTATGATCAAAACATATAATGCACAGCAATACAATGATGAATGAGTGATGAACAAATAAAAGACAATCAAGTAAAACAAAGCTGCTTCAGTCCAGTGAGTGATCATTTTGAAATATTACTAACACTAACAGAGTTCTTGCGTTTACTTAATACAAATCTGTAAAGATTTCACAGCAAAAAAGATTGAAGTTTTTACAATTATACAGCACGTAGTAGATTGTGTACAAGTTTTGATCGCGTCGATCATTTAGAGGCCTTAGAAATTTGTGTATTAAATATGATAAAGCAGGCATTATAGGGTTAAATACTTTTCCTGTGCTCATACTCAATACCCAAGAATATTCCTCATGAGAAGTCATTTCTCATTTATGAAAAAAAAAAAAAAATTGGCCTTTATACACCTATACTTTATCTGTTGTAGTGTGCTAGTATTTTTAAATTAGCGTCAATGCTGATTTACAAAAACAACACAACAAAGACAAAATGTATCACGGGACGTACAATATAGTCTGCGGCTTATATGGTGGCTGACATTTGAGTGACATTTAGGGAAGAACTGGATATGTGTGGCATAAGAGAGGATAAGCAGTCTTCATTCAGGCCCGGAGAGCCAGAAATGAGTGAGCTAGCTCTGGGAGATTGAATGGCAATCAGAGCACTGCTGATATTCACCGATTGGAGACTCTTTCTCACCATTGGAGGATTTCAGTATCACAAGCGCCCTAGAGGCAGTATTCTTATCAGCAGCGGCCTCAGACAAAGAAACCCCCCGAATGAGAGATGAGCTTTAACGAGGGCCACTGCTGAACAACCGTGACGATTAGCGAGAGGAGAATAAGGCATGCGTAAAGACGCAAACACAAAGACACGCAAGCCCTCTCCCGCAAACAAACGCGTATACATCTTGGCACGCACGAGCCTCGAGAAGCCAGAGATCTTTTGAGAAAGACCATCGTGCAAAGAATACCTCCGCTGCCGCAGGCAATCTCATTCTAATGAGCGAGAAACAAAACACAAACAAAACAAAAGCAACAGTGCTCTGGAAACACGCGCTCTCGTACATTCAAATACTCCCACACTTAAGTGCCCAAGCTTGCCAGAATTGCTCATTATCACTCCCTTTACAAGACTATAGACAAAGCGCTAGAGACAAAACCCACACACGGCTCATCAATGCGAACGCGTTCATTGTGCACACGGGCAACAAACAAAAAGCGGAGCGACATCCATTTGGATAACCTGAGAGGGCTAACAGCTTTCTCCCAGAGTTGGCAGACTGAGGAGGGAGGAGAAGAAAGTTCATTAATTAAACAGGGCTTGGGCAGACAGATGGAACCGCTAGCTGGATGCTAATTACTCTGAGAAGACGAGCAGGTTTAACACTCGTCCTCCCCTCCTCCGCCATCAATCACAATTAGCGCAGCTCCGAAACGTCCATCCTGCTCGGCGGACCAACAACAGGATGAGCGAGAGACGGAGATAAAAAGAAACAGAGGCAGGAACTATGATCAGCTACAGCGCTTCATGTCCGTTTAGAGATTTTTCCTTGGGTATGGACGGGAGGGTCATGCGCAACAAACTTGCCACACCAAAATTTCTATAGTGACCAAATACTGGTTACAGTCAACCAACATCTACACTGGCTCTGTGTGTTTTTGGATCAAGAACGTAAGCTCTTAAAGTCTAACATTTACATTATATTTGAAATCAAGCTGCAGTTAAGCATGTGAGAAATGTATTTACACTACCATTCAAAAGTTTGTGATCAGTAAGTGTTTTAATGTTTTTGAAAGAAGTCTCTATTTATTTGATCAAAAAGACAGTAAAAACTGCAAATATTGTGAAAAATTTTTACAATTTAAATTTTCTGTTTTATCTTTGAATATATTTTAAAATATATTTTATTTCTGTCATCAAAGCTGAATTTTCAGCATCATTACTCCAGTTTTCATTGTCACATGATCCTTCAGAAATCATTCTATTAAATTAATTAATATGCATTTAATTTCATTAATTAATATGCATTATTATGCATTCTAATATGCTGATTTATTTCTCAAGAAACACTTATTATTAATGTTGGAGAACCTTGATACTTTTTTCACAACTCAAAATAACTAATTAATATGGAAATAATTTGTAACAGTGTATTGTCACTTTTGATCAATTTCATGAATCCTTGCTGAATAAAAGTATTAATTTATTTTAAAATATAATAAAAATATATATTTTTAATAGTAAAAATATATTTATTTATTCATTTATTTATTTTTATTTTTTTTACAATAAGAGTGGTAAAACCATCAATGTCCAGTGTATTGTGTGGACAATGTAAGTGAGTTGGGGACAAACAGGTAAATATATAAATATTCCATCTAAACAAGAACAGGTAATCAGCCATAACAGACCGTTTCACTGTGTACATGAAAACATGATGTGTTTGTAGAGTATTTGATGTTAAAATCAAATCTCCACCCTTGCTTGGAGGCAATTGTTTCCCCAATGTTTCACATTTAATACAGTTGTCTCCCATGTGCACAAAATAAACAACAACACAGCAGAAAACACGATGGCAGAGTGCAAAAACACAAGCTGGCAGGTGCCAACAGGAGCCACTCTCATGCTTACAGGCACTTTAGTAACGTCACTCCTGAGGGAGCATTAATAAAGGAGCAAGCTCTTCGTAACTCTACCTCACACACACACACACACACACACACACACATACACGCACGCTGGGGGATCCCACCCTGATCTGGCAATGGCTCCTCCATTCACAATAGTGGCAGAACATAGACAGATGTCAAGCATGAATGCCTAATGGAGTTCTAGTGATTTTTTTTTTTTTTTTTTCATTTTGTGTGGGAGGAGACTGAGGTTCAAGTTTAAATGTAGATTGTCAAATTCAATCACATTGGCGCAGACGTTCTGTGATGCAAAAAATGTCCGAGCAACAAACACCCAGTAGCTGCTACAACTAAGCTCATTTTTAAATGATATACTGTCCTTACTAAAGCAACCATTGCTATTCCTATAGCGTATGGAGACAATTTTGATGTAAACTAGTAAAAAAAAAAAAAAAAAAAAAAAAAAAATGAAACCTCTCCATTCCACAAAAGGTTCTTTATAGTGGAAAAAGATTGGTTAGATTTTTAAAATGTTCTTCACTATGAAAAAAAGAAAGGTTCTTTGGGGAACTAAAATCTTTCTTCACTCTTAAAAATGAAGTTTCTTAATTGGCATCTATGGTTCCACGAAGAACATTTAATAACCATGGAATGTTTGTATTGGAACCTTTTGCTAAAACGTTCTTTGGGGAACCAAAAATGGTTCTTCAATTGCTTTGCTACGAAAGCCCCTTATTTGGAACCTTTATTTTTAAGAGTCCAGAACACCCCGCCAACCACTCAGAATTAGTGTGGCATGAGCAAGCACCACAAAATTGTCTTTAGAAATTGCAAAAATTAGGAAAGAAATTTATTCCCATACCCTTGTCCTCTTTACAAGCATTAAATTTGTGCTTAGAGAGCAGCAAAACAGAAGGAAAAAGGGAATATCATCAAGTGTGTATTTCCTTTCAGGTTGATAAAGTATGAAGAAGTTTGACCCATGCTGTACTCATATCGAATTAGACACGACTCGATGACCCGGGAGTCTTCCTGCTCCCTGCGGAAATTTGATTAAAAAAGCTATTGAGGATTCCGAGCATGATGATGATGTGCAGAAAAGAAAGCCCAGGCAGAGCCAAGGCTGGATAAACATGAAGTACATGAGATTCATGCACACACCTATTACATCTGCCACCTGTTTTTGTCTATTTTGTTGTTCTGTCATGGAGTTGTTTACTGACCTGTGTTTAAGTCCTGGCTTTACCATAAGAGAAAATCCCCCGCGGGCATTTGTGCGTGTGTGTGTGTGTGTGTGTCACTATTCTTTGTTCCAGGCATCACGAGCAGCAGGAGGGGTAGAGAGAGCGAGAGAAGAGTAATGCTATGAGTCATTCAGTGTTAGAGAGAGAAAGGGTGGGTGGCTGGGTGGGAGAATACTTGAGTATTTCATATAAAGAGGCAGCAGTGAGACGCCATATGCCACATGGGCAAAACTGACTTTCCACTCATAGCTGGGCTTGACAGGCCTGTGGATGGGAGCCCCCCTTGAATGTGTGTGTGTGTGTGTGTGTGTGTGTATGTGTGTATGTGTGTATGTGTGTGTGTGTTAGTTACAACTTACTGAACACTGTGCAGTATATACTGCCAACTATTTGTGAAAAATATGTGAAATCGTAGGTATTATTTCACACAGTAGAAAGCTACAATATGCACACACACACACACACACAATGTGAAAAAGCAATTGAAAAGAAATAAAATTCTATGCAACTTGATCCATTCAGACTTTTAGGTTCTCTCAACTATTGTCTCAAAAACTGTCCCAAATTACACTACTTTGGTCTATTTGAATTTGTTCGCTCACCATATGCAAAATGCCTCATTAAGTCAATACATTTTTCATATATATATATATATATATATATATATATATATATATATATATATATATATATATATATATATATATATATATGAAGAGTTCATATGCAAAAGCCTCCAAGTGCCATCTGAAATTTTCTAAATGCTAAAATGAGCATTTTTATCAGGCTCCTGTATTTATGTTCAGTTATTTCACTTTAATTGCATAGAAAGGACATTGCCATTAGAGTAAAATTACTGAACCTAAACATAGGAGCCTAATAAAAATGCTATAGCCTATATAACAATAATGACAAAGCAAGAACGACAGGAACAACAAAAAAAGGTTCAACAAAAGTCACTAAACTGCAAAACAATAATCCTATAATAGTAAATGTGTAATTTATTAATGCTGGGAACTCATAAACCCTTAACATTTCAGCAATATTGTTCAATTTAAAATTCTTTGTTCAGACAACTGTTTAACTAGTTAAGACAGCATTCTGATGGTACAACATTGGTTTTTATGTAGTTAATCACAGTTTTTGTAAGTCATTCACAGTTCTTGTCAAAAGTCAAAAGGTCCCATAAACTGAAAAATATGTAGTTCCTTTTTTTCCCCTTTCTACATTGCATGTTTAATTTAGAACATGATGTTCAATTGGAAATCTCGGAAAAAAAAACAAACAAAAAAAAAACATCGTAACATTTGTATTGAATTGTTTCATTTCTGCACCACTAGCATCACTGCAATGAATAGTCAGGAAACTTGAATAACTGAGAAATGAGGAAAGCGCCACAACCTCTGAACACCTTATTTTTGGTTCTCTGTGAAGAAATATATTTTTTATCTGACATATTTTAATCATATTTACCATTTGGCCGTGTCAAATAATGAGCCAAGAAATCACCCATCAAATTAGAAATGGAAAGCAATAACAAGTGCAGTATGGAAGCATGCTATTCAAAACACAGTCCTGAACGTGTGCAGGGCTGGACAAGAAGAGAATGACAGAGAGATAGATTGGGTGGGAGAGTGAGTTGGCATAACTCAGTGATCTGAACACACTGGACGTTGTCAGGACCTCCAGTAACAGCTGGCGAGTTGGGAGACCCACTTAAGCAGACAGGGGAGGGGACTCTTCAGTATTCTCCATACAGCAATTTGGAGAAACTGCTGAACCATTATTTGAATGCTATTATCTACTATTATATTATGTTGGTCTATTGTTGCAGTCTCATTAATTTCATGGCCTCAAACATCATGCAAAAACAGTTAATGGGGTCACTGGAACAGCCTCTTCCAGTTTAACTAAATGATTCTTAGCCAGAATAATCTGCAAAGTGTCGACAGTCAAATGTCAGACTCTGCAATACAATACAAGAGAGGAAGTAGGCTCAACCCTGACATGCATTTCAATATAGCGCATGGATCTTGTGATTTAATAAGCAACTAATATGAACATAGTCAGATCTGTGCTATATGGCCGGATGGCCACAATGATAACCAAACAATCATATTCATAATCCTCATTCTAAATCGCTGGTACTTGTATTATGGTCTACATGAGACCACATCCTCAACTTACCCTCAAATATCCATCACGGGTGCTAAAAGCTGAATCGCGCATGACTGACGACGGGCAGGAACAGATTATGGCTATTGATTGGTGCCTAGAGATGGATCTGAGCCTGGAGGAGAGAGGGAGTAACTCCATCGATTCTTATTCAGCAGGGGAGGCAGCACAGAGACTGAAGGTCAGTGAATCTCTGCTTCACTTCTTAAAGGCCACTGGTCTGCCATCGCAAACCCCACGTGGACTGAAGCATGTCAATTTCACGCAGAGACTGACAGAAAGAGAGTGAAGAGACAGTGACACACTGACCTTAGACCAAGGAAGGGCTCAGTGGTAAAAGAGTTAAACCAGATGCCCACTTGTCAACTCTACATAACTCGATGATATGGGATGTCACGCACATGGACAGCTGATAGAAGTGATCTTTGACCTGTATCGCAACAGGACATCTTGCAAGTCAACACAAAGCTGGCTGAATTAAGGAAAACAGCACTGCGCAAACATAAACCATTACCATGGACAGCATCTGAAGACCTGTTCACACCCAAACAAACATTCGGTGTGACAATTCACGCAATAAACAATTTCATTTGAATGAACGGCTGCTAATGCTGTTAAGTGACTGACAGGAACATTTGCATTCCATTAGTGCAACTTTTTTTTAACGAAGAGCTGTTGTAATCTCTTTTGCATTGCACTGAGAAGAAACCTTGCCAAACGATCGGATTCACCACTTAGTCTCCTAGCCAGAGCTGCTGCTGTTACTTTAAATCATGGCTTGGTGGTGCTCGCAAACAGTGGCCGGATTCAAGTGCAATTAAAAAACAAAAAAATGAATAAATAAATACATAAATATAAAGTACTCAAATTTTCTTAAGAACTTTTTTTTTGGTCAAAAGAAAAAACAGGCTTGGTATATTTTTTCTTTTTATTTGTTTGCAGAACAGGACATTATGTAGTAAGACAAAACATGGGAAGATGACATGACACCATAAATACAAAATAAACATAACAAAAAACAAACAAACAAAGAAACAAGAAATTAGGTTTCACATGTGAATATGTCCTGAGATGTGGGTGGTGATGCTTGATGCTTGTCAAACTGTATGACAGTTCTTTCTTAAGACTCACTGATCAACTCACAGCTCAAAGGACTGCAGATTACTATAATAATCTTTTATCTCTTTTAATTACTAAAATAATTTAAGACTTCATTATTAAGTTGGAGTTTATCTTGACTTTAAAAAATATTTACAACGATTTTTAAGAACATCTTTTTTTAAGAAGTAAAATTCTTATTTTTTAAAACAACCTTAAGAAAATTTAAGAACATTGTTAAGAAAACTTTGGCAATACTAAATATTTGTAACTTTATTTGTAAGTTAGAAAATAATATGAAAAAAGCAGTTAAGAATTTTATGCTTAAGCAAATTTTGTGAATCTTCCCCATAGTATTTTGCTAATTGACAGTGAACAGCAGAGGAAGAATCTGGAACTGCCTCTCATTTTTGCATTCATGTATTTGGTGTTATCTGATATACATCATAGCAAACCCAAAAACCTAAAAGGCTGTTTGAAAATGTGTAAATAATGTTTGTCTTCCTTTCTTCTCCATGACAAGCAAGTGTCAGAAAGTTACATAACGCTTTGTGTCCCAGAGGAACCAGGTTATTTCTGCTTTTCTAAAAGCAGAAAAGTGAATCTGCAATTTCATTCAGCTATCTGCTGTTTTTTACTAAATGGTCTGACCAGACAAATCGCATGCAAAAATCAAGACTGAATTTTTGTGCTGAACAGGCCTTGGCTTGCTGTAGTATTTGCGATATATGGCAATGTAATCACATAACACCAAAATGTCACAGGGAGTTCAGCAGCTAACAAACATGGTCATATGCACCAACTCCCTTCATTTTTAGTAAATGATGTAAACAGTTAAACAGATAATGTAAATGATGTAAAAAAAATAAATAAATAAAAAAATCTGGCTTGAGTGTATTTAAGTTTGACATGGCATCATTCTGTGACGATATTTGCCTCTTTTTTGAAGCTTGTCACTATTCACTGCCATTACATGGACGAGAGCGAGCAGGACTTTTTTTATCTCCTTTTGTGGTGTGAAAAAGAAAGGTCATATGGCATTAGAACAACACCGGGGTGAATAAATAATGACTGAACTCTCATTTGTGTGTGAACAATCCCTTCAAGAGAGCCCAATCTGCTCCTGAACAATATGAAGAATGTCAACAAGAGTGAGAACATGAAGGAACAAAAGGCTCATGTATCAGCTGAAGATGAATTTTCTTCATTTATTGATGTTGTAATATATCCCAAGTTTCCCTGCGCAGGGCTTCAGCATGGCCCACTTCAAACTCGCAGCAGCTGACGAATCAATAATCACGACACATTATGCGCAGTGTGAAAGGTGTCAGCAGGAGCGGGGACTATCCATTCAAGCTAAGCCCTTTGGAAAAGCATAATCCCAGAACCGAGCGGGATAGAGATCCATAGATTAGCGCCGAACATTCACCTGCATACACGGACAATAGAAGGCAAGGGTGTGAGACAGCGCAGGGCACAAGGGTGGATTGCAGTGCCCCATGCCAAGCACTGGTGGTCATTTCACCAAAACCCATCCAATTAGAGCTGAGTGATGGTGTAGCCCGCTGGAGGCCCCTCCATCTCTGTGGCAGGGCCAGAGAGAGACACCTGCTTTTATCAGCCTGTGCAGGGAGCACAAGGACTCGCTTTGAAGAAATATTCAACTAATTACGCTGGAGCACCAAGCACAACAAGCGGGAAGATTGCAGGGACCCCAACCATTGTGAAGCAGAAAACTCCAGAGAAGATTTCATCTCCGCACAAAAACAGACATCTCTCAGACTGTGAGGCAAGGTCATTGTTCTGACAGGGAGCGACAGACTGTAAGACAGAGAAGAAAGAGGACTACATTCACACTGCAGTGTTTTTTCCCCCTGATGTGTGATGCAGATCTGTTTCTGGATGAGAGTGTAAACGAATCTGACCATTCCATTCTGGGCCGCTTTCACATGTGGAAATAAACTGGATATGCATCAGATTTTTCATAATGTGACTTCAGTGTGAACAGTCAGGACGAAACCGAAGCGATTTTTGGTCATGCTTTGAGAGCCTGACATATATAGTCCAAGGTTGCTCTAGACATCCTGAAGTAATTTAAGACAATAGTGTTGAGGAGCATGATGAAACTGAAATAGCAACAGATCTTTCGTATTGTAAGGCACATCTGAGTAAGAGAAAATGTAGGGCAGGAGTTGGTTCTATCCATCAGTTGTTGATTTGATTCTGAGATGTGGGAAGCCCGTCTGAATGCGAGTTTGCAGTCGATTGTAAGAAAGGGGAGGGGTTTAAGCAAACTAAATGATTGGAGGAGCCTGGCATACATCACAAGATAGAAGTCTGCTGCAATTTTTATCGTTAGCTAAAACTAAAACTAATAAAAAACGTTAATTGAAATGAATCAGAAAAAAAAAAAAATGAAGATCGCATTGAAAACCTAAACTAAATTAAATTTAGAAATGTTGCCTTTGCAACTAACTGAAATAAAAGTTGAAATACTAAAATTGTAAAATGAAATAAACCCAAAATTTAAATAAAAAAAAAATATATAGGCTAATTAAAACTATTTTACTAAAAACAAAGAGCAATAAAAATGACAAAAGCACGTAACAAAATTTCTAAAAATGAAATTGCAATGAAAACTGAAAATATAAAAATAAAAGCTAATTCAAAATATGAATAGTAAATAATTAATACTAAATTAACACTGGTCTGTCATATCACCAGAAGATCGAGTTATGACGTTGATTAAAAATATATATGCATGGTTTACTAACAATAGCTTTTATAACGTTAATAATTAATTACTGCATTTAAAAAATAGATGAGGTGAATTTTCTTTTAGTGATGACTTGAAAATATTGCCCTGTCTCTTTACCCTCATAATTAATCACTGTTGTTTTACACATGTGCGTCAATATAGGAGCACTGCCTGTTCAGGTTAGTGTTTGACATGGGACAAACTTCATATGTCACAACCTCAAACCAACAACAACATGATTTGGAATCAGGCCTGTGTTGAACTTGGACAAAGAGATGGGATGAACAATGGAAAGACACACAGAGAATGAGTGAGCGAGAGAAACACACACACTTTTGTGTGATTGTAAGAGGTGACTGTCGAGCAGATGTTCCTGTGACGGACAGATAAGAGACAGTGGTGTAGAAGCAGCACCCAAAAGCAGATCAATTATTCATAGAGACAGATCAAGTCATTGCAGGAAGCTGTGAAAGCAGAATATCCTTAATGGCCTTTCACACCCTATTCACAAGAGACAATTAACAGTCACACACACACCCACTCACAATAATGATCACACTGACGCAATATCATTGCAGACAGGAAAGAGCAGAATTAAAAATCAGACATGATGCGGAAATATCTACTTATGATCTGTTCCTCATAACACTACAGGTGTTAAATAAACTTAATACCCAGTGCTATAGGAATACCTGACTGGTCAAAACGGACTGCTAATCTGTAAAATTAATGTCATCAGGCAATCGATTTTCTCACTTGCCCACACTACCATTCATTGGTTTGGTGTCAGTACTGATTTTATTTTTTTTTAATAATTACCTCATTTGTTACAAATGATTTCTATTTCAAATAAATGCTGTTCTTTTGAACTTTCTATTTAGCAAATCTATTTTTCTATTTATCCTGGAAATAAATAAATAAGTATTGCTGTTTTCAAAAACATATTCAGCAGAACAACTGTTTTCAAACTGATAAAAAGAATAAATGTTTCTTTAGCAGTAAATCAGTATATTAGAATGATTTCTGAAGGATCATGTGACACTGAAGACTGGAGTAATGATGCTGAAAATTCAGCTTTGATCACAGAAATAAATTACTTTTTAAAATATGTTCACATAGAAACATATTATTATAAAATGTAATAATATTTCACAATATTACAGTTTTTACTGTATTTCTGATCAAATACATGTAGTCTTGGTGCACAGAAGAGACTTCTGTCAAAGAAACAAAAAAATAAAATAAAATATCACTCTGCACTTTCTTCTCGGATAGCAAAATTATTTCCTGTCAAATAAACATATTGTGACTATATTTTTATTTATTTGGAAAGCAGACAGTCAGCTGATCATTATTCTAAAGTAATGACCTTTTACGTTAGTGTTCCTTTTAGATATTATTTTGTGAAAATTACCAAATTTTTTCCCCATATAGCAAGATAATCATTGGAGAAGGGAAGAAATTCTACATGCAGATAAAAAGGTTATGAGACAAACAAATGTAAATTTTAGCCGTGGCATAAGCATAACAATTGATTCCCGGCTAATGAATTATTGAAAATGAATGGACACTCGAAGTGTATGGCTTCCACAGTTCAACTTGGGAATTGATTTGTAATAATTCATCAGCCGGAGACAATTATTACTTATATAACAGACACAGCGGGTCTGTTTCAATCTTCACCCTAGTTTAGCAGAAAATATGTTATACCCAAGCATTTCTAGTGCAATTCCAGTGCACTCAATCTTTTGCTCCCTAAAAACTCACAGAATGCACCATAAAAACCATTTACTTACCGGGAAAAGATGCCACGTCTTTGCCAGAAATGGATGAGCTGTACTTTTAACAGCAACAACAAAGAAAAACACACAATGCCAAAAACAGAATCGCTCGTGCTGTGTTATAAAACAATGGTGTCTATAAACGCTATAGCTACATATTAACAAACAACCTCATTAATCGTGTCATATATCATTGAGATATCAGTGTCAATATTCAGTGGAAGTCATGTTCACAAGAAAGATTCACAGCATAGGGAACTACAGAGTGGAACAAGACACGCTCAGAGTGTGTTCTACCTACAAGTACAAAATTAGTGTCAAATAACATACAAAACGCTGTGATCTCACAGATAACTGGTTACCAACCGTAAAGTTGAAGGATACAAACTCTGGTAAAGTGGCAGTCGAGACTTCACAGCCTTGCTGGCATTGATGCACGTGGCCCGCACCAGACTCGGCAACAGTGTTCCAGTCACTATCGCCCCGTCAAACAGAGGCCCAAAGAAAGGAACCTGCTTGAGACAGAGCAAATAATGAAGAAACACTGTTTTAAGTTTTACAAGCAAAATCAATTTACATGAATTCTCAACCCCATGTTGCATGCGATATGTGTACGCCACAAACAGACTGGAAAAAAATCAATGCGCGGGGCAGATGAATCTAGCGGATGGATAATGCATCACTTCCATTTGCCAAGGCTTGTGTTTCTCGAGTGGATGAAATGAGAGTTATTTGAGTGGAACAGCAGATAACAGTGACACAGCTGAGGGAATTTCACTAATTGCAGCTGGTGGCATGCTGCAGGAACCATACATCCGACAGCATCCAGGCCACTCAACACACACAGCAGTCAAGTCTCGTAGAGGTGATGTGTTTGCGAGAAATTACAAATGATACATGCTCGGTTTCTCTGGGGATCTAGTGGCAGACGCAGGAGGAGGAAGATGAAAGGCAGCTTGACCGCGATGAGAGTGGCGTGCCGACAGTGCAGTAATGGACTTCCAGCATTAGTGCTTTCAGAGAACAGACAGGAAGAGATACCATCCAGCCCTTCCAGCCACAATCTACATCTCCTGACAATCAGCGAAACATCGCACATCCTGACCGAGATCTTAAGACGCCTCAGGAGAGGCATTTCACGTAATATATGAAAATCTGGTAAGTTATGGTGGACGGCTGTGGTTTTTAATGTAACGTAATGTCATTATCTTCACCACGAGAGACGTACCTGGGGTTTTTTCATGATCTGAACAAAGAACATGTGGTTTTTCATCGGGTAGATGATGATGAGGACATCTCCGAAGTCGGTGGGAATGATTCCTCGTCTGTAATCCCGCGTGTGCTCCGACCACACGATGTGCACTTCATCGTTTCCCAAGTGACGAAGCTATGACCAACCAGAGGCAAAAGCATCAATAAATCTGACATGCAAACCAATAAAATACTGTCAACATTAGTCAGAAACATCATGAGGCCTGCACATCAAGGAAAAAACAATCACAGCTAATCGTTTTCACAGTGCATATGTATTGAAAAACAAATTCTTAGAAAGACATTGTAAAAGGACCGTGGGCATCAAAAAATATGACTCAATCTCACAAACCTGTACGTTTTCTTCATGATCAACAATAATTCCAGAAAGAATAAAAGACTACATTTATTTTAGTACATAACAGCTGAAATTATTTTGGGAATTTTCAATCTGAAGTCAAATGAGCTACAGAAATTGGGTTCATTATGTTTCAATCATTTAAATAAATTGACTTTAGCCAGAAAATTGGACAGCGTTTCATTTTACATAAAAATATACATACATTTGTAGGAAATGCATTTTTCGGAAGCTAACTTTTGGGACCCCAGGAACATGAAATACATGGGTGCTGAGAGTCTGATTAATATGTAGTTCTAATGTTGAAGCACCAGCAATCTTTCTCGTTTCAGAAAGGCGGAGCATAGAGGAGCAACAATAATGTACAGTATGTGGAAAATAATGTGTTTTTTGAACCTCGAACAGCGAAAAACACATTGCAATACACCAAATACACAAAATAATGTTCTTTTTAGCAACATCATATGACCCTTTAATGCTGATAATCTTGCAATAATCTTGAGATTTCCAAATATCAAAAACTTAATCATCAACATTTAAATGGCCGAAAAAGTCACTTTGAAAAATTCCGATATTTGAATTGAACTACACGTTGTTTCAGTAGCAATGTGGTTTTGAAATAACTCTGCACTTATGAGCACTACTTTTAGGTATTATATGGAGGTAAGATTAACAGAAAATGCTATAAAACAGTCAGTTCCCTTCAGAGATTCATTCATATAAAGTCATTCATGCAAATCTGAGAAGTTCTGCGTGTCACGAATCATGTGAATGGCCTATTTAAATGTCAAAACAAAATTTCCCGAAAGGTGACAAGTTTGCAAGTATGCAAATGTGCATACCAATCTCTTTAATAATAAATTGAAAAGAAGAAAACAAAATGGATAAAAAAAAAAAAAAATCTTACAATGTACTTGACTGAACAATAAATCTACAAAAAAGCGACCTTTTTTATTTATTTCATTTTATTGACCTGAAGTGTATAAGCGTATACTACGGAATCTATTGTTAGCAAGCAAACTGAGAATGACGTGATAGAAATGTTTGCTTATATCACCCCAATCCAAGCCTAGCAACGCACACACAAAGTGACAAAAATGATTTTTCATACAACACACAAGTGGTTCTTTCTGGGGCTCACAGCATCATTTACTGTCAAAGACTAAACAAAACACAAGCAGCACATAAAGACTTCATTCCAAATAATTAACAACAATTAAGTGGACTATTACCAAAATGGGGAGAAATTAAAGTGACCTCTGTAATCAAAAAAGAGGAGTCTTGGAAGCATGTTGCTGCGACGGCGCGGCCTTAAGCGAGCTCCTCTCAATGGGTCGTTAAACATCTGCCGATGCACCCATGCCTAATGAGCCATTACCAAAACATGTCCTCTTCACCAAAAATGCAATTACCACATTTCCCCATAAGCCCTTAATTATGCTAATGGGCTAAAATTAAACAAATCCACAACAAGCTGATTGGGTCGGCGCATACCGATCCATTTGGAGAGTCAGCAGAAGAATTGGCTGCATGTAAACAGGTTGGGCGGAGAGAGGAAATACACAACACATTGTACACATACACCAGATGCCATTCTCAATGAAAGGGAGCAGATGTTAAAGACTGCAGACTTCTAAGAAACCTGAACTTTAGAATAGGCTTAAGTAGAGCGCCTGTGAAGGTGTTGTGGGTGGTTGCTATGCATTGCTAAAATGTTCCATGCGGTTGCTAGAGTATTCTGTGTGGTTGGTGGATTTTTCCCACACAAGAGTCCATCTCTAAGACCTTCTCATGAGCTGGTCTACAGATACGGCTCAGGTTCTTCCACCAATGAAAGGCTTTGGGATTTTTCACCCATCTTAACATCCACCAAAATGACAGTATACCTTCTTCTTAAATCTTATGGTTTGCAGTATCATTCCTGTCTATAGAATAAACAGTGTTTAATCAGGGTATCTGCACATACTTGATTCAACAGGCTGGGGCACAAACAGGGTAACGGCAAGCATAAAATACTCAAAACATGTTTCAGTCAATATATACACATGAATTCAAATTGCTTTGTGTACCAATATATAAAAAATAAATACCTACTAATTATAGGTTGACTGGTACTTAATTTTGCTAATATGATAATATGATGCAGGACTTTTTAATTAGAAACAAACCTGAAATACATATTAAAATATATATATTGTTATTTTGAAATGCCTGTGCTTTACTATAGCCAACTGTTCATTCAATGAGATGAGGGAGATAAAATAAGAGAAATAAACTCTTACAACCATTTGTAAAATATTAGAATATAAAAACAATAAAGTAGATGTTGTTACAACTTATCAACAGTAGATCACAAGCAATCGCTTGGCATAACTGCACGGAGCTCACTGATTACAAACCATGAGCCTGCAGAATGTGCAACAGC
Source organism: Spinibarbus caldwelli (assembly GCA_039654775.1). Classification (NCBI taxonomy): domain Eukaryota; kingdom Metazoa; phylum Chordata; class Actinopteri; order Cypriniformes; family Cyprinidae; genus Spinibarbus; species Spinibarbus caldwelli. The sequence continues at coordinate 29,136,863 of CM077250.1, read as the reverse complement.
ATTGTGTCTTTCACTATTGGTGCACTACTGGTGCATATTTATGAGTTAAACACACACAAATGTAACCACAAAGGAAAGCAGAATTTTCCTTAGGCCCATATTGGGAGTTGGGGACGTGTCAGTGAGAAAATATGGAAGACAATACATGCACTGTCTGTATTAATGGTAAATTTGTTCAATTTAACTAAATTATTATAATTTATTCATTTTTAAGAAAAAAAAATAATTGAAAAAAATGCACATTATTTATTTATCTTTTTTTTATGTAGAGTTATAAAATCTTAGGCAGAATTTTATGTAGAAAAGGTATATCGCCATCTTGCTTTGGCCAAAGTGATTACGACTTCCCAACTTTCCCAACAAAATTCCTAGAAGAACATAAATGCCATCTGAGCGGCGTTTGAAGGTCGCATTACCACATTTTCTGTCCCCAAATTTAAGACCTCTATTAAAGGGTAATTGAGACTTTTTTCATTTACGATATTTAGGACTTTTCACTACCTTAAATTTGATCAAGATATACTTGTTTAAATCTAAGGATTGTCCAATACAAACAATAATAATAGAGACATTTGCATTAGCAAACACAAAACTAAGAGCCACATGTGCGTACACTCTTAAAAACAAAGGTTCCAAAAGGAGGTTTTCACAGTGATGCCATAGAAGAACCATTTTTAGCAAGAGATGCCCTCAAGCTTAAACGCTGCCTTGTAAAGAAGCAGCGTCCTTCCCTCTGCAACAAAAGAGTGTGTGTGTGTGTCTGTGTGTGGTTGGATGACCGGCTGCCTCCTGACACCGTGGCCTCGCATGGCAACACCCTCCCAGTAACTGCATTACTAGCCCAGCCAGCTGCTCTGCTCCGTTCTGCCCCCCAGCACTCAACTGGATTCAGGAATTCTTCTCTTTTTCTCTCTCTGCTTTCCTTGCTGTCGGCTCTTCACCCCTCTTTTCTCTCACTACCTCTGAAAGTTGCATTTATAAATTAGAGGAGTTACTTCCTGTCTGCCTGTGGCTGATAAAATAGCCCTTTCACCCCTCCCCACACACGTGCCGCCCAACAGTCGCCCTCTCTCACTGCCAGAGCGGGAGCGCGGCAATTACGGGGCCTGATGGCCAAAATGAATCGAGCACGGCTCGCGGCACACACACTCCCTCCCTCCACCGAACGGAGGAAGCGGAGTGTGGCTGCGATGGGCTAATATGAGCTCTGACAGTGAGAGGCTTCAATGTCCGGGAGCCTGATGAATTTTTCTCTCTGCAGGCCTGTGCATGATCGGATTGAGCGCTCAAACTAAGCAGGTTCCTACCGGCTCATTTTGCCAGCGTTAACCTGCTAACGCATGTCGATCGCAGTCCCGCCGACACAGGCGGAATTCGATAGCAGGGCCCTGCTGGTATCCGGCAGGCCTTTGGCCCTTGCGGCGTGAGTTAATGTGCTGATCGGGGCCCCGGTCACAGCGCGTGCAGGAGTCCAGAGAGAGAGAGCGGTTACTAAACCTGCACATGCTCGGCTCCCTCGCTGACGACACGGCCTCACAGCTCTCAGCGGTCTGACAGAGCCGTGCAATCAGCAGCACGCTCCAAAAGTCACACTCTACACGCGTCACTCACCTGCTGACGAGTCTGTACGACGAACTGCAGTCATTAAAACACTATTTTAAACCAAATAACAGTGTTTTTAGGGGTAAGCAAAGATTTATGTCACAGTATTCTCATAAAATTTTGGTTTTAAGAAAACAAAAAACAAAAGGTATATATACGTGTCAGGACCCACAAATCTAATTTGCCTTGACTTATTCAAAGCTTAAAGCTATTTTTTTAATGCACAGGTCGATAAAAAGTTACAATAATAAACACAACATTTTTCTTTTTTTTAAATGACTTTTCTTTAAAAATGTTTCCTTAAAATTTTAAAAACTTATTTTGTGTGTGTGTGTGTGTGTATACAGTATGTGTGACAGAGGGACTGTGAGTCTTTATGCTCTTATATACTATTTATTTGCAGATTTTGCTCACCTGCTTTTAAATAAACATCACACTGGTGATGTTTCTCTAGTGTGATTTTACTTGTCAAGTATTTTCAGTTGACTATGGTGAATGCTTTAATTCTAAACCTTCATCATACAGTTTTACATGAATGTAGCTTTCCATGGCATATTTAAGACCATTTTGGTGACTAGACATTAGGGCTGGGAGACATGGGCAAAAAAAACAAAACAAAAAAAAAAAACATATCAGTATTATATACATTATATATATATATTTTTATTTTTATTTTTTTATTTTTTCACTTTATTTTTAATGTTTTATTTTCTACATTTAAAAAAAAAAAAAAAAAAAAAACTGGATTAAAAAAAATTGCAACCATGTAGGCAATGCCATATATTATGTGCAAAAAAGGGTTAAAATCACATTACATTCTAACATTTCAATCTAAAAACAAAAATAATGCGTTTTAAACATAAGTTCAGGACAAACTGGACTGTGCACTTTCCCTGCAGCAGCTCACTCTGTGTCCTCCATTTTTTTTGGTCAAGTGCCCTTGTATCAATCAAACTACTTTATATCGATATAAATGGTATTGCCTCAATTCCATATCATTTATAAAAAATATATCAATATATCATACAAACTCGATATACTGCCCAGCCTTACCAGATATTATTACTACATATCAGTGTTGTCACAGTACCAAAATTTCTGTATTTGGTACCAATACCAGTGAAAATCCACGGTTCTCGGTACCAATTTCGGTACCAAAGCAAAACACAAAAACATGCTAATTAAAAAATACACTATTTTTATTAATAAAGTCAAAAATAAAATGTACAAAAATCAACGCCATTCTTTATACTTACTTAAAATTGTTTCAAGTTTTTCCGCAAGTAATAAAAGTATGAAAAACAGTAAACAAGTTTCACTCAAATTTAATTTGTCTTTTAATTAATGAAATTTAAACATTTTATTTTTTGGTAAATAAAGGGGATTTACTATTAAAATTAAAACATGGAAGAAATATTGTGAGATTATTTCTTAAAAAATACTGTTTCATTAATTTTTTCGACAGTAGTAGTAGTATCACATACATTATACTAAATAATAGTAATATATTTCTGGCACAATGTCTTTAAGTAAAAACAAACTTATTTTGATGGGTTGCCGTGAATACCTTTAAATTGACGCTGGTTTTACGCAAATGAAACGGTAAAATGCTCGTGAAGTGACCCTCAGAGCAGTTCTGGAGATGTTGTTATGTATTTATGTCTTCATTGAGACGGCAGATGCTGAAATCACCGCGAGCGTCACATGCGCTTCAGTGTATGTAGTAAACAAAACCGCATGTCTCTGCCATTCATTCATTCACACAGAGACTCGCAGAAGATGCAGGATTCATATTTGAATCGACTTTTGCGGCTTAATATTTACAGATACTAGTCCATATGGCGATTTGATTTAAGTGTAATGACCTACTTTTGATTAATTCATCCAAACTTTGACAAATTCCGTGACATTCCGTGTCAAACTATAAATTTAGTTTTTATAACTGGATTCCGAGATTCCGTCCATGTTTTCTGCATCGCGGAAATCACAAGGCTGAATGCGTCAAGAACCGGGTTGACCGGGTACTCGGTACCACCAGTACTTAAAAAAACCTGGTACCGTGACGTTTTCATTTTTTTAGTACGACTTGGTACTGAAGTACCGGGTCTTTTGACAACACTACTACATATGCAAATGTACTCAATTTTATTGCTTCTCTCTTACTGCATGTCAGTGGCAGAACAAGCAGAAAGCTTTTTTAAAACTGAAGATCCTGACCTTTTTTCCTTTCTCATTTCCTCTTTGAATGTAAAGTGACTGGAAAGCCTGCACTCCTGACAAAGCAGTGGCATTTTGTTAAACTTCCTTAAAAATGATGCTCATAAATGCTGCTTTTTAAGACAACTTTCCACCAGTTTCAATCAGTAAATCTCCCCTCTGTATGGTTCTTGTCAAGCAGGAAATGAGTTGCTTGAAACTACCTTTTTAGTGATGGAGTCATTGGAGTCAGAAGGCATGCGAGTCGACACATGGAAGATGACCTCCATGTTGGAGGTAGCGTAATATGGTGCTGTGCTACCTGTGCTGCCATTTCTCTGCAAACCACCCATAAACCCACAGTGAGTGGCCAGATTCACCTGAAAGAGAAAGACAGAAACTTCCTGATGCTCTGACAGTCCCAGGACATGACATCCGCTCACTACAGGCTCATTAAGTGGATTTGATGTGTTATTTCACCTCCCATCCCAGCCCAGAGACAAAGTCCTCATAAGCCTGACTGCCCTCCGTGTTGGACAGAATGGAGTATTTGTCCTCCTGGCCTTCTCCAATGTAGAACACGGCAATCTTGTGCGTCTCTCGACTGGAAACAAAAACACACGAGATGAACTGACATCATGCTAAACGTCAAGACATTTGAGGTGTCACGGAATTTGATGTGGTCTGTGTATGTAATCAAAGTGGAGAAACATCTCAAAGACGAAATGGGATGCATCCGAGATAAATTTGAAACACCATAGCAAAAGGGTCTGAATACTGATGCAATGTAATATTTAATTTTTTTCCCCTTTATTTAATGTGGAAAATTTTCACAATTTTTTTTTAAATGTATGTAAAAATAAATAAATAAATAAATAAAACACTTTTTTAGCGTAAGGTTGCATATGTAATTGAAATATATTTTCTTCATATTTTCAACTCTTAAATGTGTATACAAATTGAAAAATGTAAAAAGGGTCTAAATGATCTTAATTTCTGGGTGTCACATTTTTTCCCCCTTTTTGTTAAAAGATACAGTTACATGTGGTTCGAGAGTTAAGCGCAAATTATAAATATGTAAATATGATGCTTTTGGTAAGTTAATAATTGATAACGTACTCGGTTACTATCGTAACCTCGGTTCCCTGAGATATGGGAACGAGTACTGCGTCTGTAAGACGCTTGTATGGGAAAAACTCTTTTTTCCTCTTCAACTGAAGCCTTTTCAATCACGCAGTGAAACTGCATGTTTATTGGTTCGTGCAGTGCTATAAAATCGAACCAATGGCTTGGCGGTGGCTGAGCGAGCCTATGGCTATGCAGCCCGCCTTAGCCCGCCAAAATGGGCAGGGTCTCTGGCTATATAAGTGGAAGCTTCGCCGCCGCATCTCAGATTTCTTCTAATGAAGCGACTGAGGCGTGCAGCTCATAGCACAGCCAGGAACACAGTACTCATTCCCATATCTCAGGGAACCGAGGTTACGATAGTAACCGAGTACGTTCCCTTTCGATATTTCCACTCGTACTGCATCTGTAAGACGCTTGTATGGGAACCAGTACAATCACGCTGTGCTATGACGGGGAACGACTCAAAACCATAACTCACGTGGGAGTAAGACCCAGGGGACTTAATAAAATACATCAAGCACAGGCTGAGCCCTCAGGGTCATCCGTGGCCTGGGTGTCGTCCCATATAGTTGATACTTGGTGTCCATATAATATGGACCGTCCAAGTGAAGGAGGGACTTGAACAATGTTGGTCAAGTGAACCCATAAGACTGCTTAACTAGCGGAGCCGGCGAACTAAGCAGAAAGGACTCTGGCCTGCAAGGCAGGGACGTCCAGGTTGTAAAACCTTACAAATGTGGACGGTGAGGACCAGCCGGCTGCCTCACAAATTTTCGAAATGGACACCCCGCTGGACCATGCCCAGGACGAGGCAATGCCTCTGGAATGGGCTCTGACTCCAATGGGGCACTGCAAGCCCAAGGAGGAGTATGCCAGGGTGATAGCCTCCACTAACCACCTGGAAATTCTTTGCTAACAGGGCGACCCTTAGCGTGGTTACCAAAGCTGACAAAAACCTATTCTGATCTCATGTATGAGGCAGAACGCTCGATGTATACCCTCAGGGCCCTGACGGGGCAGAGCAAGGACAATTCCTGGTCATCCGTCAAAGTGGAAAGCGCTATGACCTGGGCTCTGAACGGAGTGGAGAACACCTTAGGTACATAACCCAGCCTTGGTTTCAGGACGACCTTGGAGTTGTTAGGCCCGAATTCCAGGCAAGCAGGGTTGATGGAAAGGGCATGTAGGTCCCCTACTCGCTTAACCGACGCCAGCGCTAACAGCAGGGCGGTTTTAAACGAGAGTGATCTGAGGCTCGTGGATTGCAATGGTTCAAACGGGGGGCCTTTCAAGGCCCTTAGTACGGTTGGTAAGTCCCAAGGTGGAACTGTACGAGGACGCGGGGGTTAATTCTCCTGGCGCCTCGTATAAACTGGACCACCGCACTATTCCTGCCCACCGATCGGCCAGCAATAGGGGCATGGAAAGCTGCTATGGCTGCCGTGTAAACTTTGATGGTGGATAAGGAACGCTGATTATCCAGCCTCCCCTGCAGAAACGAAAGAACCACTGATACATCAGCGGTAACCAAATCTAAGTCGCGGTCTTGGCACCAAGCCGAGAATATAGACCATTTCTGAGCATAGAGACGCCTGGTAGATGCGGCTCTAGCTTCTGCCATAGTGTTCAAGACATGCTCTGGGAGGTCGAAAGGCTCCCGTTGAGTGGCCACACATGCAGGGCCCATAACTCGGGCCGTGGATGCCACAGCGTGCCGTTCGCTTGAGAGAGGAGGTCCTGTCTCAAGGGAATGGGCCACGGGGCTGCTTCGAGCAGCTGGAATAACTCCGACACCCACGGCTGGTTCCTCCAGAGGGGGGCTACTAGAAGAAGCCTGTGCCGTTGTTCCCTGACTCGTCTGAGTACCTGCGGTAGCAGAGCAATTGGAGGGAACACATAGAGCGAGACGTTGTTCCTCAACAACATGTTCGCTCCTTGGATCATTTTCCCCGGCACATGCGTCGCCTTCAGTGAGCGCAGATTGGTCTGAGCCCCAACAAGAAGGTCGTTCGCCAGCGTGCAGAGGCGCTTCGAGACGAGGCCGCCCTGGTGATTTATGTATGACACCACGGACAAGCTGTTTGAGCGTATTAGCACATGGTGTCCCCTTATGTCTGGCAGGAAGAATTGACAAGCAAGGCACACTGCTAGCATCTCTAAGCAGTTGATGTGCACACCCAACTCTTCTTCGGACCAAAGACCGAAGGTCGGTTTGCCTTCGCACAGTGCTCCCCAACCCCTGTTGGAAGCGTCTGTCATGACAACCTTCCTTCTGTGCACCGTGTCTAAGATTACACCCCGCTTCAGCCAGAGGGGGTCCCTCCAACGGGCCAGGGCTGATACACAGGCCCGAGTCGCTGTTATGCGATGGCGACCATGACGCCAAGCCACGGATGGAACCCTCTGCTTCAGCCAGAACTGGATGGGTCGCATGTGAAGCAGGCCCAACTGAAGTACTGGCGAAGCTGCTGCCATAAGGCCCAGCATTTTCTGGAAAGCCTTGAGCGGGTGAGCGGTCCCTTCCTTGAAGGAGGCCGCGCCGCGCTGAATCGTCATGGCTCGTTCCACTGAGACAGCTGCTGTCATCTGCAATGAGTCGATAACTGTCCCCTGGAACGACACTCGTTGGCTGGATGACAGTCTGCTCTTGGCAAAGTTGACCCTGAGCCCCAGGCAATCTAAGTGGCTGAGGAGGAGGGTCTTGTGCGATGTTGAAACTGCCTCTGACTGGACCAGAATGAGCCAGCCTTCGAGGTAGTTGAGGATGCGGATTCCCATCTGTCGCCGAGGGGAGAGAGCCGCATCCATGCATCGCGTAAAAGTGCGGGGAGCCAGAGACAGCCCAAACGGGAGGACCTTGTATTGATATGCCACCCCCTCGAATGCGAATCTCAATAATCGTCTGTGATGGGGGGCTATCTGGATGTGAAAGTATGTGTCTTTCAGATCCAGAGACATGAACCAGTCCCCTGGGCATATTTGCGAGAGGATCTGCTTCAATGTGATCATCCTGAACAACCTTTTTACCAGGGAGTGATTCAGGAGTCTGAGATCTAGAATAGGTCGCAGGCCACCGTCTTTTCTGGGGACAAGGAAGTAGCGGCTGTAGAAGCCTGACTCGCTCTGGGCTGGAGGAACAACTTCTATTGCTCCCTTTACCAGCAGACTCATCACCTCTGCACGCAGGACTTGAGCGTCCTCGCTGCGCACTGTGGTGGTGACCACACCGCGGAAGCGTGGTGGTCTTCAAGCGAATTGGAGTGAATAACCTCGTCTTATCGTAGCCATTACCCACTCTGACACACCGGGGATGGCCTGCCAGGCCTCGGCCCGTGTGGCAAGAGGTTGAATAGGCTCTAAAGACTGGCTGCATAAGGGCAGGACACTTATGGTAGGCAGGATATTTGCTCTCTTTTCGAAAATGTATGTTTTATTTTGTCTGCTATCACCGCGGTTGGACGCCCGGGCGCTAGAGTGGGCCCGTGGGGAACCAATAACACACTTCCCTCTGCACCCAGCGCTGAGCGGGGTGACAAGAGGCACCTTAGAGGCTGCTTACGGGGTGGTCCAGCGGTAGCAAGACTCGGGCCCCTCCTCTTTCTGCCTGGCTGATCAGGAGGACTTCAGAGGCGCCGGATCCAAGGTGACCTTGGGCCGGGGTCCTTGGCGCTTCGGGAAGGGGTAGCGTCTTGCAGAGTGGGAACGCCCTCTATCCTGCCGATCCTTAGGTTGGGGCTCGGGAGTGGCCGGCGTTGGCTTGGCGGGCTGCTGAGTCGGTGCAGGCTTGGGGCTACTAGAAGCAGCAGAAGAGCTGGCGCGTTTTGGGAGGAAGTGTCGCATCGCTTGAGATGACTTCTGAGCTTCCGTAAAACGCTCCGCAAAGCCCTCCACAGCTGGCCCGAACAGGCTGTTCGACGAGACCGGAGCGTCAAGGAAGAGAACTTTCATCTCCGTCAACGTGAGCCAAAGTTGGCGTTCCAACACTACCAGGCTGGACATTGACCGCCCGATGGCCTGGGAGGTGGCTTTGGTGGTGCGCAGGGCCAGGTCCGTCGCGCTTCTCAGGTCCCTGTGTGAAGCTGCATCGAGACCGGCCTCCTCACTGGTGAGCATCTTGGCCTAGAAGACCTGGAGCACAGCCATAGAGTGCAGCGCTGAAGCCGTTTGTCCAGCCGCCGAGTAAGCGCCTCCAGCGAGTGCAGACGTGGCTCTGCACGGCTTGGATGGATGGCTCGCCCACGCTTTCCATCCGATAGCTGTGGGCGGGCAGAGATGCGCGGCCACGGACTCATCCAGAGGGGGCAGGTGCTCGTATCCCTTCTCTTCAGCGCCGTCAATGGAGGTGAGGGCGGAGGAAGTAGAAGGACGGATGCGAGAAGAGTAGGGGGCGCACCACGATTTAGTGAGCTCATCGTGGACTTCGGGGAAGAAGGGGGACGAGCGTTGGCGGGGGGCTTGCTGGCGCCCCGGGAGAAACCACTCATCCAGCCTGCTGCGAGACGGCTCCTCAGACGGAGACCACTCGAGCCCGAGCTCACTGACAGCCTTAGTCATCACACGGACGAGCTCCTCGTCCGTTCTGGGTCTGGCGCTGCGTGAAGAGGACGGCGGCAAGAGGGCGGGGTCAGACACCGAGCTCGATAACTCCTCCGCGTCCGAAGCTGCCAGAGAAAGGCTGTCATCCATCTCATCGTCACTCCCACCGAACGAGATCATGTCACTCACAGCCACGGAGGGACACTGATCAGGTTGAGTGAAGAGGACCGGCGAATCATCTCTCTGTGGTGACGGCGAGGCACGTGGGCACTGAGCCGACGTGAGCTCCTCGTCTCCGGCCGCTCGAATCCTCTGTCCCGCTGTCTTTTTCTCGCAGGTCCCTGGGAGGAAAAAGATGGGAGGTCGCGAAGAAGCTTCGTCGCTGAAGAGAAGAAATCTGAGATGCGGCCGCTTATATAGCCAGAGACCCTGCCCATTTTGGCGGGCTATGGCGGGCTGCATAGCCATAGGCTCGCTCAGTGCCGCCGCTGAGCCATTGGTTCGATTTTATAGCACTGCACGAACCAATGGACGTGCAGTTTCACTGCGTGATTGAAAAGGCTTCAGTTGAAAAGGAAAAAAGAGTTTTTCGCATACAAGCGTCTTACAGACGCAGTACGAGTGGAAATATCAAAAGGGAACAATTAATTTCAACTCATAGCTAATAGTTCTCTCTCTAAAGAACAGTTGCGATTTCTTTAAAACATGTAGGTAAGTAATAGGATGTCTGGTAGCCTATACATGGCACCACCTTTGTTGTGCTTGTTAAATCATATATTGTTTTATCATCAAAACACGCTTTAATAAATTTCTTTTTACAAAGAATGGTATAACTTCACAGCTATTAGCTAATAAATCAAATCCAGGTATGCGGTGCGTACATGTGAGGTGTGTGTGTCTCTTTGGGCAGTGTTGCTAAGGAAGCATCATGCCCTTGCAGTGTGATGTTTGGCATGCTCAGTCAGTGGTTGCCATGAGTGGGCCGGCTATGCATACGGAGGGAAACGGTGGCCTGATCCTGGGGGTATTCTTTAATAAGCCTCTGTAATTAGCCACTCTGAGCGCCTATTGATCGCTGTTGGCTGAGAAGTGTGGAGCTGTGATCAGCCAGACGTGGGCAGGATTAGGCTGTGAGGAGCGGAGTATCTGAGAGTGGTCTTAAGACATGTCTCCTTAATAGTGCTTTTAAAGGATTTAGCCACTCTCTGTAGACTGGCATTAGGCTGCATGATTGAGCTCTCCAAATACATGCTGTTGTTTGCTGCTGATTTTTAGCGTTAAGTGCCGAGGAGTCAGACAGAAGGTTACGAATATGTTTTCATGTCGCTAATTCACTTGGTGTGTGATTACGTGTATGAAACTTTAAGGCACGGGCATCAGATGTTGTGGTCTTCTGAAACGAGCAGAAACCCTTACCACTGCCTCGAGTCTAAATTCTTCAGCTCTCTCAAGAGCTTAGAGTTCTTCTTTAGAAGATGAAAGCTTTTTCTATGAAGAGAAATAGAAATGGAACAGTCAGGAAAACCAGAAATAACTTTCCAAAAGATAAATGCTGAGACACAGGCAAAATCACTCATTTTGTAATTTTTTTTTTCAATGTTAAAATATTTTATTCTAGTCTAAATTGAAATTCCATGAAAAAGAAATAAAATAAATAAATCTAAAATATTTAGAACCCATGCAATTCTATTCACACTCTATACACATTCTGTACACATTCTATGTGTGGCTGGTTCATATATTCTGACTTGCAGAGGCCCTCAAGAAAAAGAAAAAAAAAAAAAAAAAGAAAAGTAGTGTAATGTCCAAGCTGCTCTTTCCATTCAGAAGGAACAAAAAGGCACCAAAAGCAGTTTATTTAACCATTGTTTGAACTGTCAGAGCTCTTCCTCTCTCAAACATAATTATGGTAATTTCAGTATATAATCCAAAAATCATTAAAAAAATTAACACACATTTAATGTAACTTTAATGTGAATAACGTAAAAACAAGGATCAGTGGTGATAGTCCCATTCTGTAAATGGAAAATTTCTGACAAAAATCACTTGATAGGTTCAACAAACAAATCATGTCAGGGCATAACATGATTTTATCTTAATCTTTGTCTTAACTCTTTGTTTAATTAAATCAATTAAACACACCTTTATTATGTTCTATGCTGTGGAAAAAGAACAATGTCAAAAACAAAAGATGTGGGATTTTAGAAAGTGTCCACCTGTCCTCAAGCTTACCCCTATCACAGAGAAGGAAATCAACCTGTTTAACAATTAGATAATACTTGGGAGACTGTTGTTCATGATTATTAATATTTTAAAGGAACACAGATATTATTTGTTTGGCTCAGATCTGATCTACAAAAGATGCTTGTAGAAAAACTTGTAGAAGTTTTACAGAGTTTCACTGATTTTATTGAGTCTTTGTAATTAAAAAAAGCCAAGAAGAAATGTTTCTGGAGCAGCAAATCAGAATTATTAGAATTATTTGTAATATAGTAAGTAAAAGCTGCTGAAATTTCAGCTTTACCATCATAGGAATACATCATTCCTACTATTTTTACTATTTTTTTTTTAAATATTCAAATAGAAAACAGTTATTTGGTATTGTAATAATATTTCACAATACTGCCATTTTTACTGTACTGTACTATTTACACTGTACATTTACTGTTTTTGATCAAATAAATGAAGCCTTGCAATATAATGTATATTTGTAGCTATATGACTGTGATCGTAAGCTTGTTAAAATCAAAATGTATGATTTATGTATTTATGGTACCTTTTTATAAAACACTGGCAGCAAACCAAAATTTCAGATATTCAAACAAAGTTGTCTTCACCACCACAGCTCTCAAATCTCATTCATCAGGAATGGTCTCAAGACTCGTAAGAAGCAATGCGTAATGATGTGGAAGAGATCAGCTTTGCAAGTGGGTGACTGCATTTTCATTTTGGGATGAGCTACTCATTTAAGAATGTTTTCAAGGAATTCTCATAAAATACTGTACCTGCGATCCCATGAGTTCATGCCGAGGTCATTGAGGAGGAGTCTGCAGAGGTAAAAAGCAGATTTTGGCTCGTGGTGCGTGGGCTCTCTCTGTCTCTCTGCTCTGATGCTGGGGTCTTCGGTCTGTCGCCGGGCCAGCTCCTCGTCCTCCTGCTTGGCCTGTCTGTGGATGGCATCCATGATGAGCCCTTCCATCTCAGGGTTCATGCCGATGGGTGGAGAGGGCGGCTGGGTGAGCCTCAGCTGGGGCTGCGGCAGGCACTCGGGGCTGCTGTGGCCAAGGTCTTCCAGTAGCTGGTCCAACATATCCATGCCATCTTCCACTTCCAGCTCAGAGGAGCATTTACTGGAGCGCACGGAGCCCTGCTTTTCAGAGCGAGTGGCGTCGTGAGATGACTGATCTCTGCTGTCACCCGAACTCAAGCCAGTGCCGTCCAAAGTGCGGAACAGAACACCGCCGTCCCATGAGTACTTTCCCGAGATGTCCCTGACGATGACGCGCACCTCAGAGGAATGATCCCTCGGGCTGGCGTTTACCGCGGCCGTGCTGGAACTGTCAGAGGGGATCTGCAGGTATGAGACTAGTGTGCTGTCACTGAAGACGAAGAGCTGCAGATTGGGGCTTTTGAAGACTTCAGAGGAGAGCTCGGAGGACTCTACGTAGTGGTTGTCGTGGTTCTCACTGACCAGGCTGTTTAAGAGGGCAGGGCCGCCGTTGAGAGGATGGTGGCCCAAATGATTGACCAGGTGTGACATTACCATCCGAGCAGTCAGAGGAATCAGCTCTAGGCTTCTTCTTTTCTTTTCTGGGATATGAAACAACACAAGTTCAGTAAATTAGAAAACATACAGCTTGCAGGTATACACAAAGGATTAGTTCACCCAAAAATCACAATTCTGTCATCAATTTACATAATCTCTTTATTTATTTTAAAAGGGACAAAGTACAGAAATTAACATTCAAATAAATGCAAATGTATCCGAGAAAGGTAACGTAAAAAAGAAAAAAAAAAAGAGAAAGCGAATAAGGGTACAATACAGAAAAGAGCCCATGCAGCTCAATTAAATAAAAATACGTAGCACATCATACACAAAGATAATAAAAGTTTCATATGAATATATTCTTGTTATGGATGTAGAAAACAATTGACCATCAAGAAGCCAATTCCTTAAATTCTATTTAAATGAGTAATAGGATGTACATACTGTATGTATAACTACTCTCATGACATTACAAATCAGACTTTGGTTCACCTTCAAAACACAAATGCATATCTGTGAAAATATATTTTATGTGAAACATGAGAGATTTATGGAGTTCCTCCATTAAAAGTTCATGTAACCAAAACTTTGATGGTTTACAAAAGTCAAACATTGTACTGTAAACATAATCCATTTGAATGGAAGAGTTTAATCTAAGCCTTCTGAAGAAATTTTTATATGAAAAACATATGTAATTTAGGCTTTTATTCACATATAAACATTGATCGATGCACGTACATTCAACACATGAAATTTGGTAAACAGAAGCTCAACAGTACTTGCTTGATGAGCAAGAACAAACCTTATTGGTTCTTGTGCATCAATCAAGCACATCTGAGCTTCTGCTGACCATTTATGATGTGCTCTATGCATGTGTCTGTTCCTCAAATAAAGTGTTCATGTCTCTTCAGAATATTTGGATTAAACTGCTCGATACATAAGGATTACTTTTACAAACTCTTTGTGAACTTTTTGAAGCGTCAAAATTTGGAGGAACAGAAAACTCTCAGGTTTCATTAAAAGTGTATTCATTTGTGTTTCCAAGGTGAGCCAAAGTCTTATTTGGAGCATCATAAGTGTAAATGATGACAAATATAATTTTTGGGTGAACTATGCCTTTAAATATAAAATAATGAAGTTTGTATTGCCTCATCACTGTTATGTAGAAATCTACCCATTACCCAGTTATATTACATCACTCTGTGGGATATGTGATTCTGATAGGTCAGTTGTGGTATTCTGTGGGTTCGCCGTTTTCATTCGTGACAGACCAATATGTTTCCCAGGACAATTAGAGGGCCAATATTTGGAGGTTTGCTATAATTTGGCTGTTTCAATGTCCAATTGGTCAATAAACAGAAGAGTTACTCATTATTTGTATCAGTTTTAAAATGTATGGCCATCTAATCAATTCATATTTTTACATTAAATTTTTAGTAAATATTGTGGCGGGAGGAGCAAATGACAGACACAGGGGGTGGGGCGTCAGGCCTCGGAGAGGCTTTTATTTAACAGAAATAAAAAAAATAAGTGTCCAAAGGGGAAAATAGTGTCCAAAATAAACAGGGGATCTGGTGTCCTCGTCGTGCTGCGGGGTTCGTGCAGGAGGGGCAGTGTTCTGGAAGGAAGGGTCCAGGTAAGGGGCGGAGTCCGGCGGCCGCACGCGCTCCCCACTTTGGTCCGGGGCGCGAGGGGCGGCGGCTTGATTCAGCTCCTCTTCGTCCTCCTTGGCCCACGGCGGTTGAGGGGACAAAACGGCCCGGCATCCTGGCCCGTCAGCCGCATAGTGGGTGCGCTTCTCGTCCGGACCATGGGTCCGGCGGCTCACATCTCTGGCGGTGCGGGAATCCCTCTACGCTCCCTTCCTGGACCCACGAGGACACCAGCGTGCATGCACGGGGAAGAGACCGGTCTCTCGAGGAGAGGCGCACTCGGCATTTAACAGCGGCGGTGATGAGGCTTCATTCCCTTTAGGTGTGCCTCATCACACACCACCAGACCTGGCTGTTTCAGCGCCCCTCCTCTCTCACACACCCACTCCCGTCGGGAGCCTGGTGAAGGGCGGCGATTAAGGGACGGGGTGCTGCTGATAATAAGGGGGGAGGCAGCTGACTTGTCACATTATGTACAAAAATATTGGCCAGCCTGATATGTACATATTAGTATAGGCAACGGACACTGAAAAATTCATATTGGTCAACCACTAGTTGTCAGTGGCAATCCATTCCCTACATAGTCGTGCTAGTTTCATTTCTCTCATATCACTCTGAACTCTCTTCTCACATAATCAAAAATTAAAACTGAAATCAATATTTCTTTTTCATTCATTTAATTATTATTTGGTAAGTAGCCATGCAAGTGGGATAATTTACAGTCAGCTGGCCATTATCACAAATTACACATCTCTCTGGAATACTTGATTCTGATTGGAAAACACAATCAGGTAAATATTTTTTGTATAATAACTGCTGTATGGCTGACTTTTTTAGGGTAATACAAGCCCCAGCCGGCTGACTGTGTACAGTATTTTCCCTTACTTGTTCTCAAAAGCTGGTCGCTATACTGGCTTTTAGCTGTCATGACCAATGGAGGCCATTTTCCCACGTTTGCACCATGTACACGGGTGTCCAAACAGACACCTTTAAAATATCTATTCATTCTCCCAAAACAGACTCAAAGGGCCGCACTAATGAGCATCACACCTTTCGTGATGAGTGAATAGGGCTCTGCAAGCACTATGAATTAAAGTCCTCTGAATGCTGAACACCTCTCAAAGTGAGAAATCTAGCGTTGTCATTAGTGGATATTAAGATTAAGGTGAGAGAGAGAGAGAAGGGGGAAAAAACGAAATGCTCACATTGTGACAGTGCTATCAATACCATCATCCCCATCAAAGTGGAAAAAGCTCTTTGCAAAGACGAGCAAGTTGCATTAGGGATGCACAGAGCTTTGAAGTGAACTAATCAATATGAGCTAGGTAGTGGGATATTGCTTATGAGTTGCTCTTTGGCTGAGGTTGTTTTTTTTTTCGTACACAGAGATATAAAAGGCATGTCAATGGATGGAGATGTTTGCGTTGCAAAAGCCAGCATTCTTTTTCTTCCTCTACTCCACAGATATAAATGTACTGTCATAAAAGGCATCCCTGTTGAAAGAGGAAAGAACAACCCCCCACAGCCCACAGCCCAATTCCACCAAAAACAGATGACATTTGATGACATGCCAAGGTAGAAAACACACAAGAAATATTGCCTAATGGATAAAGCAAGGTCGTCGGAGGAAAAAATGATTTCTTTAATAATTGGCATAAATGGGCTTGCTTTGAGTGGATGAGGGAACTAATGCACACCTCTTTAAAATTCTATTTCATTTTACATTGTGCTACATTTGCTCTAATATGATTCACGAGAGCTCAGGATAAACTCACAGGACAAATTAAAAATGTTCCTTTTTTGTACGTTCTTTTTTCTTTTCAAGGGAGATGCAGCAGTTTCACAATTAATGCTGAAAAATTTGGCACAGTAAATTTAGTCAAACTTGCCTTTACATTATAGACATTAAAGAGTGATTTGTGTTGATGTGAAGCAAAAATTCTTACATTTAATAAGGTTTCATGACAAAACTAAACAAAAACCAATACTTAAGGTCATGAAATATAGTTAAACTTACTATATATAAACACATATTTGGAACCACTAGTATTAGTAGTTTACAAATCAATTTAAAAAAGGCAATAAATACATAAATGAATAATATAATTTAAACTTTTTTTCCCCAAAAAAATTGACGCGAGAAAGGTTAAAAGTGCAAAATGATGCAAACATTGTTAATGGTCTTAAAAACAGGCACTTTCAGTTTTATTTATTTATTTTTATTTTTGGGTGAAATATGACCCGGAACAGTTCATGACAGATTAGTCATGACATTTCCCTAGGCACGCTGTAGATAACGTGCTGTAATCAACACCAAAACACGACCGCAGCAAGATTAATTGCACTCTTTATGTTCCTCCTGAAAGCAGAAAACAAAAAGTTCTTACCTTCAGCCACAGTGAGGAGATTTCCGAAGTCTCCCATAACATTGTGGATGGGTGATGGTTCAAAACTCTTGACATTGCCTAAACTAAGGAAGGGTTCATAGTCTGTCGACAGATCAGCAAGGCTGAGGAGGTAGTGGCTCTGTTGAGTGTGCAGGTTAGACCCTGATACACAAGTGTGCAGCACCTAAGACAGCAGAACATTGAATTAAGTACACCAGTGATACACAACAAAAAGAATGACTAAAGAAAAAAAAAAGATTTGTGGGCCTAATACAGAACCCTGGGGAACACCTTTGGATAAAAGGGAGATTATTTAATAATGAGCTGCATTCTTTGTTGTTCTAGACTGAATTACAAATACAAAATGTAATGCATAAGATACTAATGGCATTGTTTAGATGTTAATGCATTTTGAAAGCCTAATGAGAATGTGTCAAATAGCGAGCTCTGTTAGGATCAACAACTCAGAAATTACTTCAGCCATGAAGATGCTCTTCTTGGCACTCCACTGAGATGCATTAAAAAGAAATCTGTAATAGATTGAAACATTGTTGTTACACCCAGACGGTGTGGTTGAGCGCTACAGGGCCGCCATATGGAGATGGGACGATATTTACAATGCTAAGCCAGGAAACCCAGCGAGAGGGGCTTTATGGGCTAATAATCTATTTCTCCAGTGATATGGGAGTGTATCGATGTGCAAAAACAGATGGCCATGGCTCTATTGGCTGGAGAAGATAAGACACAGTCCAGCACAGTTTATCATAGTGCCTGAACAGGTTTGCTCTGTTTGATTTAATTAAGGCTTTATCCCTTGGCTCATTCTCGAACACCGCACACTCACGCAGCAAACAACCACCCTGTAAGCTACATAAACACCATCAGATATAAATTCATGTTGTAAAAATACCTAAAAATATAACAACAGAACTTTAATTCTGCCACATAATCACCACCACAGAGCCATTAGTGCCATCTGACTCAAATGGAAACTGCTGATAAATCAGAGGTAGGGGTCATTCAAAGGTGTGATGGATCATCTCTCAATGTAAATCAGTAACAGACCATCTTACAATGGACTTCAGTCAGGCCATATTTAATTGTAAGGTCAGAAATTTATTGAGCAATAAACTGACTGCTTTTCCTATTAGCAAACAAACTGGTGCATGATAAAGCAGTCATATAGTGACAAAAAGAGAGAGAGAGAGAGAGAAAGAAAAAAAAATCAAATTCAGGAAAATTTATCACTTTACTTAAAGGTATAGTTCACTCAAAAATGAAAATTCTGTCATTAATTACTCACCCTCATGTTGTTCCAAACTTGTAACCTGATCTTCGCTCATCTTCGCTACACAAATTAAGATATTTTTGATGAATTCTGAGAACTCTCTGACCCTCCCATAGACAGCAAGGATCCTAACACGATCAAGGCTCAGAAACATATTCATCAAAAATATTTAAATTTTTGTTCCGAAGATGAACGAAGGTCTTACAGGTATGGAATGATATGAGGGTGAGTAATTAATGACAGAACTTTCATTTTTGGGTGAACTATCCCTTTAAGTGTTAAACCCTGTTTGCCAGTTTTGAGGATTCAGAGTGATTTTCATTAGTCTATAAATGTAATAAGTGGCACTTCTCAAACTGTGCTGCATAAATGAACCAAGACTCCATAACATTAAAGGACAGTCATTACCAATTATTATTTGAGTAGTACTATAGGCTTGAGATGCTAATCATTATTTCTTGCACTTAACTGAGACACGACACTCGAACGTACGAGTACTGGTGTGCTGTCCTGGTGAGGTTTCGTACATGTGTCTGTGTTAGACACTATTCAGCTCTGACAAATGAGAGATTAAAGTAATCCAACTGAGCATATAATAACTAGCGGAAAATGATTAAGTCAAACGAGTGCAGAGGAAAACAAAGGACATTTATTTTTCCCTTTCCCCCTTTGCAGCAGGTGCATTTTCTCTCATATGATGATGAACTGAATTCTTGAGTTCAGCATTCATTGGTGAGCTTATCAATCCAACAATGGGGCATTTAAATAATTTGGCCATTTTTTTCTGGGAGCATGACATCTGCACAAAGGTCCGTGTCTGTCTGCATCTGCACAACAGGCCGGGACTAATATCTCATTTATTCCGTGCCCCTCAATGCCCTCTCATTAGTGTCTGATGACTAAATATGAGCTCTGAGGGGACGAGTGCATTTATATTAGAACACACACACATGCGCTGGAATATTTCGGCTTTAATTTGAAGTAACCAACTACAGTATGCCTGTACCCACCCTGTAAATGTAGTCGAGTAGAGGGGCTTTCTGCGAGGCGGGGTCGTCCAGCACAGGCATAGTGATGGGCTCCAGCAGGATGGAGAGAGGTACGGCCATGCACCAGTCCAGCAGGCACAGCAGTAGAGACACCATTAACTAGAGCACACGGAGAAAGCATTCATTCAGCACACTCTTGACACGACCACAAAACAATCAATAAACCTGCCAAAGACAAGCTGTTAGGAAGGATGGAACAACGAGTAGAGACAGAGAATAACCGAGAGCTGGATGAAGAGCCGTGTGCTGCTCATTCTGAATTCCCATGTCCAGCACTGCTTACACAAACAGACATGTTTTGCTTGCTCACCTTTTTATCTGCCTCAACTGTTGAGTGTTCAGCACTGGGCAGAAGAAATGCTATGGTTGCTACAAAAATCTACAACAGACAAAAAGTGGAGATTAAGCAGGCGTCCCTTATACAATACGGCAACAGATGCATCATGCTGAGGGAGATGGTTCGTACCTCTATAATTCTTTTGGGAAGGGACGGATCCAGCCTCTGTAAGTGCTGCCAGTGAGAAATCAGTAGCTGAAAGATGTCACAGGCCACATTGGCCACCACCTTATTTCCAAACTAAAAGACAAAATTACATTCACTCTCACGTTACAGTCCAGACAAAATGAAACAAAAAAAGGCATGTTTTCATTACTTCTTTCACTAAATGAAACATGATCATGAAGAAAGAAATTTCTTATTTATCTGCAGAATTTTCTGTAATGCTAAGTGGATAAGGTTATCGCAGTTTATAATATACACTACTCTTCAAATGTTGCTGTTTTTTTCAAATACCTTTATTTTAACAAAAATGTCAGTACAGACATTTATAATGTAACAAACGCTTTCTATTTCAAATAAACACTGTTCTTTTGAACTTTCTATTTATCAAAGAACCCAAAACTATTAAAACTGTTTTCAACATTGATAGTAATGAGAAATGTTTCTTGAGCTGATAATCAGCATATTGGAAAGCATTCTGAAGGATCATGTGACACTGAAGGATCGAGTGATGCTGCTCAAAATTCAGCTGTACCATACCATAATATAATAGAAAACAGTCACTGTAAATTGCAATAATATTTCACAATTATACTGTATTTTTGATCAAATAAACACAGCCTTTTTGAGCATTAGAGACATCTTTCAAAAAAAAAACAAAACAAAACAAAAAAAACAAAAAACAAAAACAAATACAAATTCCACTCTGAAAATGATCAGAGCAAACAACTAGAAAGTTCTTAACTCAATGTATCATTTAATTTGATTGAATTTTTATTTTATTTTATTAAAACTATCACTTCTCCCAAAACCACTCGTCATCAGATCATAACTCATAGTTCATATATATTGTAGTTATAGTTCATAGTTTTTTTTATAGTTTATATAAAAACATAATAATAAACATCTTTTATAAGGTTTTACGGCTGTCCCCAATTTTTGTTAATATCATTTGGTATTAGCAATAATAGTATTAGTGATCAGATGGTATTTTTGGCATGATGTTGTAAAAATGACAATGAAAAATAGTATATTCACATCATTAATTAAAACATACAGCATTATTTGTGTCATTTCTATTTCTCTGTTTATTATTTTTTATTTATTACTAATTTATTTAGAGAAACATATTGCTGGGTATATTCCAGGTTAATGGATTGTTTCTACTGCTCTACCCACAATTCTCTCTTGTTCTGGGCTCATGTGGAATCTTAAGTGAGAGAGAGAGTGTTTTCTCAGAATAACAGAAGAGAAGCAGCCATACATAAACTCCCAACAGTTCAGCACATGCTTTTAGAGATGGAAACCCTGTTCCTCTCCTGAAGCTTTATTTTGGCCTGACCTGCTTTGAGTCAACATGAACAGGATGTGATTACTGCTGCATAAGAAAGGGAACGAGAACACTCAAGATGGAAGTTGTCATTTGAAAATGAGTGGTTTCAAATGACTCCACGACATTCCAGATCATCTTTCCAACTATACTGCAATTAAACAATAATACAGTATTTACTAACAATTTGGAATTTTTATATAATCAATAGATTTTTAACTTTCCATGTTATGATTCACTGAAGTAATTGTCTACAATAAAACATTAATCACTGCACTTACAGTTAAACAAAATTCTGTGTGTGTGTTTATATATATGAATATATATATATATATATATATATATATATATATATATATATGATATATATATAGATACACACACACACAGTACATGAAGAGTTCATATGCAAAAACCGATAAATGCCACTTAAAAAAAAAAAGAGCTGATTGCCGTGCATTATTCTCCACATATAGTGCGATCTGAACCCTAAACACGTTTTGTCAAAAAAGCCAGTATTGTCCACTTTAAAGGCATCGCGAGTTCACATTTTACTGCAGAAGCCGACAAGCGCCCTTGTTGGTTTTGAACAGAAGCCGATAAGTCCATTTTAGCGAATAAGCGCGCTGTATTCAGGTCAGGTGACAAGACTACTTTCACTTTGAAAAGACACGCTAGCTGAGAGGAGTTTCGTCAAAGCTGACTAAAAGTGATCGAGGATGGATAATTTAGACAAACTTGACGAACCTGTGATATCTTCTTCAGGGCTTAAAGGAAAATAAAAGCTGAAACGTTTTCACATAGCCTTGCAAAAGCAGCGCATTACAATGGTGAGGGAAAAGCTCCATGTATTGCGTGTAATCACATCCATACAGTTTATGATCACAACAACGTTTGTCAGGCATCTACATTGTTATCTGAGGAGATTACAAAGATTAAACGAGTGTTTTTTTTTAAACTCTAGTTATCTGCTTTTGGCAAAAAAAAAAAAAAAAAAAAAACTGTTGGAGTTATCTGCTTTTGCTATAAAACAAATTTTTAATATGTAAAAAAAAAAAAAAAATACTTTCAATGAACTTTAATTTTGTAAATTACCTGTATTTGTTTAAGTTACTATGACTTAATCAAAACAACCCAACTGCAGTTTGATTGATATTACTTGGAATGTGCAATAAAAATGTAATTTCTGAAAAATAAAAAATAAAAATGGAGTTATCGGTTTTTGCAAATGAACTCTTCATATACAGGTGTATCTCAAAAAATTAGAATATAATGACAAAGCAAATTTTTTGTGTGGCATTTCAAAAAGCAAAACTTTCTTATATTCTAGATTCATTACGTCAAGTAAAACATTTTTTTTTTTTTTTTTAATTTTGATGATTAGAGCTTAAAGCTCATGAAAGTCAAAAATCCAGTATCTCAAAATATTATAATATTTCCTAAGATCAATCAAAAAAAGGATTTGCAAAACAGAAAAGTTCAAGTTATTTAAAGTATGTTCATTTATACACTCAATACTTGGCCGGGGCTCCTTCAGCACAAAAATCCAGCATCAGTGAGGTGTGGCATGGAAGTGATCAGCCTGTGGCACTGCTGAGGCACTATTGAGCCTTCAGCTCGTCTGAATTGTTGGATCGACTATTTCTCATCTTTCTCTTGAAAATATCCCATAGATTTCATATGGGGTTCAGGTCAAGCATGTTGGCTGGGCAATCAAGCATAGTAATATCATGGTCAGCAAACCACTTGGAAGTGGATTTGGCACTGTAGGCAGGTGCTAAAGTCCTGCTGGAAAAGGAAATCAGTATCTCCATCTCCAGCATCTCTTGTCAGCAGATGGAAGCATAAAGTGCTCCAAAATCTCCTGGTAGATGGCTGCATTGACTTTGAACTTGATAAAAAACAATAGACCAAAACCAGCAGAAGTCATGGCACCCCAAATCATCACTGACTTTGGAAGCTTCACACTGGACTTCAAGCAGCTTGGATTCTGTGTCTCTCCAGTCTTCCTCCAGACTCCAGACCTTGATTTCCAAATTAAATGCAAAATTTACTTTTATCTGAAAAGAGGACTTTGGACCACTGAGCAAAAGTACAGTTCCTCTTCTCCTTAGCCCATGTAAGATGCTTCTGAAGTTGTTTCTGTTTCTTGTTCTGACTCTTGATGCACCGACTTCAGCTTCAGTCCACTCCTTGTGAAGCTCTCCCAAGTGTTTGAATCGGCTTTGCTTGACAGTATTCTCAAGCTTGCAGTCATTCCTGTTGCTTGTGCACCTATTCCTACCCAATTTATTCCTTCCGGTCAACTTTGCATTTAATATGCTTTGATACAGCACTCTGTGAACAGCCACCCCTTTCAATACTGACCTTCTGTGACTTACCCTCTTTGCGGAGGGTGTCAATGATTGTCTTCTGGACCATTGCCTAGTCAGCAGTCTTCCCCATTATTGTGGTTTCAAAGAACAAGAGATACCCGGAATTTATACTGTAGGGATGGTCATTTAATGACACTCAAATGAAAATATTCTAATATTTTGAGATACTGGATTTGTAACTTTCATGAGCTGTAAGCTCTAATCATCAAAATTAAAAAAAAAAAAAAAAAAAAAAAAAAAAAAAAATTAAATGTTTTACTTTACATGCAATGACTCTAGAATATATAAAAGTTTCACTTTTTGAAATAAATTACCCAAAAACGTTTTCACGTTATTCTAATTTTTTGAGATGCACGTGCATCTCAATAAATTAGAATGTCATGGAAAAGTTAATTTATTTCAGTAATTCAACTCAAATTGTGAAACTCGTGTATTAAATAAATTCAATGCACACAGACTGGAGCAGTTTAAGTCTTTAATTGTGATGATTTTGGCTCACATTTAACAAAAACCCACCAATTCACTATCTCAACAAATTAGAATATGGTGACATGCCAATCAGCTAATCAACTCAAAACACCTGCAAAGGTTTCCTGAGCCTTCAAAATGGTCTCTCAGTTTGGTTCACTAGGCTACACAATCATGGGGAAGACTGCTGATCTGACAGTTGTCCAGAAGACAGTCATTGACACCCTTCACAAGGCGGGTAAGCCACAAACATTCATTGACAAAGAAGCTGGCTGTTCACAGAGTGCTGTATCCAAGCATGTTAACAGAAAGTTGAGTGGAAGGAAAAAGTGTGGAAGAAAAAGATCCACAACCAACCGAGAGAACCGCAGCCTTATGAGGATTGTCAAGCAAAATCAATTCAAGAATTTGGGTGAACTTCACAAGGAATGGACTGAGGCTGGGGTCAAGGCATCAAGAGCCACCACACACAGACGTGTCAAGGAATTTGGCTACAGTTGTCGTATTCCTCTTGTTAAGCCACTCCTGAACCACAGACAACGTCAGAGGTGTCTTACCTGGGCTAAGGAGAAGAAGAACTGGACTGTTGCCCAGTGGTCCAAAGTCCTCTTTTCAGATGAGAGCAAGTTTTATATTTCATTTGGAAACCAAGGTCCTAGAGTCTGGAGGAAGGGTGGAGAAGCTCATAGCCCAAGTTGCTTGAAGTCCAGTGTTAAGTTTCCACAGTCTGTGATGATTTGGGGTGCAATGTCATCTGCTGGTGTTGGTCCATTGTGTTTTTTGAAAACCAAAGTCACTGCACCCATTCACCAAGAAATTTTGGAGCACTTCATGCTTCCTTCTGCTGACCAGCTTTTTAAAGATGCTGATTTCATTTTCCAGCAGGATTTGGCACCTGCCCACACTGCCAAAAGCACCAAAAGTTGGTTAAATGATGTTGGTGTGCTTGACTGGCCAGCAAACTCACGAGACCTGAACCCCATAGAGAATCTATGGGGTATTGTCAAGAGGAAAATGAGAAACAAGAGACCAAAAAATGCAGATGAGCTGAAGGCCACTGTCAAAGAAACCTGGGCTTCCATACCACCTCAGCAGGGCCACAAACTGATCACCTCCATGCCACGCTGAATTGAGGTAGTAATTAAAGCAAAAGGAGCCCCTACCAAGTATTGAGTACATCTACAGTAAATGAACATACTTTCCGGAAGGCCAACGATTCACTAAAATTTTTTTTTTTTTTTTTAAATTGGTCTTATGAAGTATTCTGATTTACTGAGATAGTGAATTGGTGGGTTTTTGTTAAATGTGAGTCAAAATCATCACAATTAAAAGAACCAAAGACTTAAACTACTTCAGTCTGTGGGCACTGAATTTATTTAATACACGAGTTTCATAATTTGAGTTGAATTACTGAAATAAATGAACTTTTCCACAACATTCTAATTTATTGAGATGCACCTGTATATATATACACACACACACACACAACTTTGACAAATTTAACTTCTTGGTGATTTGATATTTTATAATGATTTTATAATTTCAAAATATAAAATAAAGAGCAGAAATTAATGACTAATAAGCCAATAACTGCTCCTCTGCTGCCATGTGCTGGTTATAGTGGTTATTTGATGTCTTTTTAAATTTTTAGAGCTTTAAAGTGCTGGAAATAGTTGTGTGGAATATTTGAATGTCATTGAAAAGTGCTTGAATTTCTCTCTCAAAAGGTTGTACATTAATTTCTGGGTTTGATGCAATAACATTGGATTATTTCTGCCACAACACCACGGTATAGGCAAGTTAGCGTTACTGCTTCTGGTTTTCTGTGTCAGCGTTGTTTGATCTGTTCATAACAGAATTCTGTGAAGAATTTGAATGCTTCTCACTAGATCTCGCAGCAACCTTATTCATTCTGCGTTGAATTAAAATCCTTCTTACTGGATCTCGCAGCGCGTTGCAGTAACAGTATCGTGAAATCAACACTGGTTGACAAGTAAAGGTCCTTGCACACGGAGTCTGAAAATTTCGCATGCGTTGTTTTTTTTGTTTTTTGTTTTTTGTATTTGTCATCCTTTCTTATCAAAATGCTTGCTATGGATGTGAAAATATGACAGACAAATGTTTTGGAGGCAGTGTGTAAATGTGATTGACACAACGTGAGATTGTATTTATTTTTTAATGTGCAAAAATTTCAGATGAAAATTTCGGACTCAGTGTGCAAGGACTGTGAGTCTGAAATTTTCATATGCGTTTTTGTTCTTTTTTTTTGTATTCGTCATCCTTTCCTCTCAAAATGCATGGTACGGGTGCGAAAAACGCAGAGAACTGAACACGATCTCAATTTTTTATGATGGACAAAAGTTGTAGAGGACATTTTCGGAGACAGTGTATAAAAATGACTGGCACAACGGGAGGTTGTATTTATTTTTTTAATGTGCGAAAATTTCTGACTTAAGGTCATTGTACTCTGAGTCTGAAATTTTCGTCTGAAATTTTTGCACGTTAGAAAAATAAATACAGCCTCACGATGTGTCAATCACGTTTACATACTGCCTCTGAAAATTTTGTCCGCCATAAAAAAAAAAAATCGGATCAGGTTCGATTTCCTGAATTTTTGCATCCGTAGCAAGCATTTTGATAGGAAAGGATGACGAATATGGAAAAAAAAAAATACCTATACGAAAATTTCGGACTCAGTGTACAAGGACATTTAATGTGCAAGAACCTTAAAGGGTTAATTCACTCAAAAATTATCCTGATTCACCCTCAAGCCATCCTAGGTGTATATGACTCTTCTTTCAGACGAATCCAATCGGAGCTATATAAAAAATTGTCCTGGCTCTTCTTAGCTCTATCATTGCAGTCAGCGGGTGTTTCTGTTACACAGTCCAAAGCAAGTATAAGCGCTTTGTGCCACTCTGTATTGGAGCCTTTCGTTTTATAATACTTTTGAGCAATGAAAGATTATTAATAGTCTTTCTTGTTCTGTCCTATCTATCATATGTTGCTGCTTTCATTACTGTGCTATAAATTTAAAAGAAATGTCTTTTAATTTTATAGTATATATTTATATATAAATGCATTTGTATGGAACGATTTTCCGGACTATTTTCAAATAGAATTGCAAATTGTATTTTCAATTGCGTTTTCCATATGTGGATGCATAAATTGTGACATAATCCAAATGCAATTGCAAATTTTGCATTACCGTTTGCATTTTCGCTTTCGCGAACGCACAGTGACTGTCACATTTCAAATGAAAAAGCAAAGTCTATTTGCAACAGGATTTCCCATGTCTTACGAGTTATGAGGCTGTCATATTTAAATAGCAATATTAATTACCACAAATTCAAATGTAAAAGGAATTGCGATTCCATTTGAGTTTTGGCAGGTTATATGCGCGGCGCAGACAAAGTGAAAAAGCAAATGTGGTAATTAATATTGCTATTTAAATATGACAGGCTCATAACTCGTAAGACATGGGAAATACAGTTGCAAATGGACTTTGCGTTTTCATTTGAAATGTGGCAATCACTGTAATGTGGCAGAAACGGTAATGCAAGATTTGCAATTGCATTTGGATTATGTCACAATTTATGCGTCCACATATGGAAAACGCAATTGAAAATACAATTTGCAATTCTATTTGAAAATATTCTGGAAAATCGTTCCATACATTTGCTTGTTTTTTCATGAATGTATTTTACAACAATACAAAGAGCAATGTGTACCATTTTACCAGATTTAGTCCTACACTTATTCACTTTTATTTGTAAATAAAAATGTTTCACTAGGTTTTATAAAATTATGGTGCACCCATGATTTTTCTAGAGTATCTTTTGCAGCTGAATTATCCACTAACCTAGTTTTTATAATAGTATTTTTATCATAGATTATGATTATATATGTTTTTCATTTGTTATTTTTCATTAAAATGAAGTTATCTATGGCCACGTACACACTGCAAGTTTCAGGAGTGACAACCACATTTAAATGCGGGATGGAGTCCCGTAAATTATCGTTCCAGGTGTGTACAGAACAGCACTCACTCCCGCAATTGTAACCATAGCAACATTCTGTCGTCTTGCGGGCGTGAATAAAAGTTTAACCGTTTGTTATGTGCCATTTTTTTGACTAAAGACTCTTTTTGTCTGTCGATTTCACCTAAACTACTGATAGACGTGCAGCGTTGTGTTTCTGCTCGGGAGACTGCTTTAGAGAGCGCTGTCTTGCAGTGTTGTCATGTCCTCATATTTACAAGCGCTTTTAGGCATGTTGTTTGGTCTTACCTCATAAAGATAGGCACTTTATGAAGTTAATAAAGTGGTCTATTGTGGATATGAGATATATGACTTTTTTATTTTTTTTGTGTTATAAAACAAAGCATTTGGGTGTTTTAGTGTTTTTTTGTGCTTGTCCTTGTTTTTTTTTTGTTTTTTTTTATGAAGATCTGGCAACACTGACACTTTATAGCAGGGCTCATGATCGCAGCTTAGCTAGCCCCGTGCTAAGTTAAGACTTCTTTCACTGTTATTTTCTAGCATCTCATACACAGACGAAGACACTGATGCACGTTCATCATCCCTTCCGGCGGATGATGTCGGCGTTGCGTGATTAGTGAAGAGCGCAGAGAGAGAAAACAAAACGCCGGTAGCAAATTAGAAACACAAAACGAGGATTTGTAAAGAAAAATGTTGGAGGATTTCAATATAAGCCAAGAGGAGAGTGGTTTTCCTTTGGTAAGGTAAGGAAACTTTGCTTCCTTTGCTCCTATAAACAAACATTGGTTTTTGCAAGACTCACACGTACATGCGCTGCGGTGGTGTCCTACATCATCCGCCGGAAAGACACGTTTTAAATATGGATATTTTATTTTAGAAAAACGCATCGATTTGCTACAGGAGGCCTTTATTCACCTCCCAGAGCCATGTGAGACACGTTTTTTTATGAATTTGCGCACTTTATTTTATGTGTTTTGGACTGTGTAACAACCCGCTGACTGCAATGACAGAGCTTAGAAGAGCCAGGACAATTTTGAATATTACTCCGATTGGATTCATCTGAAAGAAGAAAGTCATATACACCTAGGATGCCTTGAGGGTGAGTAAAACATGGACTAATTTTCATTTTTGGGTGAACTAAGTCATTGCATTTGGAAACAAAGATTAAGTTCTCAAGGTGAATGCATACCTTGACTCTAGGGGTCAAACAACTAAAAATCAAGTCAAAAATCTTGGGGTGATTCTGGAGACAGACCTTAGTTTTAGTAGTCATGTCAAATCAGTAACTAAATCAGCATACTATTATCTCAAAAACATTGCAAGATTTAGATGTTTTGTTTCCAGTCAAGACTTGGAGAAACTTGTTCATGCCTTTATCACCAGCAGCGTGGATTATTGTAATGGTCTCCTTCCCAAGAAGACCATTAGACAGCTGCAGCTCATCCAGAACGCTGCTGCCAGGATTCTGACAAGAACCAGAAAATCTGAGCATATCACACCAGTCCTCGGGTCCTTACACTTGCTTCCAGTTACATTTAGGATTGATTTTAAAGTACTTTTACTCGTTTATAAATCACTCAATGGCCTAGGACCTAAATACATTGTAGATGTGCTCACTGAATAGAAACCTAACAGACCACTCAGATCATTAGGGTCTAGTCAGTTAGAAATACCAAGGGTTCACACAAAACAAGGGGAGTCCGCTTTTAGCTATTATGCCGCCTGCAGTTGGAACCAGCTTCCAGAAGTGATCAGATGTGCTAAAACATTAGCCACATTTAAATCCAGACTCAAAACTCATCTGTTCAGCTGTGCATTTATTGAATGAGCACTGTGCTACGTCCAAACTGATTGCACTGTATTTTATGTATAATCATTTTCTATTTTTAACTGTTTTAAGTTCATTTTAAATCAATTTTTAAATCATTTTAAGTTTTTAAATTCCTTGTTTTATTGTTGTGGTAATTTTTTTATGATTATTTTACTTCTTTTTATGTAAAGAAATGCTGTGAAAGTAAAGAGAATGTGGGCAAAGAAAGTTTGTCGTTTAATCAGTTGAAAGTAGGGCATCTGAGTTCTATTTGTTTGGTATATGATGGTCAAAGTAAGTAGGGGGTGAAGTTTGAGAATGTTTGTTTTTTGTGTTAAGAGCACATCACTAAAAGTTTTTAAGTTCGTTGTTTTTATTGTTGTGATAACAACATTATTTTTTTTTAATGATTATTTTACTTTCATGTAAAGCACTTTGAATTGCCATTGTGTATGAAATGTGCTATATAAATAAACTTGCCTTGCCTTAAACCTGTCCTGAGCTCGGACCAGTGTGCTTACGCTGTGGTCAATCATTGGTCCGAGCTGATCAACGGTCCGCGCTGCGCAGCTCAAATGAGTAGTGCAGTTTCGTTAAGTTTTGTTTCGTTTGATGTTTCTCACATGCAACAGAAACGGCAGCATTTATGAGTCGGGCAACGTGGTGGTGACTGCTCACAAAATTTAGTCGCATCAGTCAGAAAAAAAAAACAAATAAAAGCCCATTTGACAGGGCGTAAAAAAAAAAAAAAAGGTTTTAATGCAGACCAGTAGAACAGACTAAATAGACTTCAGAGTGAAGAACAGATCAAATTTGATCACCTTCAGCGTGACACCCAGGACGTTAATGGCATCTTTGACCTGATGGTGAGTTTCTGTCTGTCTCAGCTCCTCACACACCCACAGCCCCAGACTGCAGATCGCTACACACCTAAAACACAGTAAAACACTGTCAGACCATTAGCGGCCCAATGGAGCACCCATTCATATCATCAACAATGTAAAACACATCAGTGTGGTTGTAATCATACATGATATTTGAATTGGAACAAAATAAAATATCAAAAATGAAAGCAAGATCACTGTGCACAATAAGGTTCAGTGTCCTGTATTTATGTCAGTCAGGAGAACAGTGGGTAAGGAATGATCTGGTTGTGCAGTACCTGGCTCCTTCACATGTCTCATTGCGTGCAGTCTTCAAAAGGATGTTCACAAGGTAGTCCTACAGATAGAAAGCATGACAAAGATAGTTAATACTAATACATTTGGCCACATATTAAGGCTTACAGATGATTCATGGTTCAGTTTTGTGGTCACACGAGTATGGTTTACAAATTTGTACATCACATTTTTTGAGAAATAGTTCACCAAAAAAATGAAACCTCTGTGATTTGACCCACTTCTTATGTGGAACAAAAAAAATAAAAATCATGAATATCCTGGCTGTTCTTTTCAATTTATTGAAAATAAAATACATTTTTCAGACCATTTCAAAGCAGGTGTAAAGAAATTCAAACTGATTTTGGCAACAATATAAAGCCGGTTGAGCAATGCGACTATGAAGATGTTACAGACACTTAAATAATGACTGAAGGTTTATACTTTTCAAGTTGAATTTGAATATACGTGGTTAATTTCAAACAGATAAAACATTATAAAAAGGTGTCCCACCAGTTACTATTATTTATCTATTTATTTGGTACATGAATATTGTTGGTTTCAATATTATATGAAAGGTGGGAAAAAAATCTAAGATGATTTTTCTAGGATTTGTTTTCTTGATTTTTAAAAGCCAGTTCATCAGTTCATAATATGTTTGTTGTAGTGATAGTTAGAATTATGAAATATGTTGCAGTAACAAACCTAATTCAGCAAGAATTACCATTAGGTGGTGTGTATCATTGCTGTGATTAAATGACACATATCATGGTTCAACCTGCAAGCATTTTCACTGAGAAGTCAAATGAAAGTCAAGGCTTTCATCACTTTTTTATTCTTTAGTTCCCCAGTGTCCAATCCAAAGACAACTGTGACAGGGACAGTAAAGCAGTCCACATGACTTATCTTCTGAAGCCATTCAACACCTTTGTTTGAGGACAGTCATTGTTAACTAAACATCTTGACATGAAGAAAGAATTAAGTCATAAGGGTTTGAAATGACAGAATTATTTAAATTAAATCTGTTAAATAACACCAAGCCTTCTCCATCTGTGGATTATCTTTAGTATTTGCCATTTTTTACAGTTTCACAGCAAAATGTGCAACCTGTGACGCCATTAAGAAATTAACACGCTAACTCTAACAGCTGAATGGAGAGCTAATCTCCACTATAAAAGCGTCATTAGATATGTCTTATAAAAGTGAGATTTTGTAACGGCATACCTTCATGTCCTCTTTCCCAACTACGATATCCTCAGATCCGGGAACAGACTGTAAAGAGGGGATCTGCTGATACAGGTTAGGGAAGCACACCAGCGAACCAAGAACTGTCTGAGCCTCGATCCGTGGAGCCTGACATGAGCATGAATGGACAAAACACCAACATGAAGCTGTGTGCTTCTGTAAGTAGTGTAGATGCAGACTGACAGCAGCAGCGGTACCTCAAAGGAGTCAGTGTTGAGGACACGAGCAGCCGCAGTGATGAAGTCTCCCACCAGCATGGTGAAGCCCGGCAGGCCCAGGAAGAAGAAGCGTGGTGAGCACCACCTAATCATCGTGTTCAACACATCCTGAGCACATCAGAACAGGAGAGAGGGGGGGAAAAAAAAAAATAAAATAAAAAAATTTAAGTACACAAATCAATTACTTGAACAGGTAAGGATATACAAAACAAAACAAAAAAAAAAAATAAATAAAATAAATAAAAATAAAAATAATATATATATATATATATATATATATATATATATATATTAAAAGTAAAAGTAGTCCTTTTCAATTTTCCTTAAGAGCACAAAAGTGCTTGATTTTTAATGCACGTAAGTATTGCAAGTAAAAAAGCACTGCTTGCTGAACCATGTTTACTTATTTAGCAATTTTATATACTACAATAAGACTAATAGATGAAGACACTGAATATGTACTGATCTGCACATAAGCATTAATCTTATTTTATTACCAAAACATACACTTTAAAAATGTTAAACTTCAATGTACTACAACATCTATTTATGTTACTGCAAATTCAAGCGTGCAAACAACTGGAAATAACAAAATATACCATATAGTATTTAAAATGAACAAAAACTAAATTTGTGTAAATGTGTGGTGAGAAATAGTATAAACACAGGCTACAATATAAAATGAGATGTCACATGAGGCAAAGAGTGTTAACGTTTAAAAATATATATATGCAAGCATGCTTGTTTTATATCACTTGAATCTGCTACAACAGCAGGAAAGAAGAATGTGCATAAATTTGTGCTCTTTTAATGTTATTTGTTGTTTTTACATATCAAGCATTTCATGCAATGGGTTTACACAACCTGCCTAGTTCACAATTAACTCAATACCTAAAGGAATAGTTCACCCCAAAATAGTCATCATTTACTCACCCCCACGTTGTTCCCAACCTGTATGAGTTTCTGTCTTATGTTGAACACAAAAGATGATATTTTGAAGAACCAAACAGTTGTTGGTCTCCATTGACTTCCATAGTAGGGAAAGAAATACTATGGAAGTCAACGGGGACCATCAACTTTGATTACCAGCATTCTTCAAAATATCTTCTTTTATGTTCAACATAAGACAGAAACTCACACAAGTTTGGAACAACATGAGGGTGAATAAATGATGACAAAATTTTCATTTTTTGGTGAACTATCCCTTTAATATGTATGTAATATGTATCTCATATGTATGTGTCATGTAATAATCAATACTAAAATTCAGAATTAATAACTTATTTTTCACACCATCAGTCACATGCACACTCAAGGTCAATACAATCAGACAGACATTCACTGTGATTCGGTACAGATTCATCATCACAACTGGAACATTGCTCATGGGTTTCAGAATCAATGCCTTAGCTTCAAAATAATGAGGACCAAGAAGTGTGAGGAAAAACAATACTCCAATAAATTTCATATATTTAAGAAATGTACAGTAAAACTATTTTGTACTGACAGATTCAAACTCAGGTTAACCGCATACAACATTTTGAGGCACAATCTCTGGACTTCATACGTTACTTTGAAGGTGTGAATCATATGCTTTAACCACTTTATAAACCACCAACCATTTCTGTCTCTCACACATCAGTTTCTTGAAACCACTGTGCCATGTGCACAATCAAACAAATGCATAAACAAACACAGCTGCTCCGTAACTGCCACAGTCATCTTCTTTAATTGAATCCTTTGTAAACACTGTCAGAAGAAAAAAAAAAAAACACCAATATAGGCTACCTAGCGGCATAAAAAGAGTCCTGCTGAGAGGGAGATGTGAAATTGGTGGAAGCGGTGCATCTGCAGGGACATTTTACCCTCATTCTGCAATAACTGACCTTTGCAATGCTTAGCAACCAGTAGTAATTAAGCGCCACCAAACTGCTGCGTGATTACCCAAAATGAGCATTTTGGAGGAAGCGGCAATTCTGCAAAACGGGACTATTATGCAGTAATACAGTAAATACAGCAAGCACAATCTGAATCTACAGCATGTGTGTCTGTGACAGTTTAACATGGCCAAACGGTTTAAATTGCCAGAGCAGTGGAAGGACATTTATATGTACAGACACAGGGGTAAATGCGCCGCGATTCGTCCTTTCCATCTGAAGACACTAGATGTGCTGCAGCTCTTGGACAAATACCTCAATTTGTGACCTTTACATGATTCCAAACGATGGATGTAAAAATCAATGTGCTGATGGTCAGTGTGTATTTACTAAATCCAGCCAGCAGTCCAACACCTGTTGGCAGTGCTCTTATTTGTTGACTTTCCTGTTCCTATAGCGGTGCACAAAGAAAGGTTTGATCATTAACTACAGCTTCAGTTTGATCAAGGTTCCTGCACAGATACATTTCACAGCACACTGTTTCAGGCCCTTTTTACTGCAGTAAAATAAATGCTTGTACTAATAATTTCTTTTAAACAATAAACTGTATTATACATCAATAAATATTGATGTATGAATCACTCGAAGGGTTATTTTGTGCTGGTAGTTCTATTTGTGAACCAGCAACTTTCTACTGATATAAAATCACCATAAAATTGACATTGCATATTTATTTATTGATGCAGTGTTAATTACACACACATCATTATTTTACTGTAAATATGTGCCCCTTAATCTTGAACCCTTAAGTCAGAGCAATAACTTCAGTTCCCTATCTGTCGCTCACTACGAGTTATGTCGTGACGACATAGGGGATTTACTTGGAAGCCCCAATCATCTCTGACTTTAAGAGAAAACGCCAATGAATATTGGCTAGTGGATTTTGCATACCTGAGCCACTCCCTGCCCTCGCGGGTATAAATAGGCGGCAGGTGCATCCACTCATTAGATTTTTGCTTCGGAGCCGAGTGGATGAACGTGTTGATCTCCACAAAGCCTTTCATCATCTGTCTGGAAGCTGTTCTGGTTGGTGTTACGGTGCGAACAGCGGTGTCCCTGTCTGCAGCGATTCCCCTGGGCACTTCAACTAAAAGAGCAATTTCCTAAAAGAGCAAATCACGGTCGGTTCGCGTCTTTTTAAAGACGCCGTTCCGGCCGTGTCCTCTTGGTTGCGGTCGTTTCCTATCCTCCGTCGACAGCCACGATCGTTGTCTTCAGTGTCTGGGTATCCAGCACGCTGAAGCTGCGATCGTGGATGGTTTATGCGCTCGTTTTGAGCGTGTAACCATGACAGCGCTGCGATCGCGCCTCTCTCTCCTCACGGGGATGAGAGAGGCTCCCTCTGTCACTACCCGCGCTGGCTTCTCTGCTACGAGCAGAGAACCATCGGCTAGTGCTCTGGGCGATCTGAGGGTTACAGTGAGAGCTATTCCGCCGGGCCAGTCCCCACGGACCTTTCACTCCTCCAGCAGCAGCTGTTCTGTGCGGCTCGCCGGTGATTCTGCTGTGCCGTCTTACGGCGCGCTCAGCGTTTCATTCGGCGCACCGATAGAGGATCAGATGTCGATAGCTGCATCGGGAGATGGGCAATCGTCCTCTGAGGATGAAGATTCGGCAGGGCTGCCCCCCTCGGGGGTCGCGGCCGCCGCCGAATCGGACCCAGAGTTGACGGCCGTGCTTTCCCGGGCCGCCGCGAGCATCGGGCTGGAGGCGTGCTCACCTCTCAGTCCCGAGTCCTCGCGGTGAGATGATTGGCTCCTCGGCACGGGCCGTGGTTCGCGACCACGCCCTGCCCTGGTCCCTTTCTTCCCGGAAGTGCACGAGGAGCTGATGAAGTTGTGGACGGCCCCTTTTTACGGCCAGAAGCGGCTCGTTTGTCTCCCCCATCCTCGCTACCCTCGATGGCGGGGCGGCTAGGGGGTACGTTGACATTCCCCAGGTGGAGAGGGCGGTTGCAGTGCACCTGTGCCTGCAAAACGCCGCCACTTGGCGGACTCGTCCTCGTCTCCCGTCCAAAGCCTGTAAGCTGACGACCGCTCTCGCGGTCAAAGCTTACAGTGCTGCAGGCCAAGCTGCCTCTGCTCGGCATGCCATGGCTATCCTGCGAGTACACCAAGCCAAGGCATTAAAATGCACGAGGGTAGTACCAACCCGAGGTAGAAGCAGGACCTGTGCTCGACGACTGACCGTGCCCTACGGGCAACGGAAGTCACAGTGCAGTCCCTCGGGAAGGCGATGTCCACACTTGTGGTCCAAGAGCGCCATCTATGGTTCAGCCCTGCTGAGACGAGCGATGTCGACAGTGCGCTTTCTCGACACTCCTGTCTCCCAGGCTGGACTGTTCGGCGACACTGTCGAGGACTGTGCCCAGCAGTTCTCGGCAGTACAGAGGCAGACCGAGGCCATCCAACACATCTTGCCCCGGCGTGATGCGTCATCTGCCACCGCTCCGCTGCAGGGCAAGCCCCGGTCTGCTTGTCGCCGTGGGCGCCCTCCTGTGTCCCCCAGAGCCGCTCCGCCTCGTGCTGAGGTAACACCTAGGCCGGTGCGTTGAGCCTCTCGCAGGAGCACAGCGCCCCCTGTGTCCCAGCCGGCCCCTAAGTCACCCAAGAAGGTGACAAAGCGGCCCTGACACAGGCAACCCGGAGATGTGGGAAGCTGCTCTTTCTTGGGAGATGGCGAGGACAGCGCCGCTCCTTCCCCCGGAGGAGGGCCGGGTGGAGAATCTTCTGTTTCTGTTCCGCCACATTGTCAAAGAAAGAGCAATTTCCTTTTCCTCCGGGTCCTCAGGCTCGCGGGTCGACAATGAGCGACGCGATGCCTCCTCACTCTCGCCCACGAGCCCCCTCTCTTTTGCCAGTAGCCAAGAAGTTGCGGTTGGGAGACGCAATGCCTCTCCGCGCATCTCTGGCCAGTCCCTCCGGGGATGCGGGGAGTTCTGCTGTGATCGGTCAGAACGCGATGCCTTCTGGGCTATCCAGCTCAACTCCCTGGCGCTGCACCACCGCGGTTATGTCGATTGTTCCCTTGGTGCCACTCGCACGGAGTTTGGGGGCGTGGCTTGCACTCCCAACCCGTCCCGCTGGCTCATTCGCACAATCCGACTCGGCTATGCGATTCAGGTCGCCAGGCAACCTCCCAAGTTCAGCGGCGTTCTCGAGACTTCAGTGGCAGACCGAGACGCACCTGTCTTGCGTGAGGGGATTGCTGTCCTCCTGGCAAAGGATGCAATCGAGCCGGTCCCTCCAGCTGAGATGAGGCAGGGGTTTTACAGCCCCTACCTCATCATACCCAAGAAAGGCGGTGGCCTTTGGCCAATCCTGGATGCACCTAGCCCCAGGATTGGTTTGCAGCGGTCGACCTGAAGGACGCTTACTTTCATGTCTCAATATGGCCTCGACACAGGTCGTTTCTACGGTTTGCGCTCGAGGGTCAGGCAGGGAAGTACAGTGTTCTCCCTTTCTGGCTGTCCCTGTCCCCCCATGTCTTTACGTAAGTCACGGAGGGCGCTCTTGCCCCGCTATGGGAAGTGGGCATCAGGATCCTCAACTATCTCGAGCATGGCCCGCGTGCGAGAACAGTTGTGTGATGACAGGGACCCAGTGCTCCGGCACTTAGCCAGCTGGGGCTTCAGGTCAACTGGGAAAAGAGCAAGCTCTCCCTCATGCAGAGAATCTCTTTTCTCGGTGTGGAGTTAGACTCGGTGAGTATGATGGCGCGTCTCACTAACGAGCGTGCCCAGTCCATGCTGAACTGCCTGAGTTCCTTCAGAGGCAGGACGGTGGTACCACTGAAACCCTTTTCAGAGGCTCCTGGGGCATATGGCATCCGTAGCCGCAGTCTCGCCGCTCGGATTGCTTCATATGAGACCACTTCAGCACTGGTTACACTCCCGAGTCCCGAGATGGGCATGGCGCCACGGTACACTTTGTGTGAACATCACACAAGAGTGTCGACGCTCCTTCAGCCCCTGGACGGACCTTGCCTTTCTACGGGCCAGGGTGCCCCTAGAACAAGTGTCCCGGCATGTTGTTGTCACGACAGATGCCTCCAGCACGGGTTGGGGCGCTACATGCAACGGGCAGGCAGCCTCGGGGCTCTGGACAGGGCCTTGACTGCTTTGGCACATCAACTGCCTGGAGCTGTGGGCAGTGCACCTTGCCTTGCGGCAGTTCCGGCCACTGCTTCTAGGCAAGCACGTGTTGGTCCGTACAGACAACACTGCGGCTATCTCATACATCAACCGGTTGGGAGGTCTACGATCTCGTCGCATGTCTCAGCTCGCCCGCCATCTCCTCCTCTGGAGTCACACGCAGCTCAAATCGTTGCGTGTCCACATTCGGGGGGAGCTCAATCGTGCAGCCGATGCGCTCTCACGACAGCTCACATTCCCCGGAGAATGGCGACTCCATCCCGAGACGATCCGGGTGATCTGGAGTCGATTCGGGGAAGCTCAGGTAGACCTGTTTGCTTCCCGCGAGTCCTCCCACTGCCAGCTGTACTTTTTCCTGACCGAGGGCCCCCTCGGCACAGACGCACTGGCACACAGCTGGCCTCGGGCTCTACGCAAGTATGTGTTCCCACAGTGAGCCTGCTTGCACAGACACTGTGCAAGGTCAGGGAGGACGAGGAGCAGGTCCTGTTGGTCGCGCCGTACTGGCCCACCCGGACCTGGTTTCCCGAACTCATACTCCTCGCGACAGCCCCTCCCTGGCGCATTCCTCTGAGGAAGGAACTCCTTTCTCAGGGGCTCGGCACCATATGGCACCCGCGTCCAGATCTGCGGAACCTCCATGTGTGGCTCCTGGACGGGACGCGGCAGACTTGAGTGGTCTACCACGGGCTGTGGTAGAGACCATCACTCAGGCTAGAGCTCCTTCAACAAGGCAAGCCTATGCACTGAAGTGGAGTCTGTTCGCGAACTGGTGTTCTTCTCATCGAGAAGACCCCCGAAGGTGCACGATTGGAGTAGTGCTTTCTTTCCTGCAAGAAAGGTTGGAGCATAGGCTGTCACACTCCACCTTGAAAGTGTATGTGGCTGCTATTGCGGCCCATCACGATGCAGTGGACGGCCGGTCCCTGGGAAAGCACGAACTCATCGTGAGGTTCCTGAGGGGTGCCAGAAGGTTAAATCCTCCTAGGTCACCCCTGATGCCCTCCTGGGATCTTTCTGTCGTCCTGGCTGGACTTCAGAGGGGTCCCTTTGAGCAGCTGGACTCAGTCGAGCTGAAATTTCTGTCAGCTAAGACAGCGCTCCTGACCGCGCTCACTTCCATCAAGAGGGTCGGGGACCTCCAAGCATTTTCGGTGAGCGAAGAGTGCCTTGTGTTCGGGCCGGCCTACTCTCACGTTGTCCTGAGACCCCGGCCTGGATACGTGCCTAAGGTTCCCACCACGCCCTTCCGCGATCAGGTGGTGAACCTGCAAGCACTGGCCTCGGAGGATGCAGATCCAGCCTTGGCGTTGCTGTGTCCCGTAAGAGCACTGCGCATATACGTGGACCGCACCCGGAGCTTTAGATGCTCTGAGCAGCTCTTTGTTTGCCACGGAGGTCAGCAGAAAGGGAAGGCTGTCTCCAAGCAGAGGTTGGCCCACTGGATAGTGGATACCATCGCCTTGGCGTACCAATCTCAAGGCGAGCCGTGCCCCCTGGGGGTGAGGGCTCACTCCACACGGAGTGTTGCCTCCTCCTATGCGCTGGCGCACGGCACCTCTCTGGCAGACATCTGTAGAGCTGCGGGCTGGGCGACACCGAACACCTTCGCGAGATTCTACAGTCTCCGCGTTGAGCCAGTTTCTTCCCATGTGTTGGGTAACAGGTAAGTGGCGGGAAGAGCTGGCCGGTGTCACGCTTGCTGCGCCATTCCCCCTCACCCGGGGATACGAGCGCCTTTTTCCTCCACCAGTTCAGTTCCCCGGACGGCGAACCCTGGTGGAGTTCCTCCAGCACCCCCGGCAGTCAGACTGGGCGGAGCAGTCTGACGCCAGGCCCAGTACTGGTGTTAGCTCGCCCGGGTCTCCGGTCAGCCCCTGTACTGGGCTAGGTGTCCGTATGGCTTGATTCCCTTCGGGTAATCCCATATGTGTATTCTTCCACGGTAAGGTTTCCCTTACGGTAAACCCGTGTCTTCCCTTGACAGAGCCTCTGTCAGGCCCTGCTGGCAGCTCTCCTCCCTACCCTAGGTAGGATCTGCCCCAGGGTCCAGTTGTATGTAGTACTGCCCCAGACCTGGGTCAGTCCATATCAGTGTCTCCACATGTTACCTCCCTTCGGGCAGGATGTGGCCTCCGTAGCGCCCTTCTCCGGAAGGCTCGCTTCCCTGTCGTTACTGCCAAGCTGTAACAACAAATAGGAAAGACTTGAAGCTATCTTTCATTGAAGGTCGAAATCCCTTCCGACTTCTGTGGGAAAAGGAACAGCGGCTTGGCTATCTCCAGCAGCGATGTACTCAGTGGTCCCTGCGGGCACCAAGGTTAGCGAATTTGCGCTGGGGCGATGGGAAGGTTGCAACCTTTGCATGGCATTTGTCTGTCACGCGCTCGCTTGTCAGCATCTGCATGCCACAAGGTTGTGACGGGGTTCAGGTTGTGGCGCTTTCCATAGGACCCCTATGTCGTCACGACATAACTCGTAGTGAGCGACAGATAGGGAACATCTCGGTTACGTACGTAACCCTCGTTCCCTGATGGAGGGAACGGAGACGTTATGTCCCCATGCCACAATCTTGAACCATCGCTGGTTGCCAGGGACTCGTTCTCGGCTCCTCAGCGTAAAACCTAATGAGTGGATGCACCTGCCGCCTATTTATACCCGCGAGGGCAGGGAGTGGCTCAGGTATGCAAAATCCACTAGCCAATATTCATTGGCGTTTTCTCTTAAAGTCAGAGATGATTGGGGCTTCCAAGTAAATCCCCTATGTCGTCACGACATAACGTCTCCGTTCCCTCCATCAGGGAACGAGGGTTACGTACGTAACCGAGACGTTCTTTCCTTCCAATAATCTGCCAGTCACCAGTTTAGTTTGCACTTTCTACAATCCCAATGATCAAAGTAAAGTCCCACCCTTGAGGGATGCCATGATGTGAATTTTTGACCATATGATTATTGTTTGATTAAAAAAAAAAAAAAAAAAATTATACGATCATCTGCAAATTTTAAAACCAGTTGAAAATTATTCAGATTTATTATCTGAATTATTTAAATTTTTGAAAATTATTATCTGCCATGTGACAACAAAAACATATTGAACCTTACAAAAAAAGAAAACCTATATGCCATTTTATTAATTATCCATAAACTAAAATGCAGCAACCCGTTTTGTTGCATTTCCCTTTAAATGCTAATGAGCTCTGCTCACCCCGCCCCTCTCTTCTGTGGGGTGATGAGCCGGTATAATGAACTGTTTACTTTAGCCGCATTTAGCTGCATTTAGCCGCGAAACTTGCTAACTAGCACATTATTAGGAAAGGCGATTTGCAAAGATTCATAAAAAGCCCTTATACTCACTTCATCTGTAGGTGAAGAAGCTGGATCACAAATGATTCGCACGAACATAGATGCATTTAGGCAGATCAGGGGCGCACTCCCATCAAAAATGAAAGTAACGTTAATCCTCTGCGTCTTCAGTGGCTCAGATGTCAGGAGTAAATGACGACTGCTATATTCATTATTACATGCAACAACAAAACACCCAAATCGCTTAATCGGAGACATTCTTGTCTTCCCCTGCTCCGGCTTCGAAACAATTGCGGACTGTTTGCAGTTCACTCAGGGCGGGTCTAAGGTAAAACGGCTGTGTCAATCAACAATTGTGGGAGCGGCCTTGGTCTGTGTGACGTCACACAGCCAAGAATCTGAGAACGGCTTGATTTGAAAAAAGGGATATTCTTTATAGAGATTAAAAAATACCACTGGGTGGATTTTAATCATTATAGGGTGGTTGTGTACACACAATGCCAACACACATTTATGTTCAAATAACATGTAAAAGTGAGTTTTGTATCCGATGACCCCTTTAAGACTGACATCGCAAAATGTCAATTGATTAGAAAATTACAGAATCGCAATTTAAATTCTCTCTGTGAATTTACAATTTGCTAACAGTTGCTAAAACATTTTTTTAAATGCTGTTTTCAAACAATTTACTTAATCCATCTGAGTTGAGACTACATGAATAATGTTTTGTTTGTGTTAAAGTAGTACTGTAAAAACTGGGAACAGGATTTAAACTGCGCAATGTTTTGCACAGGACTGAGCTTTTCAATGTGTGTTCCAATTTGACTATTTTGAGGGGGAAAAATAAATAAAAATATAGTATACATAAAATAGTAAAAATATAGTAAATATGATGTGTCCTCTTCCTAAACAAAGTTCACTCTTCAAACCCATTCAAACTTACATTTAGATCTCATATGCTAGATAATGACTTTTTTTGGCTGCATTTTACATATCTGCATCATATATATTTATATTAATAACTATATTTTTACATTATCACATTTTTTCAAGTTAAATTTATGACCTAAATTTATTTTAGCCTCAGACGGTGTGTCCCTGTGTGTCCATTCTTTTCACTGATAGTGTAAATGCACAAAAACTCAAAGAGATGCCAGAGTTCTATAATGGGTACAGAACTCTACAGCTATACATACAATTTTAACAGTAATTCAATTTTCAGTGCACCAGAAAAGAATGAAATCTGTGTTTGAATTGCAGCCCATATCCAGCCCAATTCATGCTGTTTTTGCAGTTGGCTGTTAAACTGTACTGTCGTGTTCTTTCAGAGCTGTGTAAGATGTGAACTCTAAGCTCAACTTTAACAACTCCATCAAGTGAGTGGTAAAACTACAGCAGAAGAGATGCACTTCTGCACTACCGTTCATGTTGTATCTGAGCTCTATCTGGCCTTCAAATCTGTTCCTGTGTGGATTTGAGGGAGACTTCAAGCAAACAGTGACACAAATAGAATCTATTATGGACACACAACAGTGTGTAGATCGACAACAGTAGCCAAAAAAAATCTCCATTGCTTTTCCATTGCAGCTCAACATTCGGGGAGCTCTTATTTTCTGACCAAATAACAAGAAACATAAATAAAGAATGAGGCACTCCATTGGTCACAGTGCAGTGCCAGCACACACACACACACACACACACACACACACACACACACCCCACTGGAGCTCTGAACATTTTTCATCAAAATCACACACAAAACCTGTTTAGGGATCAAACCTAAAGAAAACAAAATGTTGAATGTATATTAATGAACATCAGACCAGACTAACTCTCTTTTGATTATTCAATAATGATTCTTTGTGAATGTTTAGGAGAGAAGCATTATCATCATTCCAGAATCAGGCAGCTTTGGATAGCCTTCACTGCATCACAAGAAAGAAAGACTGTTGCACCATCTAGTGGTCAACTGCATGAAGTTTTTTCTTCTTTTTTTTAAGGAATATTTTAGATTACATACTTAAGTTCTACAAGTAGAATTTGTGGCATATCATCAACAAATCATAAAAAATGTATCTCTTAAAATAAAAGGGAAGAGAATGAAAAACAATACAACAATGCATTTTCAATTAAAGACTAAGAACAGTCTTTGTTATTGAGATGTACAGTTGTCTAAAACCCCTTTTTATTGGTGGAAGTACTTTTTCTTGATTAGTATGATTTATTTAATTCCTCTGGAGCTTCCACAACGCCTATGTCATTTCCCTTCCTGGTGTGTATGTATATATACATACACATATGCTTATAATCGATAATGTGCCAAACAGAAGTGTAAAACCAAGAACAGAACACAAGCAGGTTTAATAAAACGCCTGCAGAATCAGCTGTACCTGATCGTCGCTGGTGAAGCC
Organism: Spinibarbus caldwelli; assembly: GCA_039654775.1. Lineage (NCBI taxonomy): Eukaryota > Metazoa > Chordata > Actinopteri > Cypriniformes > Cyprinidae > Spinibarbus > Spinibarbus caldwelli. The sequence continues at coordinate 29,092,352 of CM077250.1, read as the reverse complement.
TTTGTGCATGACATGGTAGAGGTGCACCAGGAAGTCACTGTTGGGCAGCACGTCCTGATGTTTGGTCATCATCTCACAGATCAGCTTATACGCCTGCAGCTTCCCAGCCTTAAACTCTGACGGCAGCATGGTAGCCTGAACACACATCAGAAGTCATTCAGTATTCAATCTGTCTATTTCTATTCAACACAAAAAGTCCAGAGTAAATACAGCAAAGCATGCCCGAATTAGCATATTTATGACATCACTGTGCTGTATTTGCATTCCACTCAGTACATTATATCGGTTTGCTTCTCTCCTACATTTTAATAGACATGAATTCCCAATAAAGACCTGTTCACACCAAGAATGATAACCATAGAGATAACTATAGCAATAACTACATTAGCAGCCTCACCAATGCATGATAACATTGTGCTTATTATAAGAATGCGCTGCAGTTCTGTCGTTGGCCACTTTAAATGCCACTAATAAAGTCAGGTGGAATCTGATTGGCTGCCAAATGTTTTTTATTGTTCAAAAGTTGGAAAAAAATAATTCTGTAAGTGATTCCAACTATAATGTTACTATATTCCTTTATCGTTATAGTTGTGATATGGAGTCTCCTGTTTTTACATTCAGAATGATTATTGAAGCTATATCTGTATTGTTATCGTTACAGTTATCGTCCTGTTCTAATGTAATCTTTTTCTGTGTCAGGCAATGTAACAAGTATGAAATTAAATGCATGTATAAAATGCATAAATGCACTCTGTATTTATTTGATCAAAAATAAATAAGAAAAGGAATATTGTGAAACAGTTTTCTATGTGAATATATTTAAAAATATAATTTATTCCTGTGATTCAATGCTGAATTTCTATTGTAATCATTCTAAAATGCTGATTTGCTGCTCAAGAAACAATTCCTATTATCAATGTTAAAACAGTTCACATTTTCGTGGATTCTTTGATGAATAGAAAGTTCAAGCACTTATCGGAAATATAAAACTTTTGTAACATCATACATCTCTTTTGATCAATTTAAATGTGTCCTTGCTGAATAAAAGCATTAATTTCTTGCCCAAATTTTCATTTTTTTTACTGACCCTAAAAGAAATCCAATTACAATCACAATCTGAGGCACGTTATTACCAGGTGTAGACAGTGATGTTTCTTGGCTGATCATCTGTGAAACTGTTGTAGTCTAAATGCAGAGAACGTTCCTGATGGATAGTTAATGCGTGTTACCTTGAAGAGCCAGGAGGCCAGCATGCGCAGAGGAGGGATGAACAAGGGTCTGGCCACGGCTGTGTCTGTATCCATTCTGATCCCAAGATTATCTCTGATCTGAAACAGGAGTTCAGGATCTCTGTAACCAGGATCTTTTGCATTTCATTTCTAAGGTAACTGTAAACCAGGCTTTGTGGGGAACGAAGGGAACCTACCTTGGCCAACTTGTGCCAGAGCTCGTAGAGGTAACTGAAGACCTTGGCGTGGATGCGGGCACAGCGGATGCTGTTCACATCACCGAGAATCCCCAAGATCCTCCTCCAGAGAACGAAGGCCGAGTCAGCGTGCCAGCCGGTCAAACTGCCGCCGGCGATGATGCTGATGTCATCAGCCAGAAACTCACTGCTGTCTGTAAGGAAGAGCAGACACACAGAGTGAGCAACTAACTCAACTTTTAAGAAGGCTTGAAAGATCTTCTGGTTGATGTTGGCTTGGTTAAGAAATAAATGGCACTTAGCTCTATAAAGTCTGCTATCTATCTATCTATCTATCATATTTGATTACACACATTTCTAAGGTCTCTAAATGATCAACATGATCAAAATTTAGCTAAAAAAAACCTGTTGCACACAATCTATTACATTCCTTCCATCGTTTGATTGATGCTTTTTAGTATAATATTTTCTCCCTTTATCTACCTGTTACATGTGTCTTTTTTGTTGTGATTTTTATATTTTTTTATTGTAAAGTAAACATAAGAATAACTTTGATATTGTTAGTAATATTTCAAGATGAACACATACTGGACCAAAGAAAAATCATGTTCAATTGTCAGTCTTAAATATGATCATCAGGCCTTTGATGCATGTTTATTTGTTCATCATTATATTGCATTGCGTTACATGTTTTGATCATAGAACTATTTAAATATCTTCTTACTAAAAAATAATATTGGGAGATATAGAGTGATGACGGATATTTATATCATTTTATGTTAGTTATCTATGATACAGTTATAAAGATCTCATTGATTTATATTACAAGCGATCAAAATTTCATCTTACTTTTTGATCATATAAATACCAACATCTGCACCAAATTGCATTTTTGCTCAATTTGTGTCTCTGAATAAAACTGAGGTGTTTTTTCCTGCTAAGATCCAAATTCTCACTCTGTTATACTCTATGAGCCATAACAACTCATTTGGTGGAACACTAGAGTACGTTTTCGTATACGCTTTACTTTCTTACTTTTGTTTAAAAGTTCTGTCTAATAATTAATAAGACAGAACTGTTAAACTGAGACAGCTAACTAATGAAGATGGAGAATGGGAACTCCAACGTTTTAGGCACAGTCAAAATAAAAGTCCCAGTTCTGACACATCAGCCAAACAGAAAAACTTATCAGCCAAAGCCAATAATTAAAAAATGCCTTGTTCCCGTCCATGAAGAGCATTTCAAATGAGTTATTTATGAGGTTTCATTTTGGTCAAGACGTTGTCTTAGAAGAAAGCTGCCTGTGTGAAGGTCTGGAAATATGTTGCCTTGGATGGATGGAGGTAGAGTGAAGCACACAAGATGAGTTTGGTCTGAGGGAGGTTGAGAGGATGAGTGTAATACCCAGATGGTGAGGCACATTCATGGCATCCTCCAGGAGCTGAGGGCCCTCACAGCAGCCATGAGGCACGAGGAGAGCCGGAGACACTGGGGGACAGTGAGGAGGGGCGGCACAATCAGGCCCTACACAACAACACAGTGATGGATGGAAGGGCGGTGGAATCACATCTTACACAAACAGGGAAATCAAACACACTTAAAGACACATGAGGCACAACAGCTGATCCTGATATAATCATCAAATAATCAGTAGCAGATGCTAGGATGATTTAAAGCAGTGCTTCTCCACCTTATTCAAAGGCCCGACACTTCTCTGAAAATAAACTTTAGGATTCCAGGCATTTTGAATGTACTTCATGGCTTCCCCTCTTTTGAACCATTGAATTTACATGACTTTTACAGTTGTTCGTGGTTTATTAAATAAAGGGGCAGTCACACTAAACTTCAATCACGCAATATTTCTTTGGACGCTGCAATGGTCGTGATTTCATGTCACACTCTGCAGTCCCTTTTTTAATCAAATTCAGCATATAAAAAAATAATGAAATGTAAGATTGTATTTTTTTATTACAGAATTGTCATTTTTGTGGGGTTTAAACTCACATTTCATATGAATGTAAGGATTTTTTTTACACACAATTTCAATCCAACGAATGTATAGTTGTTATAAAAATGTTGATCAACTTTTAAAATTTTACTAATTTACATGACTTCATTATTTTATTAGGCTTTCTCATGTACCCAGGTTGCCCAAGGCACTGGGAACCTTAGTCCTTAAAAAAAATAAAATAAAAATAAAAAACCAACCAAAAAAAAAACCAACCAACAAACAAAAAACTAACAAAAAATAAAATAAATAAATAAATTTAAATAAAAAATACATTAAAATCTAATAAATAAACAAAAGTTGCTGAGAGGATTAATTAAAATAAGAATCATTTTACTATTTTACTACTATTTTTTAGCTTATTTTAACGTTACCCTTTTCCTTTTATTTATTTATTTATTTATTTATTTTTTAACAATTTTTTAGCATCTTCATTCTCCTTGGACATTAGTGGGCTTCGGGCTCCTGGTTGAGAACCACTGATTTAAAGGAATGTTCTGAGTTAAATACATCTCTCTACTCGCAGCACCGGTGGTAACAGTCTATGGATAATAAACTGTTTACAAATACTGTGTAATTTTATTTTTTTTATTTTTAATGTGCCTCTATATAAGGCGTTTTTCTGCCATCAGCCAACCAACTCTCTAATTATCATAGTTAGCCATAAAAAAAAAAAAAAAAACACATCTGCAAACCATTCACATTAATCCCATGCTAACATGTATAAACTTTAATCTGTATAATGTTTAAGTTTCAATAAAGTGTGATGAATTGTCTAGGCCTATTTGTAATGTTTATTCTGGTGCTGTACAATCACCTTACAGACTTCCAGTGCAAGTGTGTTGCATTTTTTTCAAACTGGCAATTAATGACAAAATCCCACAGATGCTGCTGTGTTTAGCCCGGACTATTCCTTTCATCATATGGCATTCTGCTATCATCTTCGTTATAAATACTGAGACCAAAGTAATGTGCAAGAACAAGAAGAACATCAGGAACAAGACAACTTTCAAACACAGAGTGGTGTGACAGCACTTGCTGCTGTGGGTGGACACAGATGGGACACATGAGTGCTGGGTAGGATCAAGGTTCAGAGGGGATGATCTGTGCTGAGTTCTGGTACCTGCCAGTGCTTCAGTGTGGCTGAGCAGCAGGCTCCTCTGGCTCACTGTGTCCACAGTAACACTCGTGCTCATGCTCATGTCATGTGTAGAGGGAGAGTCCGGCTCCTCCTCGACCGCGTGCCACGCCAGCAGACCCACCTCAGCATCGTTCAGATAACCATTAGACGTCTCACTGCTCACACTCTCACCTGACAGAAGGGAGGTTATATTGACAATAATATTAGTTATCACACGTCTCTCTGAAATGCAGATCTCTGGGGTCTGTTATAATGTATAACAGGACTATTCTTATGGGTATCTGAAGATGGTGCTTCTATGTCTCTCATAACACACCGCAGATTCACCCTCTTTTGTTTCATACAGATGCATCTGGTGACATCTTGAGTTTTGGAAGTTCTGCGTTCAGTGAGATAATAAAATATTTAAACTATGTAAATTTTCAGTTATGTCCAATTATTTACTTACATGACATGTAGCCATGTAATAAGCAGCATAATGTACATCCAGCTAGTCAGTTCTTAAAAAAAATGTATCTATATTTATCAATCTGTGTGTGTGTGTGAGAGAGAGATAGATAGATACAGATAAATTTATTATAATTATTAGTTAATGTATTGTTTTATTACTGCTTGATAACTTGATAATTATTTATAATATAACATCATTCCTATTAATATTTCCATAATACTGTATGCTAATACATTGCGTATATCAAACTACCTTACTATTCTTTCTTTCAATTCAAGATGTTTTGCACTTTTTTCTATTAAAATCAAGCATAAAACAAAACAAAACAAAACAAAACAAATAAAACTTAATTTTAACATTATTATTATTAGTAGTAGTAGTAGTAGTAGAATATAGTAGAAGTACTATTATGGCATACAACCAAGTGTAAGAAAAGAAAAGAGAAGAACAGAAAGTTGCCATGAGTGATCATGGAACAGAGCTCACTTTTCTCCCGTAGTTTAATCTTCAGAAATGTTGGAGCTCCGTCTGCTGGATAATCCAGATCTGCTGGACTGCTGCTCCGCCGGATAAGAATCTGAGAATATCCACAAAACTTCAATAAAAGTAGCATGTGAAGAATCATTTCATAAATCAAAGGTAATGCAATGTTACTGACCGTGGGAGCGTCGCTCTCTCTTTTCCCTGTAGAGCTTCTCTCTGACACAGATGCTCTGCCCGTTTCCACAGACTCCTCTCTCCTCTGACCTGCATTTCAAACCATTAGCCCACATATCAGAAATCATGCTGCCTGTGATTTTCAAACAAATTCCTACAGCAGACTAATTCTTAGTTTAAGTTGCATTGGCTAATATGACAACTGTGCAAACAATCCAATGCATATGTTTTGTTTAATGGCATCTTTTTTCTAAGTACTATGAATAAACATCAGTATCACTAATACCAATACAGATGTGGACCTCCACAGTCTAATCTGTCCCTTCCTGTTTCATAATGAATGAAAATATTTTTACCCCTCTCAATACAAAAGTTCTCTAACACTGTGGTTTGCACCACTGCTTTGGCAAAGCATCACAATACGGCTCAGTGCCATTTGCAAAAGGTTGCGATTTATTTAAATAAGCATACAGTCTATCTGCATTTCAAAGCAAAGTACAGCACCGTTCACAATTTGTAAACCTGCTTTCAGAGAAACTGCGGTTGTCCAGAACAATAAAAGCTCTTGAAAGTGAATTTATATACTTGTTGCAAAAATAATAATTTTTACATGTACATTTATTTTATAGTGCAGCTGTATTACAACAGTTATTAATTACTGTCTTAGGGATAACAATACAAAAGTTTAAGGTCCAGGTTTTAAGTCAATGCTAAAAATACTTTATTTTGTTCAGTTTGGTCAGAGGAAAAAAAATGGAGCTCTTCATTAAGTTATTCTAAAAAAAGTACTGGGGCAAATATTTAGCAGTCCTCAAAACATCTGATTTCACCAGTAGATTTAAACAAGTACATTATTTTTAAGGGTTTCTACGTATAATATTTCAAATGAATAGAATCACTGACACTATACTAAATCACAAAAACAATTACCACAACACACAACAACATAACTGTCATTAATATAAAGGTTAAGACATACAGTATGTTATGAGTGCCATCTGTGTCTAACACAACTCAGCAAAGAAGACTGATGAATATTTCTATGTTGGTGTCAATCATATTTACAGGTAATTGTTCTCGTACCGTCTCTAAGTACATAGTGATTATTAGTGGGTTTAAAGTGCCACCCAAATAAATGCTGCAAATACAACATGCGTTTTTTTTTTTTTTTCTCAGAAAAGCAAACTCAGTCAATTTAGGCCATAAAAATCAGTCCCCTGAAATTCTGCTAGCACTGCTTTTTTTTTTTTTAAACTACTGAAGAAGTGACAAGATTCATGTGATTCTACATCATTTTAAACACATACTGTATTGTATGTCTAAAGTACTATTCAGCAAAATGTTCATTTCTACACCCCTACAGTCATCAGTCTATTACTGTGTGTAATGTGTGTGATTGTGCGGGTACCTGGGAAGGTGTCGTTGATCGGCTGTGTGATGTCAGAGGTGCTACTGCTGCGGGGCAGAGGACTGTCCCCATCGCCCATCTCACATTCAGACAGCTGACACTCCTCTACGTCTAGTGGACAAACACACACAATCACCATGCTTACCAGAACTCACGACAAAAACTTCCTATTCAGCATTTTCATACTAACAGGGCAAACATGCATGCTGAAAATCTGATTATAAACTGTGCTTCAATAATTAAGTGGAAGTTTGCCACAAGCAGTTCTAAGGGCACTAATGGAGAACACCTTTTGTATTTGCACGATGATAGAGAATCGAGTAAAGGAGGTTATATAGTGAGCTTAAACAGTTTTTGCGGCTTTCCATCTGGTTTGTGAGGAACTCAATCTCACTGACTGTCAACAAAGTTAGTATGCTCCTGTGAACACACCAAAGTTACAACTAGATGCTCCACATGCGTCTAGAGATACTCTTTAATTCTAATGAAGTGAGCGAGTGTTTCCATTAGTGCTCTCTGCACTTCCTCTGGCGGTCTGGAATGAAAGGAAATAGAAGTATCCTTATAAAAACAAAGCATTTATACAGTGGATTATCTGCCTTTTTCCTGGCTACGCTAAATCTTAAATGAAAGCAGATGACGGCAAGATAGAAAACAGGAAAAGAAAGTTCCGTGCCGGAGACAGGAAACAGGAAGTTACCTGAGAGTCTGTGAGAGCAGTGAGAGTTGTGAGAGATACCAGGTAAGAAAGAGCTGACAGTGTGGAGCAGCATGGGCACACTCTTAGTGGCCGGCAAAGCCTCACAAAGATGCACACAGTTGCTGATAGACTGACTTCGCTTAGCTGCCCACAGAAGCAGGGAAGGAGAGCGCAGGGGAGAGAGAGAAAGAGACAGACAGACAGACAGAGACAGAGAGAGAGAGAGAGAGAGATGGGGAAAAGGATCAATTGCATTCTACAGCTGTGGTAATAGCAAGACAATTTATTAAAGGTGAAGCATGTCATTTCTGTGCCAGCAAACCAAACTCACACCTCTGGCTGAGCCAATATTTAGGCTTCAGAATTCATAAAGTTGTGCTCATTTGTAAAGATTATTCTGATGAAAAAAAAAAACTGTAAGAATCCTAAACTTTTGTCACAGAGCATATTTACTGCAATAATCCAAAAGCCAATGGAAAATCCTATTGGTTTTTGTGAAGGGAACCAGGGTGATGCTGGCTTATGGGTCAGCCTACAAAAAAGTTACTGTGTGGCGCTGCTTAGACTGATGGTTTGTTTGAAAGCACCTTACTTAGAAATGTCTCTGCATTTTGAACTGGAATAGGAGACAGTATTTTAAAATCCTCAAAAATGACACACTTCAGCTTTAAATGAACAGCATGTTGTTCCCAACCCTGCAGTAACAAAAAAGAGGTTGTCATTGTGTTTTTTATTTTTGTCTATTGATGTTTTGGAAATGCTGATAATACTTTGAAACTGAAATCAAGTGGGATTTAAGCAAAACAATGATGGAAAATACAATTAGAGTCGCATTTCTCAGATTCACAAACATAAAAAAGGTCCAAAACAAATGCACACAAGAACCAAATGAGAGTAAAAAATGGCTAGGGTGCTGACAACATTAGGAGCCACAATATTACACACTCCTAAAGCAGCCTTTTCACTATCTTAGCCATTACCCTCTGAATCATCATTATAAAATGAATAATGAACGTATGAATATATCCACACAAAACAATACATCTGAAAAAGAGAACACTGTAGGTTTTCTATGCCTAATCAATGGAAATGATTATTTAGAAATTAAAAAATAAATATAATAATTGACAAAATTATTCACAAAAGTCTATTTTACAGAAATATTGTTTAGAATCAGCATGAAACAGAAGTTGTGATTATCTTTTTTTCTGTATTGTTATGTATATGAGAGTAAAATGGCTTATAAAAACAGAAAAATGATCACGGATGGGACTTGATTTTGTCCATAGGGATCATTGGATCATTGCCATTTGCTAATTGCTGCAATATCCTGTGTGTGATAAGTTGCTGGAGGGGAGAGGTTAATGTCGCACGCTCACAGGAAAGTTATTTCAATTAAAATGCTATTCTTTTGATTAAAGATGAGCACATGACTTTAAATAATAATAATGATAATGTGCACAGATAAATCACTTACAGTAAGCAAAACAATATTCCATAAAAAATAAGAACTGTCAGTTTTGATTTCAGGGTGACTTTAAAGATAAATCTTTTAGTACAAAAACACTGGTAATTCCCACCTCATGCTCTTAGTTCTGATTAGACTGCATCACATCTGGTCAGACAGTCGCATACGGCTGTAAAGCTAAGAAATTTCAATGCGACCGAAGCTCAAATTTGATCTGGAAATTCCAAATATGAATATAATCGGAACATGACAACTCTTGTACTACTCTCCACTGGATATGAATGACTTCTAGACTGTCTTTCATCAGAGATAGTGGAAAGGCGGCTTGAGAATGACAGTCTGACACAAAAAATAGAATGAGTCTTCTACTCGAGTGACCTGTAAGTCTGGGGGCTGTTTCATAAAAGACACCAAGAAAAGCAGGGATTAAAGTCCAAAACCTGACTTGAAATAACCAAACACATCAATCGGGTCTAAAGCGGTTTCATAAACGACAATTTAAGTTTACGAAATCTCACTAATTCGATCCAGGTTCAATGAGTCAGGATAATTTGATGTGCACGGTTATTCTTAAGCAGCCCTTAATGTCGATCATGGATCAAATAGATCCACCGTGGCAAACAGCGAATATGTGTGCTGTTAAATAATGCATTTGAGACATTGTGTTTTCCTCAGTGCATAACTGACACGTCACAGGTATATTTTTCATCTGTAAATGTTAGAAAGTCATGCAAATATATCCATTTTGCTGTCAGGAGTGGACAAGGCTTACGCGAGCGAAACAAGCGCTGCTGCACGCATGCGCGCTAAACAGACGGAGCAGAATAGAATAATAGCGCAATAATTCTGAATAACATATGCATTCTGGTAAAATATAAATGTAATATTAAATGTAAAAAGCTTGAAAAAAAGTCCACACACTCTCAAACATCAAAAAGTCACATGCGAGATGAAAGCAATATGAGCAATTTACTGAATAAAAACATGGCAAACGTTTCAGTCACATGTTGACCATTTTCAATGCCAAGCTGGCATTGAAAATGGTCAACATGTGACCGAAACGTTTGATCTCGCTTTCATCTCGTTTCATCTCGCTTGTGACTTATTGATGTTTGAGAGTGTGCTGACTTTTTTCAAGCTTTTTACTTTTTGGGAAACTTTTTTGGTCTGCGCACCTCAGTTGGATTATTTTGAAGGCACAGTGAGTCTCTGGCTGCTTTTCTGGACATTAAATGTGACATGTAGAATTTTAATCCTACATGTAAGTGTATTTTTATGATAGGAGTAACTGTAAATCAAATGTAAGCTGGCTAATACAGCCCTACTAGCTCAAATGAGTTAAATGTGTGTTCCTCTTATCAGTGAAAATGTAGTCTGATTTCTATTATTTATTTTCATTTTTAATTCAGTGATTTTAACTTTTAATTTAGTGTTTTTAATGCTTTAAAGAGCAATTTTACATTGTAAAGTTTTAATGCTCTACTAATAACCATAAAAGGTACAGCTGTCATAAAACCCGAGAGAAAGGCTGCATGGCTAGAAACTGCTGATCAACTGAAGGTGCAAGTAGCAACTATGTTAAAATGTTTTTGTATATCTTAAAAAAAAAAAAAGAAAAAGAAAAAAAAAGTCATTACATTTTGGGCACAATATATTAAATACAGTTGGTTGTAGCCTATTTTTTTATTTATTTGATTATTTGAGTTGCATTTTCTGTATACTTTTATTTTTGGACTAATAATAAAGTCAACTAATTGTATGTGAGAGAGTCAGTGTTAATATCGATGTGTTCCTATTGGTCAGTGTTAGAGGAGCTCAGCTTAACCTAACAGTTAGCCTGCTCCAGACCAGGTTAGTTTCCCAGCATAAGTTGCCACAGTGACTGAGCTTGAGGTAATTTTGCTTTCAGAAACCAAATCAAGTGACAATAAGTCAGAATAACTGAAATAAGCCTGGCTTATTTGGTAAACTAGTTTTATGAAACAGCCCCCTGGTGGTTTAAAGTAACACCACACACCTTTCCTCTCTTCAAGCTCCATTGATATATCATGTCTAAGTAATCTGTGTCAAGGGGTTGTTGAAATGACTACGCCAAAGTATGAGCAATAGTAATTGTGAATGCCAATAAAAACACACGGACTAAAATGCAGACTCCATGAAGGCATCCCATCAAAGCACAATCTGAATGAACGCTGGAAGTGTTTGTTCTGTAAAGAGCATTTTCACCAACAACCGATTGGTATTTTTACCAGAAATAAGCTGAAGTCAAACAGAGGACACACTTTGAGGATTTCTAACCACGCTCTCGTTCGGCTCATGGCGTCCTTTGATACTCAATCCCCGAGAAGGAAATATGAAGCACATTATTTCAAGTTTGCTCTGCCAGCTCTGATAAGACAAAATATTAGCATTGTGTTTTTTTGGCCACTCCATGTCACGTCTGGAGAAGAGCCGTGAAAGCGGAGGGCTCTATTATTCCCTCTACGGCGCGCTTTAATTACAGCCTTTTCTTTCTAGATTACATCGCTTTCGCCGAGTTACCTATTTATGCATATTAATGAGCATTAATTACGCTCTTAATGAAACTATCAAAAACAGGCAGGCAGTTTGATGAGGCGGCTCTCCTAACGAGGAGGGGAGGATGCTGGGCCGTTTGAAGATCAATGTAGGAGAAATCCAATTAGGCAAAAGAAAAGGGGGGAATTTAAAGCCACATCGTTTCATGTGCACACACACAATCGAGGATGTTTCTGGGGGCGGCGTGTGCGAGAGGCATACTTCATACTGCGTCTCAAACGCATCTGCTCCAAACTCAACAAGCTCTCCACCATAAAGAGATGCAATCATCTCCAAACCAGGAAAGATTAAAAGGAAAATATTTCTGCGCATGTGCGTGTAAGGAGACAAAGAGACAGAAAACTCATGTTTGAGAGAGAGTGTGTCATATGGATTCATTTCCACTTGTTCTATACATGGTGAGAGCAACAGAACAATTTCTGTCTCCACAAACTCTGTCCCATGGATGGAACTGTGGAATGCAGTCATAACAATGGAATTTACAGCATAATGCAAATTTTCCATGAATAAATCAAAAGAAGGGCTGTACACTAAATCAAATTGTGACAAACTGTTTGTGAATATAACAGTGCAAAAAGACTGTTGAAGTCTGCATGATCAGTGCGTCTCTGTGTGAAGGAGCGCCACAGTTTACCTACTACACATATTCAATCTTGAAGAAATTGTGACAAATCTATTGTGTCCTATTGTACAGTACGCTTCTCAAAGTATTAATAAAATTAAATAAAACATTTTTATGGAAGATCATAATTTTTTCCTCCATGTTTTAATTTTAACAGTAAACTTCTGTTGTGTAGCACTTTGCAAGACCAAAAAAAAAATAAATAAAAAATTTAAACTGCTGAAGTTTTATGAATTCAATTGATTAGACATGCCTTTTGATTATCAAAATTTAATTTAACCATTAACAGAAAATAAATAAAAAAAAAAAAATCAGAATGCAAAAAAAATAAGGGGGGGGGATGCAATTTGGGAAAAATAAAACATCTTCAGGCAAATGTTTAGAATTACTGTAAGTGAATAAAGCAAGCTATAAGCAAGTCACCCTGCAGACATCTGAGATAGACTGTGTTCATCTGGAGTGTTCATGAGTGCTGCAGATGAACTCTAACCTGATGCTTTCTGCCTGACATTGTTGCGAGCTTTCTCCACAGCAGGAGCTCCAGTGGTGGTGGCACTGCGGAACCTCATGGGTTCCTGAGCACCCACCTGGTCTCCAGAGCTCCTCCAGCTCAAGGAGAACGACCGCGCTCCATCTGTAGACTTCTGGGAGTCCTGCATCACTCCTGAAACACACACACACACACACACACAATATCATTACTACTGTAACTGTCTCTGATTCAAACCCCAGATATCTGAATTATTCCTGCAAATGAATATTTAATGTTCACAGAAAACCAGGGGTGTTACTTTACATGCAAATCAAACATGTCAAAATGGTATTCACAATCCTTTTTCTTCTTTCATAATGTGACATATTTCTCAGTAGAACAAGACATTCGATTTAGGGGATGAAAATAAAGATAACTTGATTACTCAAAAGAAAGTGACAGTGTATTGTTTATGGTCAATAACCTTGGGATTAATTAATAAAAGTAGCAATTTAACCATAAAAACATTTAAGTAAAGTCTGCTGTGTTTGACAAAGTCACTGTATGACTTTCAGTACTGTGTAAAAGAAAAGAAAAGAAAAGAAAAGGAAAAATGCACACTACTGTATCAGGAGTTAACTTGAAGAGTAGTTTTATCATATTAACTACACTACACAGCATGTTACATGGTTTAACAAGTTATTCACTCTCATTCAAAAGTTTGTGGTCAGTAAGATTTGGTGATGTTTTTGAGAGAAGTCTCTTATGCTCTTAATTTTTTTGTGGAAACCATGGTATATTTTCTTAGTTAACTGCAGTTCAGTTAACTGCAGTTCAGTTGCAAGATCAACTGAAGTACAGTTTCTATCAAGCTGAGACGCAGATTTTTACTGCTAATTTTTTTAATAAGGACGTTAAAATTTGATAGCCTTTACATAGACACTTTTAAGAATGTATTACCTATTAATGCATTATTAATGCATATTTTTCATTTAATATTTGTGAGTAAAACAATGTATTTGCAAACATCATGCTTATTTTTAAGCATGTAATTTACACACACACAAACACCCACCCCTGCCCCGCTGCTTCTTTTCCTTCTGCTCCGAGAGTTTGTCCAGCGGTAGGTTGTGGAGGTCCAGGCCGTAGACGTGACGGGCCAGTACTGCAGTGAGAGAGTCCATGATGCTGGCCCACTCGAACACCAGCTCCTCCCAGTGACTGAGAGAGGACAGCACAGCCAGCAGCTCATCCCACAGCTCACGAGAGATAAACACGGTCAGGTTGGCCCGCACCCACGCCACGAAGATCGTCTGCAAATGACAGCAGTGCACAATTCACACAGCCTGACCCCACATCAAGCCATATCAACTACATCATCATACGCAACAATAACAAGCTTACAAGCAAAGTATTACACAGGGTAAAACATTCTACTGCCATTAGAGTTTTATCCAAATGAAACAAAGACCTTATACAAAGAGAGAAATTAAAGAATGTTAGCTTCATGTTCTAACATCAAAAGTCATTCTTCAAATCAATTTTGCCATAATAAAATCAGTTATTCTGTTACAGCAAAATACATGAATTTTATTATATAGAAACATTTGTGATAGTTGTTGTGTACACAAGAGCAGTTGATGGTCTTAAATACAGTACATTACTTAAACTTTTGGCAAAGACTTACCACCCAGAGAGCATATGATTGTAAACACCAAAATTACTTCATTAAAGTGAATGTAAAAGGATGTACGCTACTGTTTAAAAGTTTGGGGTTGGTAAGATTTTTTTTTAAAGAAGTTTATGCTCTCAGAGACAGCATTCATTTGATCAAAACTTTTCTAATTTTTTATAGAATTTTAAGTGTAATTCATTTTTGATATTTATTTAATATGCTGCTTTACTGCTGCTTTACTGCTCAAGAACCATTTCTTATTGTTAACCAGTGTTGGGTACAACTATTGCTGAATAGTGTTGAACTTTCTTCTCCTGCGTCATATTCTTCAAGCAATTTATTTGAGTTGCGCCCTCTACTGTACAGACGTGAATTTACTTTTCCTTCAGCCTGAGGCGTGTTCATTTCACTTTTGTTGTGAAAAGGGCTTTTGGTTACACTTTATTTTAAGGCATCCTTGGCACAGTGTAATTATACATTTAAATACGGAGTAATATTAATTACATCATGTACTTACTACATGGTTAGGGTTAGGATTAGGGTTTGTCTTAGGGTTACTTCCATGTAATTATGCATAATTAATAGCAATTATAATAGTAAATACATGTAACGTGTAACAAGGACACCTTAAAATAAAGTGTTACCAGGATTTTACATTTGTAAAATAACTTTTTTATATTAAAAACAAACAAGCAAGCCCTGCTCAGATTTAAAAAGTAACTCAAAAGTAAAATAACGCATTACTTTCAATAAAAAGTAACTAAGTAACGTAATTAGTTACTTTAAGGAGTAACACAATATTGTAATGCAATACTTTTTAAAACTGCAGTCCGTAACTTTTTTTGGTTAAAAATGATCCGAAATCAATATTTGAGAAAGTACGTAACCAGCCAGTGTTCAAAACTATCGCCTTACTTTAGCCCGATTCACAACGGTTATCTTATAATAATGTTTTCTAATTTGAGTGGTATGGGGAGGTTTCCGCGGGAAATTCGAGCATGGCACTGCGTCATTACGTCACATCTGTAAACATGAAGAAGTTTTCTCGGCTACTAGGCTCTGGCACGTGAGGATCCTGCAGGTGGTGGATCATTTATAGCCTTTTCTCACAGCAGCTCGAATAATTAAATTTATCATTTTGATGGCGGATTGTAATCCAGAAAGGATTATGTGTTTATGAAACACAAGTGAATGAAATTAAATTATATTCCAGTTTTAAATGTGGTTCTGATTACAGATAGCCAACGTGGGATTACACAAGTTTTTGTATTTTAAATAGAACCAGTTTGAAGGAAGATTAATTTGCTTTTTGGATTAAAAGAATTTCTTAATATGAAATTTGAATGGTATGACAATTAGATATTAGACTGTACAGAAATTGAAATCTACACGCGAATACCTAAATCCTACTATTTTTTTTTGTGTACCGTTATACACCTAAATAATATATAATAATACAGACTTTATATAAGATGTATATCTGACTGACGTGTGATGGTGCAGGGTTTACGTGATTTTCATGAGATTTGGGGAATTTTCATAACAATAAAGGGTGTTTACATAAGAAATGCTAAGATGGTGTAGTGATTAGCTTGATATAAAAACATTATATAACCAAAATCCACATTAGATCACACTCGTTAGTTATTAGAAATGCTCGATGGTGGGGTAACACTTTATTTTAGGGTGTCCTTGTTATACGTTACATGTAGTTACTATTATAATTACAATAAATTATGCATAATTGCATGCAAGTAACCCTAAGCCAAACCCTATTCCTAACCATATAGTACGTACACGTAGTTAATTAATATTACTCACTATTTAAATGTATAATTCCACTGTAACAAGGACACCTTCAAATAAAGTGTAACCGATGGTGGTTTAAAGTGAGTCTTGTGTAAAATTGTAGTGTTAAGCTTATAAATTGTCTTATGTATCATGATGCTAACTGTAGCTCTGCATATGTTACCCTGCTGTGTAAGAAAATGTTTTGTTTTTTAGAAAGACTCTTTATAATAAATAGATAAATGTACATTGGGATCAAAGCAATGTGGGACAAGAGGCATTGGACTATAACGAGCAGATGAAGAGGATGTATAAAATGAAAAAATAGGAAGCTGAAACGCTGAAATAACCTCTGGTTGTGCACTGTGTAGATTAAAAAAATGGCTTTAATGCATCTAATTATTAGAATACCTAAATCCGTTGCTTGTAAATAGTGTTTGCTTCAGCCAGTTGAAGGCACGGTACAATGTGTGCACATCAGGATGGTACCCAGGGATTAAAGCAAAAAAAAATAAAAAATCTTTTGACTGAAAATTTTTCCTCGGCCAAATCCCATTCCACAGCCATACCTGTCACACACCCAGTTTAAGAGCAGTGTTTTTCTTCTTGTAATTAGGAGCGCTTTTCCTCCTAATTTAAAAAATTTAGGAGCACCTTCTAATCAATAATAACAAATTCTGATCAAAAATTAGCATTCTTAATACGAGGTGACATTTGACTCAAAGTGATTTACAGGGGCTTTATCTTTTTACCTTTGTAAATGCATTTTTCTAATTTTATTAAATGTATGCAGTGTTTCCTCTAGGATTTATTCCAGCTGTGGTGGCAGGACTATTTCCCATGGACCACGTCCCCTCCCCACCCAAGAATCACCTGCACTCAGAATTGAATTTATTTTAACTGAAAAAGACAAGTATGTCTTTGAATTATTTAGTAAATAATAAAATAAGAACATATAAATCAATGGCAATCAATAGCACAAACAAAAATAATAAGATACAAATTAAATTATCAGTACTTACATTTTTTTCAGTTAGGTCTAACTATAATCTATTCAGCTGTAAAATAACACTGGATAGTCTTCACTGTATAATGAAAGACAGCAGCAGGTTTATTTAGGCTGCTGTCTCTTTGCATGGATCTAATATGTTACACATGGCTCTATGCTTACTTTTCTTTTTAGGAGCTTTGTCCTCCTAATTTAATTAGGAGCACCTTCTGATCAATAATCAAAAATTCTGATCAAAAATTAGCCTTCCTAATACAAGGTGACATTTGACTCCATAAATTGACTTACAGGGGCATTTTCTTTTTTGCGATTGCATCATTTTCATCTATGTCAAATTCAAAAATTTATGTTTATAAGCTTTTTAAAATTTCTATTTAAAAAAATATAAGAAGTAGATTAAGACAAATAAGTTACCAATTATTTGAATTTAGTATTAATAAAAAATTAATTTGTACTACAGAGGTGGCACAGAAGAACACAAAAGTGGCTTGTAGGTACATTTTCAGACGTTTAATGAGGCTCAGAGGTGGCATGAGTGCAATTTAGGGCTGCACGATATTGGAAAAAACTCACATTGCGATATTTTGTTTTTCTGCGATATATATTGCGATATGAAAAAAAAAAAAAAAAATCACCAAATGACTTGAATAGCTCTATTTGGAGAGAGAAAAAATATTGATTTTGTAGGTGAGTAAATCAGCATAGGAAATAAACAATTTACAAGCATAGATAAATATAATAGAACAAAGATACAAATGAAATAAACAGTGCTTTGTATTTTTAAGGCAAGTCCAACAGTATTCAGGTGCAGAAATTGAATAATAAAATGTAAAATAACACTGCATAATACAGTCTTCATTGTATAAATTAAATCTAATAAATCTGTGTTAAAGCTACAAAAGTGATTTTTCTCAGTTTTGTTGTTTGATTATGACACAGAAAGCAACAGAGACATTAAACTGCTGTTATTGTTATCCTCTTTCTTTCTCAATTGTTTACCTAAGACATAAGCAACTGTTTTTTATTTTTTATTTTTTTTTTTTTTTACAAGGATACATGGAGACATGCATTTTGACACGGTTTCGCGCATATGTGTCGTATTACACTGGATGCGGCGCGACACGACGAATCCCGGCCAGTAAACTGATATGCCTCGCTCTATTTATGACGTACTGACACAAAGTTGACACGATTGGCAACGGTCGCTTTGTCGCAACCAGTGTAGAAAGACTTTGGGGCCGTTCACATGGTGCATCTGCAAACGCGTGGAAAACTCCCGCCGCGCCACTTCCTCCTCCTTTCCAAAGCGCTCGGGAGCTTGCGCTTTCCTGGCGCCTGCCGTTGCTAAACATCCGTGATGTGCTCTCCTCGACGACGCGGAAGTTTCAACAAAGGATAAATGGATTTCCAGCACTGAAAATCGCTTGCAGTAGCTCTGCTACTAAATTTATTTAAAAATGGGTATCTCTGTGCAGCTGTCGCGTCCGGTGTAGACACGGTGTCTGTGTGTGAGCAAAGAAAACGATCAGTATAAATATAATGATCAGGCCTACTAAACATCGCACATCCTGCGATGTGACTATCGCGGATGCGCACATCGCGATATCGATGCTGAAACGATATATCGTGCAGCCCTAGTGCAATTCAATTAAAAATTCATGTGGAGATTAATGTTTTAAATATACAATTTTGAATACAGAACTATTAAATGATTTAAATAACTGAAATTATACAGTAGCCCCTCAACTGAAACCGCCAGCAGGTGGCGGTAAGTCACTGATTTTATCACTGAATCATTCATTCAATTGATTCGTTCGAACGGCTGATTCATTCAGGAATGAAGCAAGTGCTGTCTTTATGAATTGGGAATCATGAATCACTGACTCACTAGATTCCTTCAAAAACGCACTTTCATTCATGAATCTGATATGATTCACCGCTGTGTTTGCTTTTAGATATGCGCTGCAGCTCAGCTGTTACTTTAATGGGAACTATTTTCGTTGATAATATAGAGCAAAATCATGCAGTACTTGTTTATTGATCTGTTGTATTAAATCAATATCACATTTGCAAACTCTCTTAATAATAATTAAAAGCTGTCACTCTCCCTATCGTGATCTGTGGGGACACAGAACATGAGAGTGCGCGAGTGAGTTCTCAAGACTCAAAAGCACGTGCAGATGTGATGCATTCCGTCGGAACCTGCGAGAATGAGTAGAATTATTATTAACAGCCGCAATCCCGCACCAAAATTTAAGTTCTTCTCCGTGTTCTCTGATAATAACCCGACTGTGAATGATGAGAGCGGCGTTACTATATTGTCACATACTTTAATCCCTGGGTACCGCCTCCGCCTCATTTTGAGCCTAGAAAAAGCATGTGGTGTGTATGAAGCCTTGGGTTGTTTATTTGTACTCACTTTGAAGAGGACGCTGGCCAGGCTGTGGGCGAACGTGTCTTTTCTTTGGTTCTCCTGTGGTCTCTTCATCACTGCTTCTGTGATTCTCAGCAACACTTGCAGCAACTGCTCCCTAGATTAATATGATGCACACAATAAACTGAATGTTTGTGAACAGCTGGTAAAGTAGAGCAGAGCTAGTACTGAGATTCAATGCAGTTGTGTCGTGTGTGACTGACCAGGTCTGGCGGTTCATGTTTTGCTCCATAATAATGTGGCGGTAGACGCTGAGCACAGCTCGGCACACCTCCAGCTGGTTCTCCAGCAGCTTGGGCACATCCTGACACGGCTCCAACAGGAACACGTTGGCAGAGTTTGTCAGGAACACCTGAGAACACATGAAACAATTCATTTTCAGCTACACAGCAGCCAAAATTTTGGAATAGTTAAGATTTTTTTAACCCTCCTGTTGTACAGTTATACAGTTTTGTATTGCCGACCCATTAATTTCCATGCAAGTAGTAAAAAAAAGAAAAAATAAAAAAAAAAAGAAAGAAAAAGAAACTGCCAGTGCCACACAAAAATTATATAAACCTATATTATAGCTATTGTAGCTTGATAAAGATTAAAAACATGTGAGAAATGTAATAATTCCCATCTATTTTTTTTTTTTTTTTCCATTTTGTTGAGGGTCAATTTGACCCACATACTTTTATGTTCAAGCAGCACAACACACACACACACACACACAGACACACACACATACATATATATATATATATATATATATTTTGGTCATGGCTACATGTACTAACTGTACACAAATGCGCAAATAACTACAAGTACGTATAAATATTATCTAACATTATATTTAATTGAAGTAGTATTTATTGCTATTTGTACTTCCTTTGCCTTTTTCTAATGACTTTTTCTCAAATCTTTGTGAGGGTAAACAGAGTTTCTCACACTTCTTTTCAGTGCTGCAACAGTCTAATAATTAAAATCCCCAAAAAAATCAAAAACTTTTTTGACTGTGAAACTTAAATAGATAAAGAAATTTCACTTTTCTTTCTTTCTTTCTTTCTTTCTTTCTTTCTTTCTTTCTTTCTTTCTTTCTTTCTTTCTTTCTTTCTCCTTTTTTAAGTTTAAAAAAGCATTTATTTTAAATAATAATAAAAAAACATTTGAATAGCATCACGGTTTCCAAGAAAATATAAAGCAGCACAATCATTTTCAACACAGATAATAATAACAACAAATCATATTAGAATCAAAGTATATTAGAATGATTTCAGAAGGATCTGAAATATATTCAAATATTAAACATTTCCTTTAAATTGTAATAACATTACTGTTTCATGTTAAGCGTGAGGCGAGCGGGTGTGTGTGTGTGCGTGTGTGTGTGTGTGAGCACCTGCAGGGTGGGCTGGATGCCAGCCTTCACATCCTGGTTCTGTTCTTCAGTCAGACAGCCTCTGCTGATGGCACTGCTGAAGGAGTAAGTGCGCCCCCAACTGGACGATCGTTTGTGCCCATGAGTCTCCAAGACCTGACGGGTTGATACAGAACAGGTGAGTGGAAAAAACTTAATGAATCAGCATCAACAGCATTTTGTGCATGAGCGTACCTGCACGTGTACAGTGTTCGTCTCAGAGATGAGGTGCTCTTCCTCTCCATCTTCCTCCTGGCTTGTTGTCTCAGGCTCAGCCATGAAATTGGGTTTTTCCTGCAGAATCCACTTCCTATATACTTTGATCACCTTGCGAGTGGCTGAAGCTTCACAGGCTGGCAGAAGGAAAGCCTAAGTAATGATAAAGAACAAAAGTCTCGTCTTCTATTACAGGGACTTTTGAACTGTTTGATACCAATGGCCCTCTTACAACACAATGTAAAATGTAAAACAACAGTTATACATATTGTTTCCCCAAAAAAAAAAAAAAAAAAAAAAAAACTTCTTTCTGCTCTGAATTTTTCAGACTAAATTTTTGTGACTAAACTAGAATAGTAATTATTTATTCTGATTCACATGAAAACTGTAATAATTATTCTAAATAAACAGATAAATACATCTTCTGATGTAAGCAGTTTAACATGATGAATGGATTCTGGCCACATGGTGGCAGCAAAAGACAGAACATCTGAACAAGTTTCATTTTCTGATACAAATCATCAATTGATTAATTGCTCAATTCAGATGTATGTATTATACAGTGGCTCCAAGACATAATTGTGTGTGCATACATACTGGTGTAAAAATCTACTGGTAAAATCTACATATTGAAAAATACCGTAGGTGTTAAATAATGTTCTTTGTTTTCCCTTCCTGTGACTGTGCAGCCCATACAAAATTAAATGCCAGATACAGTTTTTCTAGCCAAAATACCAATAATAACCAGGGGGGGAAATATATGCATGATGCAGGACTTTTAATTATAAACAAGCATGAAATACACCAGGACTCTTATTTTGAAAATGTATATGCTTTACTACTTCCAGCTGCTCATTCAAACAGATGAGGGAGATATGCACTCTTAGGACAGTCTACAACAGGGGTGCCCAAACTCAGTCCTGGAGGGCCGGTGTCCTGCAGAGTTTAGATCCAACCCCAATTAGACACACCTGAACCAGCTAATCAAGCTCTTACTAAGCATACTACAAACTTCCTGGCAGGTGTGTTGAGGAAAGTTGGAGCTAAACTCTGCAGGACACCGGCCCTCCAGGACCGAGTTTGGGCACCCCTGTAAACACCGCACAGTAAACACTCATAATTCATCAATAGTTGATCATAAATAATCTACTGGCATAAATGCATAAATGTCACTATATCTCTAATCAAGTAGAATTTGCCTAAAATCATGCGAATGTGAGGTGACAATGTAAGCAACAGAAGCACTCAGTCTCTGACCTGATGGAAGACCTCATTGACGAAATTGACGTTCTCTCGTGTGGAGAGCAGGATGGACTGCACCATGTCGTAGACGGCGCGATGCTCCTCTTCGATGCTACACAGACTGGAGTTGCTGCCCCTGCGATCTGACAGTGTGCTGCTGTTCGAGTGATTCTTCTCCTGTTCCACAGGACCGTTGGGCTCAGAGTCTGCGCTCTTCTCCTGACTGATACCGCCCGCAGTCACAGTCTGAACACAAACACAGGGAGAAGAAAGAGCTTTCTTGCATTAACTACACATATACAGTTTAAAGTACTAAGATTTACTAAGCATTATTAAGACTTCACCCATTTAAAAATAAAATAAAATATAATAATGTGTATAAGAAAATAATAAAAAATAATGTGGACTACTTGGGAAAACACAAACTTTTATGAAAATAAATAAATAAATAAAAAGTACATACATAAACAAACTATACTGCACAGAGGTTGTGAGGCTTTTGTTGTAATGCAACATGTTAAATAATCCAATACGTGAGAAGAGAAAGCCGCTCAAATATGAGAAGGCAGAGAACATGCCACTTTTCCTTCAGAAAAATATATTTTGCCAACCATTTTGTATTCATATCCACCTTACTGATATAAAGGACAATGTGTGCTTCTATTAGCCAAAAGCCGTTCTTAGATGTACAGTATTATAAGAACAGTGTTTTCTGCACACTGTATACTTTGTGTATGGCAAAAAAGCAACTTTTTTTGTGTGGAAAAGAGTGTTTGAAGTTGATATTGCATTAAACAACACATGCATTACAATTTTTTTGCATCTGTGCTTTTTTCAAAAGAACTATATTTGAACTAAAATAAATAAACAGCATGAGGGTGAGTATATGATGACAGAAATTTCAATTTTGCTTTTTTTTGTTCCTATAATGAATTTGCCAAATGAGATTTAATTAAGAAAAATTATATTTCATTTCATGCTGTCTCAGAAGTCCATGTAGCTACTGTAGCTGACAGTGAGACAGCGGTTCTCTGTTATCAAGCTTCCTCCCACCTGGATGATCTTAGGAAGGACCTCTCCACCATTCTTAGAGCTGCTCGTGGCCGAGTTCACATACTTCTTCTCCAGGAAGAAGTTAACGAGCCACGTGATAAAGGCCACGCGGGGAGCCAGATACTGATCCCTAGTGCAGTATGTGCTCTCACTGTTACGCGTCACAGGGACGTAGAGGGGCTTTGGTCTGTGAATGGGAAGATCTGTGAGAGAGAGAGAGAGAGAGAGAGAGAGAGAGGAAAGGAAATACAAATTAAAAATAAGAAATAATAACAGCGTTTCCCATTAATTACCTAGACTGTTTCATAATGAACCAAAATATTTTTACATAAGTTTTCAGCCATTGCTTTGGCACAGCACCTGTCAATTGATATAAAATCAAAATGGCGATATGGCTAAGTGTGCTTATCAAGCTGCAAAAAAAGCTGACGCCCTGCGTGTTTCCGAGTGAAGCGCAGCACTGGGTTCATTTACAGAATTCTTGCAGTTACTGGACTGCTTAAACCTCAGACAATATGTTGATGTTCCCACACACCAAGGGGAACATTCTTGATCTGGTCATTAAATGAGTCTGCTCCTCTAAGTGCACCATTTGTGTATGATCTGGGTGTATCTGATCATAAGGTCATCTCTATGGAGCTGCCTTTACTGTCTTCCTATATCAAGCACAAACGTGAAATACGTTTCAGAAACTTGAAGAACATAAACACCGAAGACCTGACCGCAAGCCTTCAACATCTCCATTCTGCAGATTTCTCATCAGCCACTGAATCTGTGGAATTTTACAATAAGACATTGAGCAGTATTTTGGATTTCCATACACCCATCAAAGTCAGAACAGTTATGTTTTCCCGTTCAGCTCCTTGGTTCACAAGTGACCTGCGGAAAATGAAGGCGGCTGGTCGTGCTCTTGAGCGGCGGTATAAAGCCTCTGGACTTACTGTTTACAAACTGGCTTATCGGGACCACCAAAAAGCTTATTCAAAGTACATCAAAGAAGCACGGTCACAGTGCTATTCAAATATTATTCAAAATAGTCCTGGCAATTCCAAACGGTTGTTCTTCACCAAAAATCATCTGCTTAAACCTCAAGTTGCTCTGCTCACAGGAGCCACGGAAGAACAATGTAATGATTTTATGACCTTTTTTAGAACCAAAATTGCCAAAATTCGCTCCTCCCTTTCTGTCCCCTCCTCCTCGTCTGTCCCAACTACTGATCCGCAGTTTGGTATTTCAAGGCTGCTCTGCTGTTTTCCGGAAGTCACTCAACTTGAGGTTGAGGACACTATCAGGGGGATGGGATCCTCCTCCTGTGCCCTCGACCCCTTTCCTACAGCTTTGGTGAAAGCAAATATTTCTGCCATCAGTCCCCTCATCACCATGATAATAAACCAATCCCTTCAATCTGGTCATGTACCATCTGCCTTAAAAATGGCAATAATCAGACCACTACTCAAGAAACCTACCCTTGATCCTCAAACCCTTGCTAATTACAGGCCCATATCCAATCTGCCATTTCTTTCTAAGGTTCTGGAGAAAGTTGTTGCCAGGCACCTTCAGGACCATCTCAAATGCAACAACATTTTTGAAAAGTTTCAGTCTGGTTTCCTCTCCGCTCATAGCACAGAAACAGCCTTAGTGAGAGTTACAAACGACCTGCTGATGACAGCTGATGCTGGTTCACCATCCCTACTTGTCCTCCTGGACCTTTCTGCAGCGTTCGACACTGTTGATCACGGTATACTTCTCAACTGGCTAAATCACTCTATTGGACTTAATAACACCGTTTTGCGCTGGTTTGAGTCATACCTCACAGACAGATCTGAATCTGTGGCCATGGGAAGCTCAAGGTCCCGTTCACATGCTGTTGGTTGCGGGGTTCCACAGAGGTCAGTTCTCGGAGCTATTTTATTCATTCTCTACATGCTCCCCCTTGGTAAAGTCATTAGCCGTTTGGGAATTTCTTTCCTTTGTTACGCTAATGATACACAATTATACATGAAAACTGATATTCATCCATCATCACCGTCATCATCATCAACAACTCTAACCACACTCACTGTCTGTCTGGAAGAGATAAGGGAGTGGATGAATCAAAACTTTCTCCAGCTGAACAGTTCAAAAACAGAAGCTATCCTCATTGGTTCCCCTCATCAGACCAGAACATCCACCATAAACTGTATTACATTTTCAGGGCAGGACATTCCCCTATCAACGTTAGTCACAAATCTCGGCATCAAGTTTGACCCCCATCTAACCTTTGAGGCCCATATCAAACATCTCTGCAAAACATCTTTTCACCACCTCAGGAATATAATCAGACTCCGTCTCTCACTCACCATACATGATGCTGAAAAACTTATCCACGCCTTTGTCTCCTCCAGACTGGACAACTGCAATGCTCTTCTCATTGGGATTCCTGACAAGAGCATCCAGAGGCTCCAGCACATACAGAACAGTGCCACCAGGATCCTGATGGGGGTGCGTAAATACGAACATATAACTCCAGTTCTTCAATCTCTACATTGGCTTCCCATTTCTGCCCGGATCGAATATAAAGTCTTTCTCCTCACACATCAGTGTATCCATGGAAATGCTCCCTCCTACCTTAAAGAACTCCTTACTCCACAGATCGCAGCACGTTCTCTCCGCTCCACAAACACTCAACGGCTCCTTCCCCCAAGGACTAAGACCCGCACCATTGGGGACAGAGCCTTTTGTGCCGTCGCCCCTCGCCTGTGGAATGCCCTCCCTGAACATCTGAGGGCTCCACAAACGACTGATGGTTTTAAAAAGGGTATAAAAACGTACCTTTTTAAAAAGTCCTTCAATGTCCCTCCTTGAACATCTGAGGGCTTCACAAACGACTGATAGTTTTAAAAAAAGGGTCTAAAAACGTCTAAAAAGGTCTTTTTTTATTTATTTTTTATTTTTTTTATAAAGTCTTCAATTTTTATGTTTCTTTTAGTGCTTAAATTTCTGTGTTAATCTTAGTTGGTAGTTGTTTTTTAACTGAGTTTCTTAATTGCTTAAATTGTTTTATTTTATTATGACACTTTTGTAGCACTTTGAGATTTTCTACAAAATGTAAAGTGCTTTATAAATAAAATGTATTATTATTATTATTATTATTATTATTATTATTATTACTTGTGTGTCCTGGCAGTTTAACAAGCATTTTGAAACACACTGTTTGGCAGTTATGCTTTATATTCACATTCCCATCATTTCCAGCATTGTTGTGGACAGATCATTTTACTAATTCTGTAAAGAGAAATCTCTTGTTCTGTTGTCACAGAAACTTAGCCTGCCTGCAGTTTTAAACCAAAATAAGAGCTCCACAGGTTTAACTCTTAAGTAAAGAAATTAAATCATTAAGCCAAATATTGAAATTTTATTATTATCAAAATGTAAGCTGCTAAACCAACAGTTCTTGTCTCAAACTCACCTAATTGTGGCTTGTAGAGGTTGGTTTGTTTTGTGAAAGTTGGGAAGAGGTGAGGCAGGTAGTACTTCTTGAACAGGGAAAAGAGAAATCTGAAGCCTGTGTCCTGGCTCTCTTTGTTTTTCCAGTCCAAGCTGGATGCCTGTGGGGGTAAAAAAAAATAAATTGTCTGATTCAGATTACATCATGGCAATTCAGTTATAAGCAACATGCAGACTTCAAACAGAAACAAAGCATTATCAGACAAACATTGATATGAGCAGCTCTGTCTCACCTGGAGAACCATGACCTTGAGCACAATCTGGAGGACAGAGCAGGTGTGGTCCTCTGCCACCTTCTCTCCAGGAACCGCAGGCACCAGTGGGCTGATCTCCTCTGGCAAAATCTTGGCTACAAAACCACAAACATTCTGAATATACTCAAAAATATCTGAGAAGTGAGGTGTGTAATTCATGATCCAGGAAGCACCAAATGGATTTGTAAAAATGGAAAATAGATAAACTAGAAGAAATTGTAAGTGGAGCTTGTCCATACAAATCTTGTCGTCACAATGCTAGGGTTTTCTGGATGGCTCCTATTCTGCTCTATAGATCAGAGGTTCTCAACCTTATTGACTCCAAAGGGCCAAACTGATAAAGACAATATTCAAAAGGTCCCCAAAAATAAAACTAGTACTTCTGGTGTAAAAAATAAAGTTTATTTTCACCAATTTTATGTAAATTTTATTTGTTTAAATTTATTTATTTTAATTTTCAATTTATTTATTTTATGTATGTATATTTGTTCTTCAGAGTTCACATTTTTTCTGAGCAATGAATTGACATGATTTTTTTCTAATCTGTTGTGATTCTGGGATTTTTCCTCCCTTTTCCAAAAAATAAAATAGGGAGAAAAAATAAAAATAAAAATTGGATCTTGCAAACTTTTCAATCCACCTGTAACATTATACCAAGTTACACAGAATTTTTTCCAAAGAGGACAATGAGGAAGAGGTCCTGCGTGACTGAAATGTTTGTTGTGGGTTTTAAATGCATGGAGCACTTCATTTTTTGCACTTGAATAATAATAGAAGATTGCTAGTATATCTGCATGTAATTTTTTTTTGGATATGCAGCAAACAAATTTCAAATATTGAGTTTCTTACTCTCTTTGGAAGTTTTTTTTTTTTTTTTTTTTTTTTTTTTTCCCTACAACTATATTTTTTATTCACAAATAATTTCTACCCAGCTTGACATAACTACAAGAAATGATATTTACTTATATTTAAATAATAAAAGAAATTAGATCTCATTACAGAAGTTTTCCAGGTCTAGAAATTACACTTTTAAAATTCACTTATATCCACATTTTCCAAAAGTTATTCCAAAAGTTATTTTCCAAAAGAGATGGCTTAATTATTTTAAGCCATCTCAAGGCATTTTGTAAGTTTGATGAGGCCTCCAAGTGTCTCCCTTGCTTGAGAACCACTGCAGATATTTTGGTGTATGTCTACAGGACATGACACCAGCTGGAGATCATGAGCACAATCACACGCTACTACACAGCAAACTGCACAACATAACAATACTTGTATACATGTTCAAATTTTAATCTTAGGTATGAGCAACAGAAATCGTGATGCCTACTATTGATGCTCCTACAACAGGCAGTCCTGCGCAAAAACACACGACTGTTTGAGCCAGATGTTCAGAGCATTCAAACAAACAGCAGCACAGTCTGTTACAGTTTGCATTATTATGAGTCTAAATGTACAAATTTCTTAGGGGTGCTCCGACTGATCGGCTACCGATCACTATCGGCCGATAATTGCTTGGGGATGTTTGATCGGCGGTCTCTAAAAAGGCCGATCTCAAAAAAACGATCTCTAGCTGATGACGCGCCTGCAGTGAGAGGCCGTGGCACGACATGCAGCGCACCGTCTCAGTCTCTGTCTGGCACGGGTGAAATAATTATAATGCTAAAGGTGAGGTACAATACATATGTCTTCATTAAATAACTTGATCATTTGAATTTGAAAACCTTATGTGAGATGTAATTTCACAAACAGCGTGAGAGTGAATCACCGCGCGCGTGCTCTCTCTTTCTCGCTCAAAATGCGCAAACGGCTTCAAATCACATCGCGTCTGCACTATAAGCGAGCTGCACGCTGAACAGTTGAAACAAGAACTGTCACTTACACAATCGAAGCAGGGTCGCGTCGTCAACAAAGTTTATAAATTGCATTTCTTTTTAATTCTTGCCAGTGTTTGAACCATTCAGCGCAGGCGCGCTCTCCTGGAGACCGTGCGCTCATGCACACTCGCAGCGCACACACTTAACGCCAAGTCCACACATCCATTTGCATTGCGTATGCGGTGCGTATTTTTTCGCGCTCATCATAACGGATTAAAGTGTTCACACTGCACGCGGTTTTGGTCCGGCAGTGCGTTCCAGGAGCGATGCGTCTGCAGCAGTGCAGAGATCGTTTCCACTGCACGCGCCGAATTAAAGTGACAGCGCATTGTTTGCAGTAAATATGAACATGGATTGGCACAAAAATGTTGTAATAACACCATAAATGCATTAAAGTCTACTGTGTTTCACAGTCAACATATATGGCTTTTTGGCTAGGTTTAAAGGGAAAGAGCACTTTTAGATAAACAAGGCAATAATAGATGTAACTCGTGGAGGTAGAAAAACGAAGTTCTTTATGAACCGCAAGATTGCTTGTAATAAAGATATAAATGCAAAAGGAAAGGCAGTAGAGCTGACTGTTTCTGTCAATGGTAAGTTTGTGATAAAGTAAGAAAAGTAGTTTAAATGTTTTGCCTCTTGAACAACTTAATATATAAATCTAGAAGTAAATGCAAAAGTAAAAAGCATAGAATAATGTGTTGGTTTGCTTATATTTATTTGTGTTTAAACACGTCTATGAAAGATTGTATTACTGTACTGTGTAAGAAAAATAATCACAATGCTGAAAAAGCATTTTCAGTGACAATGTTTGGATTTGAAATCAAAATAATGGATAAATGTTGTGTTTGTGGTATACAGCCACAGATAAGTTGCGGACTCCTGTGTGAAAGCACAATGAGTCCGTGCTGCTTCTGCACCGCTTACGTACCGCACATGGACTGCATACACTGCAAACGGAGTAGGCCTATGTGTGAACCTGGCATAAAAGGCCACCTCACATACAGCTTACAAAATCAGGCTTGTGCTGTGTGTAAGCTATTACATGATTGTTAAAACAAAAATGCACTGCATGATCAAATATTTAGGTGAGATAAATATATATATTTTTTAAAAATGTCTAAAAAATGCCCCCTCCACCCCTCAAATTAAAAAAATCCCCTCTCACAAGAGTCACCTATGACAGGAATTCATTTTCAGAAATGAAATTCAGGCCCTGAATAAATGTCTAAAAATCCTGATTGGAGTTTCACTATAAATAATTCTACATAATAAAAAGAAGGCTTTAAAAAGATCGGTATTGTGATCGGTATCGGCAGATACTGCTTTCTGTGATCGGCAATCAGCCTGAAAAGTCCTGATCGGAGCACCCCTAAAATTTCTTATACTTTAAAAGACATCTTTGCACAGTAAACTGGGATAATATTTTAAGTTTATTTAAATAATTATTCACGAACGACTCACTTTTTGCAAGATCTGCATCCAGCTTATTTTTATCACATGGACTGTGTCAGCTCAAAGCGTTGTGCCACATTGTTCCTGCCACTACTGTCTTTGTCACTGCAGAAGGCTGAACAGCCTTC
Source organism: Spinibarbus caldwelli (assembly GCA_039654775.1). Taxonomy (NCBI): domain Eukaryota; kingdom Metazoa; phylum Chordata; class Actinopteri; order Cypriniformes; family Cyprinidae; genus Spinibarbus; species Spinibarbus caldwelli. The sequence continues at coordinate 29,061,409 of CM077250.1, read as the reverse complement.
AGTGTGAATAGCCTATGTGTTTCACTAATGAAATCTATTCAGACATAAAGCACGTCAGCACAGACAGAAAGGAATATTCACTGATTTCAAATACATATGAACACATCCACAGTGCTTGAAATGAATGGGTCATTATCGGTTCAAGGGCATCAATAAAATCTGTTCCGTGAGGAAACATCAAGGGAAATCATTCCTTTCAGCATTTAACAGACTCTGACCTCCTTTTCTGAGGATGCTGTGCCGCCATTTGATTATTACACTCTAATACTAGATTTAAAGTGCCTTTGTGCCACAAGAGCATTAATGGCCATCATTAAAAATTACATTCCCAGACAGAAACACAGCAGATGTGTTGTAAATGGTGAGGGATAAAATGAATGAATGGTAAACTGTGAACACGGAAGAATACGAAGGTAATTTTGTTACTTCAGGCAAGACAGTACATGTACTGTACAGCATTTACACTGAGTTCAGCTGATTCGTTTATATATTTTTGTAGGTCAAAACTTGGAAATGAGTCTGCATTTTAGCACTTCTTGGAAATCTTGGAAGACTTGGAGTCTATATTTTTACGATTCAATTCCATTTAGCTTTTGCCAACTGTATTTCAGCTTCAAAATTCATAAATGTTATCATGAACAAATCAGAAACTTCTGTTGGTCACAGAGCTTATTTTCTGCAATAATCCAAAAGCCAATGGAAAATCCTATTAGTTTTTGGTCAAACAAAATACATACTCACTGCAGCACCCTAAATCATGCATAAAAATGAAAAGAGCTTTTAAAAAAAGGCAAGCTCTCAGCTGATTGGTTGGATTTTTTTTTTTTCCTAATAATTATGTCTATACTTTCTTTCAATTAGAAAGTATAGACATAATTATTAGGGAAAAAAAAAAAATCCCTATTTTTGACACAACACTGTATTATTGTGATATTACTGATTTTCAGGTTTGTCCATATCTAACCTCAAATGCAAACAAAATGCAAAATGTGCAAAAAAATTACTTTGTGTAGCAGTAAATTCTTGGTCAGAATAAGATTTAAGTGGATTTTATGCATATATTCTATAGGCTAGGAATAAAAGATTAAGGTTACACTTTATATCAAGTGTCTTTAACGTACCTACAGTATGCAAAATGGAAAAAAAAGAAAAAAAAAAACCTTTTACAAAATGGTAACACTTTATTTTACTGTGTCCTTGTTACTGTACAGTAGTAATAACAGTAAATTATGCATAATTACAAGCAACTAATCCTAACCCTTAATACTATTCTGCACATATTTGTTCAGTTATATTGCAACAAAAACACCTTAAAATGAAGTGCAACCCAAAACACTTTTGCTGTTACGGAGTTGAGATACGAGTAAGGTCTGGGACATGGTTTGTGGTATGGTTAGTTTTAAGGGTGAGTTAAGGGGTAGGGTCAACATAGTAAATATAGATGTAATTACATAAATTAATTACAGCATTATAATTACTATTGATGTGCACTATGACTGCCGTACGCTTGCCTCGCGTTATCATCATTTAATTTTAGGCGGTCATTAAACAGAAGATAAGGAAGAGCATACACTCAACATAAACCAGTGCATAGCTTATTTATTCAGATCGGCTGGAGCAATGCAGAAATGGAAAATCAATCAATAGACTGACAGAAATCTTCATTTTCATATAATGTTAACCAACATATTAAAACACAAGTCAAAAACAACAGGAAAGTTTATCAAGGAATAGCATTAAAACGGCTTTTAAAACTGTACTTCATGTTGGCTATATTGTCTAAAAACAAAACAATGCTTGTTTTACTTACTCAGACCATGTGCATTTGTTCAGTGAATTTTATGTTAACGTGGTCTGGTGAAAGACGGGACTAGAGGCGATTCTGCACTTGAAAAAAAACCCGAGCTCGGCAGGAACTGAAGTCACAGGCACACAGAGAGATAACTACAAGCAAGCAGACAGCTTCGAAAAGAGCCTGGAAATCCCGCACCACCACCGAAGTGGGTCTTCGTTTAGAGGAATAGACGCGTGGATGGGATCGTGGACTGCAGCGGCGGGTTGTAGTGTATGACATGATTGACATTTGCTGGCTTTGGCTAGCCTCCAAGCTAACGCATACGTGCCTGTATTGAATATGATTACGCATTGCTCCAGTAGAGTTATTGTAAGCCAATTTGACATTACACAGTTTATACAAAACTTTTCCGTTTCCTTTTAATTCAAAATAATCCCTACACCTTGCTGGATCTTCACGTGGTCATTTTGAGATCGCCGCAACTGACATGAAGAAAACGCACGTGAGGCCTGAGATAAAAATGTAGTTTCCGCCCAGATACGCTTTTAAAAATATTTTATATTTAAATATTTTGATATCAATTCTTTTTCAAAAGTTTTATTTTAACTTATTTAAAATGTTTTAAATGTAACGTTAAAATGATAGTAATTTGAATGATAAAATCATCATGGTATTTTTTTTTCTCTCGTGTAATCGACTACCATTTAGTCGACTTGACCTGCGCATCCCTAGTAATTACATGCAGGTATTTTAAAAAATATATATATTTGTACAATGTACAAATATGTATGTACACAGTAAGTGCACTGTATCAAATAATTCAATTAAATGTTAGTAAATAGCAGCTAAAGGGCTAGTTTTACTAAAAAGGGCAAATTAGCGCAAAAATGCAATTCCAAAACAGCGCAGATGAGAGGGGAAATTTCTGCGGGTGATTTACTAACAACTGCGCAAATGAAAGAACACAGACGCAACATGTCATTTACATATCGACCTACGCAATATACCAAGCGTGGCGCAAATTATAGCAGTCGCAAATAAAGAATAAAGAAATAAAGAAGCCACAGTACGTTGAAAAGAACCGGAGGCCCAAAAATGAAGGTTTGCTAGAAGTTTTGATGGAGCTGGTATTGCGTGACTCCTAGTTGAGGGATCAAACTTCTCTTTTATTTCCTGAACCAAATTAAAAATAACACGGCTTGCCAAACGATATTTTCAGATAATGTGTTCTTCTGGCATTCCAAATAAATTAATACATGTGGAAAAAAAATCCTCTGCCACGTGCTCCTTGTTCTTTGCGGTGCCTCCTTCTAGCAACAATAATTGCAGCCATTTCAAGCGCAAAATAGTTTGAAATGCTTTTTTTGGGCGTTAAATAATGGCGCAAATGCCAGTCATTTGACGAGCGCAAACGTTAGTAAATGCATTGCGTGATTCATTTGAATACTCTCCTCCCATAAATTTTGCGTCTGAAAGGGAAACTCCTAGAAATGTATATTCAATAAGGTCAGGCGCAAAAATAACTGTCCACGCCTTTTCAGCGCTAATTCTTCACTGCGCATCTTTAGTAAAACCTGACAGTACAATTTTAACACCACAAGACAAAAGCGCAGGCACAAGCTGTTAGTAAAACTAGCCCAAAGACTCTTCACATACAGTGGGTCCCAGAATAGTTGGCTATGTCAATGTGTGTGTTTGTTACCGTCAGGTGGGTTGGAAAAGGGGTTGTATATGATGGTGTCCAGTGTGCAGGGTCCTCTGGATGAGGGTACAGCAGGGAATCCTGGGATCAGACAGGCAAAGATGAGAAGCTGCTCTTCTGCACAGTTACTCTGCAGAGCCTGCAGCCAGAGCAGGAACAGACGCATGCCCTCACAGCGGATCTGCACACACAAACACAACACCACCTCCTGCATTCACACTGATCCACAACAGACGTGTATATCTTCATTTTAAGCTCTGATTCATTAATCGACTCACCTTGAACGAGTTTCCAGTGTGCAAAAGTTTTTTGAGTATAGAACCTATAAAAGAAAAGTGTTTAAAATAACACAATCAATTACTAATTTAATCATTACACTGCTTTGTGATGCATACAACTAAACGTAATTAAAAAGGTTACTATGATGAAGCGATTTGAAGGCTGACACCTGCTGCTGAGAGAGGACTTGCATCACAGTATGAGTCATTTTATATCATGGAACCAGTATAGCTCGTTTTCACTGCATAGTTCTTTTTGCTGGAAATTCAACTCAAAAATGTTTTATATATTACACTACTCAATAATGTAGACTATACTTATAAAAAAAAAAAAAAAAAAATTAAAAAAAAAGGCACACCAGTGTCTACTAATATTTGCTATGGTGTCCCATGTACCTGTATAGAGTGCAAGAGTCTGTTTCCATATGTAAAAATACATAAGAAAATTGATTTTAATGATAATCTATTAAACTTTAAAGACAGACCTACTGTGAGTTGCAAGGTTAATATTTGCTTTTTTTGCATTTTGCTTTTTTTAATAATCACAAAAAGACATAATACAGTCAGTCTTCCTAAATTCTCAAACTAATATTTATATAAAAATGAATATTTTGCAATAAATGATTGTCTCTTTAGACACACTTAACATCAATAGTTTTAGTATTTATGCTTCATTTTAAACTATATTGTTGTTTGCAGCACACCACGTGATTATATTGTCTGCCCCTCACTAAAGCTGTTAAGCTCACAGTCTTGTACCTGTGTTTTTTTTTTTTGTTTGATTTTTAAAATACTTGCTTCAAATGAAAGTTTGTTATGTTGTGATTCACCTTGTAGCCAGTTGGTTTGGTTCACTGCTTATAACTCTTTAACTATGACTTTTTAAAAATCCTAATGGGAAAAATGAATGGGAATAATAGTCCCAGAATCAATGCTGCTGAAAAAATGGGCAAAAACTCTTGGACCCCATTTAGCCTTTTGCAGTTTACTTCAACCAGGAAATGCAAAAAGGATCCAAAATAAAAAAGGCCCACCTGTTGAATTTTATAGTGATGTGCCAGTTGTGGCATTGCTTGGCAATCATAAGCAACACTCAGTCACACAGTATCTACAGTACACTGGAGGATCACATGTGCTGTACCACGACTTGCCTTATAATCAACTGAGGAACTACTTCAACACGGATTGGAACGGGACTGAATCTATTAAAAAGCCAAGCTATGTTTTAACACTTCAGCTGACAGAGAGAGGATTGCAAGTGTAGGGAAATAATTTTGCCCAGCAAAGATATATAGCTGAAAATCAATAACATTAACCTTAGATACTGTTGCATCAATTTTTGCTTGAATTTCCCCTAGGGATCTGTCTGTCTGTCTGTCTGTCTGTCTATCTCTATGCACAGGGCTCTAATTGAGGTTATTGCCTCCTTTGAGGGTCTTCCTGTATGGAAGACTGAAACCACGAGATGCATAATTTCATTTAGCAATTTGCATTTCAAATGAAGCCTCTCATTTGCATTTCTCATTTATTAGCCTCCTGCTCTCACTCTCTCTGTAGCTAATTATTTTCTCTGAGAAAGTATTAAACTAGGTTACACTGACTCTCTCCTGAACCTGCTTTAACAGCAGAAATCATACAGACTGACTCATAAATAATAATGCACAAAGAAATAGTGATACTGTAAGCAATATTGCAATTTCAACAGCTAAACTGGGTGGCATGAACCATATGAGTGTAAAATGAGGTCTAAACAGCACTTACCTATACTGTGAAACTGCCATCGACTGTTGATTTTCTCAGGTAGAAGTTGCAGAATTTTCTGAAAGGAAAAATAAGGACACTGTGATCACATTAAACTAATAGTATAAAATTCAAGAGCTCAATGTCAGTCATTTTTCACTTCATATATAGTATGCAACCAGTAATAGTAAAGTGGTGCAAATAATAAAAAAAAGCCCATGCCAAGTTTCTGTCTCAGGTTTCTCCTTCAATGTAAGTCTACGGTTGCATTGTTCACCAGGACACAACACAAACTCTGATCACAGAGAAGCAAAGCAAACCTTTTATTCATCATTCATGTTATGCCACCCATTAGGGGTGTGTGATATGTATCGTCTACAATAATATCGCAATTGTTGTCACAATGTTGTCACAATGTGGAAGCTGACATTATCAAGTATGTCACTCACTTTGCAAAAAAAACAAACAAAGACAAATCTTGAGATTGTACACTTTCACTTCTTTATGTGGCCTAATAGAATGCAGTAAGAATAACAAAATTCAATATATGAGCCTATATGGGCTTTTGCCTTATATTTATATCTTACGATATAGTTAAGTAACAACTCTTGAGCAAGTGTGCCGTTTTCCTAAATATGAATATGCAAATGCGATACAGATTTTTTACAACAGTTCAGTAAACAAAAAGTTAATACTGCGAGTTACATTTTAGACTTGATTTTTGTCAATGCAAATAGTTCTGAAAAAAGGCACAGCAGAACTGTTGTGCTTCTCAGAACACACAGCTATTTTTTTTTTTGTTCCTGAATTAATGAATGAATGAGTTTTTGAACAAACTGGATGAATGAATTACTCAGTGACTCAATGATTAAGACCTGCCACCACCTACTGCTGGGTTTAGTTTAATATTTAATGTATTATTTGTGTATAATCTTTAAAACATTAATCTCATAGTATTATTTATGCAGTTGTAGTGTAAATGCATCTAAATGCTGGTTTACAGTATGTGCAGCATCTGTAGCACTTCTGCAGTGCAACGGATTTTGTTGATACTTATTGGAAACAGCCTACAGTATCTCATATATACTGTAGATGTTACTGATTTAATGCAAGAATGTGGCATAAAAGATGATGCATGAATTTAATAAGGTTATAAAATCAAAAGTCCTTATGAAGGAAAAACGTCCTTGGAAATCAATTTAAGGCAGCAAATTTTGCCGCTTAAAGAAAAAGCTCATTTATGCTACTGATGTGAACGGACAAACGCATTGAATATAAGCAATGTGAAAATCAGCTGTTCACAACAGGCCAAAAACCAGCCTAGATACCAGCACAAAAACACTCTGCAAAATAGCTTCTAATTATTATTACCACCAAAAAGACACAAAATACTGTTTTTTGACAATACTGTAACACCCAAACTTTGGGGGAGTTTGGGAAGACAAAGGTTCCGCCTACATGCTATTTATTTGAAACAGTCAGCAGAGAAAGATCAACATGCTCCAGCTGTTGAGCCAACTGTGACCTCAATACCACAAGACCCTTTTGACACCATATCATCAATGTCTATTCACAGACAGTTAGACGCGTCCCTGTTGAGTGATACATACAGAGACAAGTGGGTTAAGATTCACTCTAATGGACAACGGTAATGTCATCAGTGGCAGTGCATTATGAGTAATGCCATTATAAGACACTCAACCAAAGAACAGCAACATGGGATCAAGTCTGTCACCGCAAACACATGTCCACAGCTCAAAGAGTGGCATCCATGACTCTCTACAAGAAGAGGACACCATAATGTCACCATAATCTGACGTGTTCCGCGACAGCCGTCACTCATCGTGTCATTCTCATTTACTTCCTGTGTAGATGTGGAACGTGATGACACATGAGTATGAGAGCATTCAAGCACCTCCGTATTGATCTTCAGCGTGTGGAAGGACAGCTCTGGATTACAGCTTGTCATTGTCGTGAGGAAACTGACAAATAACTGGAGCTGATATCCAGTGGCGGGATCTGTTTAAGCCTGCACGGTCGGGGATCGCAGAAGAAGGCTGAGGTTTTAGTAATGCTTCTTGCAGCGGTAACAGAAAGCGCTCCCCTGCCGCGCTGCAGCGGTGTCTGGGACGGCGGATTTGAGATGGGTGGCATGGAGTTTGCGAGCTGCTGCCGGTTGCCAGAGTCTGTGCTAATCTGCCGCAGCTCGCCAAGCATAAGGATGAAGCATTACCGTAGGCTTTTCTGCATCACCATTATCCACACTCGGCGTGCTTACCACATGGTGAGCATGACTGAGAATACACCAGCCATGGAGTGATGGGCCTGAACCCCCTGGGATTTACAGCTCCCACGTGCCACACAACTTCTGAAGCTGCACGTTTGAGAAGAAACACCCGGACATTGCAACACCTGAGAAGTACACCAAAATGTAACACACCACCATTCTGTCTGCAGTACCTGTAGCACCAAGAACAGAATCAGTGGAGTGTTGTTGGGGATGACGTACAGTGGTAGCCAAAATGATTAGAACACTAGTATTTTCACCATCTAAAAAATGGTTTTAAGTCAGTTATTTCTATCTTTTGGTGTAGTGTGTCAGTAGGAAATATCAGTTTACATTTCCAAACATTCATTTTGCCATTAATTGTAATAATCCAGTGAGATTTTTGTTTGCACAAGGAGTCTGACAACAGCCAGTGCTCCACACAGAGATCTGAACTCATCATCTAAATCCAGAAGAACTGTGGCAACGTCTCCAAGATGCTTCAAGAGACCTACCTGCAAAGCTACAGTACTGTTTAAAGTTTAAGGCACTTGTGTAAAAATGCTGTAAAGTGAGGATACTGTCAAAAATAATGTCAGAAATAGATTTTCTTTATCAATTAACTTCTATTAACTAAATTAAATCAACATTTGGTGTGAGCATCCTTTGCGTTTAAAGCAGCTTTTGCCCTCGGTGCACTTGAGCATAATTTTTCAGGGAGATTTGCAGGTAGGTTTCTTGAAGCATCTTGGAGACGTTGCCCCAGTTCTTCTGGATTTAGTCTGTCTCAGTTTGTTCCAAACAGACTGGATGATGATCAGATCAGATCTCTGTGTGGAGCACTGGCTGTTGTCAGACAAAAATATCACTGGATTATTACAATTAATGGCAAAATGAATGTTTGGAAATGTAAACTGATATTTCCCACTAACACACTACAGCAAAAGATAGAAATACTAGCTGGTGAAAATACTAGTGTTCTAATAATTTTGGCCAACACTGTATTTTTGTGGGCCAAAACCAGAATTGAATTTGTAGGCCAAAACCCGAAGTGAATTTTGTACTTTAGGACTATCAGATCCATCGTCTCAAATTTTTTTTTTTTTTTGAACAGGTTTTTGGTTAAATGTCTGAAATAAAGTGCTTAAGCTCAAAATATATATTTTTTTATTCTGATACACAAAATTCTTCAGTAAAACCACGTTATGATTTTTTGCAAACTTCCAGGTTGGCCAAATACTGCAGCACTCAACACAGTGTCCGCTGATATGAGGCTGCTTTCAAACACTCCTGTGCATATTTGTTTGTGCTCTGAGAAGCGTCAATGGTTTGATTTACACCGTGTTTTTTGCTGATTGCTGTTACCAATCACAGGCATATCTGTTAAGTGCATGAACACAATGGCCAATCAGAGGGGTTTCTGTACACTGGAGGATGCTCTCATTATTACCAACAGTGTAAATGCAATGTAAATAAGAGACTCATTATTCAGTGTAGGAAGCTTCTGATTATGACGGGAGTTTTTGTGAGCACAGAGCTCAGGCTGAAACCAAAGTGAGTGGGAGCTTCAGTGATTATAAACGAACATACTCTTTGCTAGATGTCTTAATTACTTACTGTATGTTTGAATAAATCTGTTATGTAAACACGTCTTTAAGACACCCACAGTGTAAGTTATCATATTTCCACAATGAATTAAAGCAGAAGCATAATAATTATATCATTAGACTATCCCTTTTCGTCAGTCTAATAAACACAAAAATGTGTTGCTGTGTCAAAGCACCATTCAATGAGCAACTGAAATGTCCGAATAAATGTTTTTGTTTGAATGTTGATTAATATATACGAATATATGAAAATAAATATATGTAAATAAATAGTTAATAGTAATAAACTGAATTTAATAGTTTGGGCTCTGATGTAAATTTTTTACCTCTAATAGTCATGTATCAAGTAAGTGGGTTTTCTGTATAGTTTACAGCATTTGAAAAAAAAAAAAAGAAAATCCATAAAAAAAAAAAATTAAAAAATATATATCGTTTTTGTTCTAGAGAAGTCATATACAGTGGGTACGGAAAGTATTCAGACCCCCTTAAATTTTTCACTCTTTGTTATATTGCAGCCATTTGCTAAAATCATGTAAGCTCATTTTTTTTTCCCTCATTAATCTACACACAGCACCCCATATTGACAGAAAAACACAGAATTGTTGACATTTTTGCAGATTTATTCAAAAAGAAAAACTGAAATATCACATGGTCCTAAGTATTCAGACCCTTTGCTGTGACACTCATATATTTAACTCAGGTGCTGTCCATTTCTTCTGATCATCCTTGAGATAGTTCTACACCTTCATTTGAGTCCAGCTGTGTTTGATTATACTGATTGGACTTGATTAGGAAAGCCACACACCTGTCTATATAAGACCTTACAGCTTACAGTGCATGTCAGAGCAAATGAGAATCATGAGGTCAAAGGAACTGCCTGAAGAGCTCAGAGACAGAATTGTGGCAAGGCACAGATCTGGCCAAGGTTACAAAAAAATTTCTGCTGCACTTAAGGTTACTAAGAGCACAGTGGCCTCCATAATCCTTAAATGGAAGACATTTGGGACGACCAGAACCCTTCCTAGAGCTGGCCGTCCGGCCAAACAGCTATCGGGGGAGAAGAGCCTTGGTGAGAGAGGTAAAGAAGAACCCAAAGATCACTGTGGCTGAGCTCCAGAGATGCAGTCGGGAGATGGGAGAAAGTTGTAGAAAGTCAACCATCACTGCAGCCCTCCACCAGTCGGGGCTTTTGGCAGAGTGGCCCGACGGAAGCCTCTCCTCAGTGCAAGACACATGAAAGCCCGCATGAACGACTCCAAGATGGTGAGAAATAAGATTCTCTGGTCTGATGAGACCAAGATAGAACTTTTTGGCCTTAATTCTAAGCAGTATGTGTGGAGAAAACCAGGCACTGCTCATCACCTGTCCAATACAGTCCCAACAGTGAAGTATGGTGGTGGCAGCATCATGCTGTGGGGGTGTTTTTCAGCTGCAGGGACAGGACGACTGGTTGCAATCGAGGGAAAGATGAATGCGGCCAAGTACAGGGATATCCTGGACGAAAACCTTCTCCAGAGTGCTCAGGACCTCAGACTGGGCCGAAGGTTTACCTTCCAACAAGACAATGACCCTAAGCACACAGCTAAAATAATGAAGGAGTGGCTTCACAACAACTCCGTGACTGTTTTTGAATGGCCCAGCCAGAGCCCTGACTTAAACCCAATTGAGCATCTCTGGAGAGACCTAAAAATGGATGTCCACCAACGTTTACCATCCAACCTGACAGAACTGGAGAGGATCTGCAAGGAGGAATGGCAGAGGATCCCCAAATCCAGGTGTGAAAAACTTGTTGCATCTTTCCCAAAAAGACTCATGGCTGTATTAGATCAAAAGGGTGCTTCTACTAAATACTGAGCAAAGGGTCTGAATACTTAGGACCATGTGATATTTCAGTTTTTCTTTTTTAATAAATCTGCAAAAATGTCAACAATTCTGTATTTTTCTGTCAATATGGGGTGCTGTGTGTACATTAATGAGGAAAAAAAAAATGAACAAATGATTTTAGCAAATGGCTGCAATATAACAAAGAGTGAAAAATTTAAGGGGGTCTGAATAATTTCCGTACCCACTGTATGTTTTGGATCAGTACATTTTCATTTTTCAGTGACCTGTTTACGACCAACTAGTTGTGTAAACACACACAATCCACAGACTTGCTGAATTTTGATAAGCTTTAGTTTTATATATCCCAAGCGCACAGAAATCAAAGATGGGTTATAAGTTCAAGCAAGTCAAAGTCCATCAATATAAAACTTAATGGCATGGAAAAGTCAGTCATATGATACAAGGACCAGCAAGCACTCTGACAAACATCCAGGAAGGTTAGAGATCACAGTCTGTAAGCACATGGTTTGTACATGATGTTCAATCTCATAATTTTATGATAAGAATTTAGCCCTCAAGGCACAACATATGAAACACTGCAAATGCACTGCTGTAAAGAAAACCCTCAAGACTCAACAAAAAATACATATGTTAGAGATAATGGAAGATAGCATCTGATATTTTTAATCTTCTTCTTCTTCATATAACTGATATTATTTTAAAGAGAAAAATGGTTAATTTAGGAGTTTGTCTTTTGGGTTTGAAATCAACATCGAGTCAATGTCACACGGTGCCATGCAGAAACCCGGGTCACAGGTGTCTTTTTGCATGGCCCGGATTCTGACAGAGCAATAGACTTTCAAACAATGACACACTGACATGTTTGTGTGCAACAAACACTTAATCAGTGAGATATTTATGGAGAAGTTTTGCTACCAGATGTACTACTAAATATAAAATCCTTACAAATCATTACATAATTTGATGTATATAACATTGAGTGCATTTAACTTTTAACTATATTACAAAACAAATATATTTTGCATAATGAAAACCACCCTCAATTCTCATTTTAAATTAATGAGGAAAAAATGTGTCCCGACAGGATGACTGTAATTATTGTATTATATGCAGCACACTTTACTACTTTTAAGGTGTTTGTGTGTGTGTGTGTATGAATGAATGAATGAATGAATAAATAAATAAATATTTTTTATGCATCATGTAAGTATTTGTTGTATTTCTTTAATTTATGCAAATTTTAAATGAATAAATAAAATAAAATAAAATAAAATAAAATAAAATAAAATAAAAGGAAGAAAGAATGTGTCAAGACAGGATGATTATCATTACTGAAATAAATGTACTACATTTTATCAAATTCCATTCATAAATCAGTCTAACAGCTTGCTGAATCTGAATGTTTACTGAATTAATATCTGATTCAGGTTCATGAGCAGGTAACAATATATGTTAAAGCAAAAGTTTTATTGTTAAAATGTTACAAAAAAAAAAAAAGTCACTGCCATATAAAACGTGTATAAAAAAATACATGGTCCAATATTAGTTATTTCAGAGTCTCACTTTTTCTTTTTCTTAGAAAGTGTCTATTTATAATATGAAATGAAATCAACACTGGTCAATCTTACATGGCAAAAACTATAGATCCAGAAGGCAATATCTATGAGAGTGCGTTCAACAAACACAACATTTGCCCAGTTATGACGGTACAGGCAACTGAATGATCTGATTGACTTAATGGTTTAATATTTTGGATAATGTGTCAATAAAAACCTACAGTATGAATAAATAGCATAATGAAGTTCAACCAAATCAACATCTTGTTTAAAAAGAACCAAAATTTTAGAAAACATCATTGCAATACCTAAACACTCCAGAAGAGGGAAGCAACTCAATACAAATCACTCCAATTCAGCAAACGTTTCAATATTTGCACCACTCCAAAACAAGGACTGTCAGAGAGAGACGGGAATAGAGGAACCGGACGTGGCAGTATTTCTCAGTCACCAACTGAAAACAGTATATTGACAATATATTAAGGCCGTAATGTCACATTTTGCCAACCAGTGTCACATATTCAAGCATTTTTGTTAAGTTCCTGCTTTTATTGTATCTATTACTTTTCCATCAAATCACAAAACAAAATGCAAACAAATACATCACAACTCCTGAGACATAACCGACCAATGCGAAGACTTAATTCTAGTTTCTTTAAATTAAATTTTAAATTAAATTAAATGAAAAACAAATAAACAAATAAGTACATATTTAAGTCAGTTATATTAGGTTAGCAGTAGTGTTGGGCGATATGCTCAATTTTCATACCGCCCAATCGTCAGCCTGTGAGATCGCAGATACACGATATTATTGTGTTAATTTATTTATTTACTTAGTTTCATTGCCAGGAGTGAACCAACTCCAGCGTAAGGCTAAAAGCAGCCTAATGTTTTTAATATGACTGAATTTGTATTTCAGTAACATCGTACGTTACTAATTATACTGCTTACATTTCCTCAGTTATTCAAAAAGCAGCTACAGAAAACGAGCAAAGAACATTAGGCTACATTATCAAAGAACATCATCACAAGCTCAGTCTAGCGCAAGTTTATGCACTTTAAAAACACTCCCGTTATAATTAGTAAATCTACACTGTAAGTACATGCATCTGCACTTTGTTGTTTATGGTGAGAGAATTCGCGAGTCAGAATTTAGTCAGCGCGCGCTGAACCACGGAACTCCGCTGTTTCAAGCGATTTCTCATCTGAACGCCTCTGATTGGCCATTGCATTCATAAGCTCAGCATAATCATGTGTGATTGGTTATAATAACGTGCAACACCGTAAAAATGTGGAAAAAGAAATAATGCAACAAATAAGCCCTAATATTAATTAGATAGTATTACTGCCCTGATGATAATAATAATAATAATAATAATCTTGCTATTGTCAAAGGCATCAGCCACAGGCGATATCTCTGACTATCGTCGATACACGATACAATCGTCTATCGGCACAACACAGTTGGCAGCTCCGCTTCCGAAGATGCACGACTTCAGGGAGACTCTAGCTGAACAGACACGTCTTTAGCAGAAATGAGCTTTCTAGTGAAAGTAAAGGTCTCTAGTTAATGAAATTGTTAATGAAATGAAATGATTAATGATATATATATATTTTTTTTTTATTATTGTTCAATTTAATTTTATTAGTTTCATACATATTCTATCCATATACAGTATTTTGTTTTAACGGAACAAATAATTTTAAGCTTTACAGGGTTTTACATGGTTTTTTGATTCTTTTGTAGTGTGGGTATGATGAAGTGTACTAAAAACAGACATTTTTACATGTGTACTCCAAATGAGCTCACAAGTTTGTTTATACATAAAGAAATTCATTTATTCATCCACTCCACGCAAGACAAAGTTCACTACTTTTTCTCACCGCTGTTTTCTGAGTTTTAGGGGACAATTACTCTGAGTCGCCCCCTGTTGTTTCAAAGAATGTTACAACAGCGAGCGCGACAAGTATACACGCCTCGTCCATTTGGGGAGGTGCGTGCGCAGTCAGCGGAGGCTTGCGCTGCGGAGCCAGGCGAAAGTAAAAATCCCGCTTTAAACAGCATTAACACTGTGTGAATAAATATTCTGTTTATAGTATATGTGTTATACAGTATTCTGATCGATTCAGCGCAATGCTTCCTCTAGGATTTTTTTCAGCTGTGGTGGCAGGACTATTTCCCTTCCACCTGGTGGTTAAACATCCCCACCCGAGAATCACATGCACTCAAACTCAGAATTGAACTAAAAAAGACAAGTAATCAGTAAGTTATAAAATCAGAACAAATAAATAAATGACAAGCAATAGCACAAACAAAAAACAATAACAAGATACAAATGAAATTAACAAGTTTTACAGGTAGGTCGTCTAACAACAATATTTAGGTACAGAATTACTACAGAAACTGAACTCAGCTGTAAAAAAAAATAAATAAATAAAATAAAATAAAAAAAACTGAATTCAACAGTAAAATAACAATGGATAGTCTTCACTGCATCAATAGTAATGTCACAGACAGAAGCAGGCTTATTTAGGTTGCTGTCTCTTTAAGACCTCAGGCACGGATCTAATACTGTTACATGTGCGTTTTGCTTCTCAACGGTCTACATTTACTTAATAGCCTATATACTACTATGTTTAATAAACCAACTGTGTTTATGTGAGTACTCCCCAAGATAGGCATTTTGACATAATTTTGTATTTGGCCATTTATGCGCAAAAAGGTGCAAAACATAACTCAATTCTGTAGTGGTGCTTCGGGTGTGGGCGCACAGAAAACGGTCTATAAGAGAGCGTGCAAACTGTATTATGTTTTGCACCTCATTGAGCATAAACGGCCAGATGCATACAAAATCGTCAAAATGCTCATCTTCATGTCTTTTTGCGCTTGAATGGCTTAAAGTCACTTGAATGTTTACATTGGCAAGACTTAAAAGCATGGGCAAATGATACATTCGTCATTCATCAAAACATTCATTGCGTTATAAGCGCAGAACGTGCGGGAATAAGAATTCAGCTCTTGCTCGGTCTCCTCCACTAATTCCTCAACAGTGAATGTGAGTGGCATCATTATGATGTCAGTGAGAAGCTGCAGCGGTGGCGGAGATGGTTTTTTTTGGTGTGGCGGCCCACCACGGTAGAATGAATGTAGCGGAAACACTGTGATTGATTGATTGATTGATTGACTGATTAATTGAATCAAACCAATTTAAGTATTTGACATAAGAGACAACAACAGATTTAACTGGGCAACTTAAAAAAAAAAAAAAAAAGATTCCAGGGGGCAAATATTGCTGCTTAATGACCCTGGTATCCATAAGTGATACTTGGTGTTTGATTGCTGATCCATGAATTTATTCCCTTTATAATCATGATTTACAATCCAGACATAATCTCCAGATCAGCAGATCACATGGACAATTTATCCAAACAGTAAAACGATCACATTCAACTGTGCATAACCAATATGGGTGACATCACATCCACCACCACTGTGCTAATGTTATTAAAATGCACCTCCTTAATATATTTGAATAACGTAGTAACACATTTTCATAAAAGCAACAAGGCACTCAAGGGTGTAATCCTTTAGCCATCACAATACAGCACAGAGCTTAAATACCACAAACCCAAAATTATATAAAAATCCAACACAACAGGAGAGAGCATCAAAAAACTGAGAACCTACAAAAACTCCCAATCAGACAGGTGGATCTGGGGTTTTTTTTGTTTTTTTTTTGAGAATCACAGGGTTACTTAAGGTCATTTAGATTGACAAGCAGAGAGGAAGTGAGTGATATGTGAGAGAGAGAGAGAGAGAGAGAGAGAGAGAGAGAGAGAGAGAGAGAGAGAGAGAGAGAGAGAGATTACAGCTCCTTGTTCTCTTATTTATGACCTTTTTGGTCCATTTGCATACTGATGCATTCTAATGGGCCTAAATTGACATCAATGATGGCCAATCGGCTCTGGTCATGAGAAAACGGGCACGAGTACAAATGGATTGCTCACTAGCAAAACCCTTTTCATACTCTAATAGCATTTGCTACAGGGGTTATCATATTAACACGCTCTCATCGTATTAGGGCTGTGCTGATTCAGTCATATATTGATAGATTATTTCTCTCATGATACTGCACCAATACTTCAGACTTTTGTGGTCATTCATATCACCTATCGACATTTTTCAGGCTACGTGCACACAGTGTTGGGGACTAACAACCAGATCATCTCAAGTAAAGTTCTGTGCAGTTGGTCTAAATTCACTCAATTTTCTAAGTTACATATCTTGTCTTGTTGTGAACACATTATTGGCGCACAATTGATCTAAGCCAAGTAAGTTATTGAGTGTGGCTGCCACTCTCTTTCATAACCTAACTGTTTATGAACATAACCATATTTAACATTCAGCCACAACCGTATTTTGCAGGGCAGTCAGAGGTGCCTTCATGAGGCTCCACGCCGGATAAAAGTAGAAGAACATGTCCATCAGCAAAGTGCCCCTTATTCACTAGAGACTCAGCAGTCAGCAAAAAAGCCAAGCTGAGGGACAGCACTGGCCCAGGGTCAGAGCAGTCAGATGGGCTTCAGGAAGGAGGCACAGGACGTGAGATCAGTGATTCAGGGATCAGAGGTCTGACGATGCTGTGGAGTGACTGACAGAAGGGCCTGAGACCACAGCGTACAGGAAAAGCAGGTCAGGGAATCCAACAAGTTTCTCACTGACGCTCTACAACAAACATTCTCCTCTAAGCAAGAGATCACATTTAGGCCACGTTCCCACAGCAGCAGAATACGGTTGTCAGTCCTGTATTTGAGTCCTTAATACGGTTACGTTCACACACAGGTCGGTTATTTACGGGTGTGACAACCACATTCTGTAACCGAACTCACACCTGTAAATCTTCAGGACTCACAACCGCATTCTCGGATCACACGTGCTGTGTGAACCGAACAGGACTGGACAACTAGTTGTCTGTCACGTCATACAGCACGAGAGAGCTGCTCTGCCGCACAAACGCGCATCTACCGTGTGTTTCGGTGTTTTCGGTAACTTACAGTGACGGAGAAATGAGCTGCGTGTCATCTGAAATTTTTAGATCCCGTCAGTTTTCCACGGGAACCGCTCCCGTCAGTTTTGTGTTCTGCGCGCGTCCGCGTGATTCAAATGCTCCGCTCTCCACCCAAATTTAAAAGCTGCTGTCGGTTAATGAAGATTTGACGAATGAACTCGCGGCTCGATTGGACTCTTGTCATGTCAGAAAGTGATAAGACTTTCAGTTTTATGGATGGCGCCATCTTTGATTTTACTTCGGACACTGTCACTATGGTTACTGGTAAGAAATACGGGCTTGACTCCCGTTGCACGTTCATACAGAGAGTATTACAAACACAACTGTAAGCTGCTGTGTGAACGAGACATTTCGAGACTCACACCTGTAAAGAAAATGCGGTTGTCAATCCCAAAAACTGACAGTGTGAACGTAGCCATAGGTTATTCTCTGTGCACTCTGTAAGATGTGTTTCTTTAGATTAAAATAAGACTTGTTAAACTGTGTCAATGACACCAAGCATCATTGATTCTGACAAATGCTGCAACTTACAATAATTGTTTAATTTTAGGGATGCACCCAAATGAAAATTCTTGGCCGAAGCCAAACAAAATGAAACACTGGGCTGAAGGCCGAATACCGAACACGTTTTTTTTTCAAAAAGTTTTCCCATACATTTTGCCATTTTTTTTAACCATTACATCAATTAAATAGCCAAAATGTGCTTTTCACTGTTTTGTCTTGCTTTTCAAAGAAAAAATCAGTAATAAAACAACAATTTAAAAATATTTACTTAACACTGAACATTTTTTTTTAACATTCTAGCAGACACTATACCAACAAAGCACAATGTAACTTAAAATTAATAAGTTAGTAAAATATATATATATTTTTTGGCCATTAGTATATATATATTTTTTTTCATTAGCTAACATTTTGGGATGATCTGAATCTAGCCATAAAAATCTCAGATTTCATTCAGCTCTTAAGAGAACCGTTTGGGTAGGACCGCTTTAAGAGGAGATGGAAACGCCATGCAAATGTGTCTTGTTTGCGACAACCAGCTCCCTCCTGCCATAAGAGGCTCTTTGTTTGTTTGTTTGTGTGTGTGTGTGTGTGTGTGTGTGTGGCACCTGCGAGTGGGAGATGGGTCTGTGGGCAGCTCACAGTGAGCTGCAGGCGGAGAGGAATCTGCCATTATGTGCCCATCTGGATGCCAAAGGAACTGCCTTAAGCTAATGACTATCAAGGGTGATAACAGTGCTCTCATTCATCATCCAAGGAGCTTCATGAGCAGCCAGGATCAGTGTGCGCTGGAGACAAAAGAATGCTCGAGTTAACTAGAGACCGTAGTGGCTGTATTGAGTCCGGAAGAAAGGGCGAGAAAGTTGATCTGTTTATTGTGCAGTGCTGCAATGCATAACAATGCCAGATGAAATGCAGCCATGCCCCGATTTCACTGCACATGGAATAACAGCAACACCATGTCCTAATTGTGTTTTTAGCATCACTTTATTTGTCTGTCCACACTGAAAGCTGAAATGCTGTGTGATTCAGATACAAAAGATATTTTCAATATAGAGCTGTGATTTGTGTGACTAAGCGTATGTGATCCAGAGTAAAGAGCAACAGAAACAAACCAAGCTACCATCAAAATGCCTTGGCTTGCACAGCTTTGGTTAAAGGGATAGTTCACCCAAAAATTAAAATTATGTCATTAATTATTCACCCTCGTGTTGTTCCAAGCCCGAAAGACCTTCTTTCATCTTCGGAACACAATTGAAGATACTTTTGTTGAAATATGAGGGCTTTCTGACCCTCCCACAGACAGAAAGGGAACTACCACAAGTGACGCAGTAGAGACAAAAATGTGAAATAAAGTCGTTATTTTTGTGTCCTTTGTGAAAAAAAAAGGTATTCTCGTAGCTTCGTAACATTATGGTTGAACCACTGATGTCACATGGACTACTTTGTCAATCATCTTGGTACTTTTCTGTGCCTTGACCGTGGTAGTTCCCTTGCTGTCTATGGGAGGGTCAGAGAGCTCTCAGATTTCATCAAAAATATCTTAAATTGTGTTCCAAAGATGAAAGAAGGTCTTACGGGTTTGGAACAACACGAGGGTGAGTGATTAACGATAGAATTTTCATTTTTGGGTGAACTATCCCTTTAAAGGTGTGCTGGCACAGACATATTGAAAAATCTAGAGATCACCAATTGCTGTAAACAATGGCAATCGTCAATCGTTTCTGTGTCCATGTTGCTTTAAATCGCTACCACAGGTCACGTTGTATCTGATACTGTATATTGTGAATAAGCCTGGTTTAGACTGTATATATAAATTTTTGTTGTCTGTTTTAAATTTGCATCTGAAGTGTCCCGCACTGTGCAGCATGCAGCCTCACGTGTCAAAACAAACAGCACGAGGCTTCAGAGATTCTGCCTCTAGAGGCTGCTCTTGTACTGAATAAAGACAGTGGGATCCTTTCAGCCGAAAACTATCAAAATTGATTTTTGCTGTGCTGCCAATTAATTGGTAAACCAGGGCTCTATGCTTAATTTTCTTTTAAGAAACACTTGTGCTCTTAATTAAAAAAAACAATTAGAAGCACAGTGAAAAAAAAATTCACGAGCACTTTCTGATTAATATTATGAGGTGATGTTTGACTCCTTAAAAGTGATTTACAGGGGCTTTTTTTTACCTTTGTAATGACATTTTGTTCTAACAATACTAAAAGTATCATCTTTTATGTCAAATTCAAAAATGTATATTTATAAGTTTATTCAAAATTTCTAATTAAAACGATAGAATAAGAAGAATAAGCTACAGATCAAATGTAATCAGTATTTACAAAATTCATTTGCACTATACAGAGGTGGCAAAGAAGAACACAAAAGTGGCATGTAGGTATATTTACAGACCTTTAATGAAGATCAGATGTGGGATGATTGCAACTGAATTCATCAATGTGTTGAGATGAATGTTTTAAATATACAATTTTGAATACTGAAATATTAAATGATTTACTTTAATAATAAAATTATTATTTCTATTTAATAATAGTAATATTAAATGGTACTTAAAAATGAAACTAAAACTGCCAGTAGGTGGTGACAACTACATCACTAGATTTATTTAAAAATGCACGTTCATTCATAAACGAAACACTGCTGTTTGCTCAGCTGTGACTTTATTGAAACTATTTTTGCTGGTGAAACTGAGCAAAATCAGGCAATAGTGTTGTAGTCAGGCAATGCAAGTCACTTAATATTAACTTCTTGTTTATTGAACTGTTATATTAAATTAATATCACGTTTGCAAACTCCCTTGCGACCTCACTAAGGCCCATTATAATTAACAAAGCTCTCTTCACTGCACAATGAATCTCTTATTCACATCGTTTACACTTTGTTTGTTATAATGAGAGGATTCGTGAGCTTGCATAACTCAGCACTGAACAAAACTCCGGTGTTTTGAGCAGTGAGTGAATTCTAGTGATGGGCAGTATAACAGCTCATAATGAATACCGGTGACTATTTTTGTTATACCGCAATACCGGTGTATGTTGCTTAAACAATATTCGGAAGGTGGCACGACATTGTTTGAGAGGGGTCCCTTTTCACTGTTGCACTGTGGTGAGGGCACAGCTATGTGTGTTACTAAGTGTGACGGTGAAAATGGACAACCCTCTAAAATGTGACTAAATCTTCACTCTGGGTGACTAAATGATGTCTAATATTAGCCACTGGCTAATAAATTCTCAGGTTTTACTCGCCAGTGTGTGAGTTAGAGGCTAAGTATAAGTTTTACTTGCCAAACACACTGACTGAGTGCTTCAGAGTTTCACTCTCCATCAAGCAATCTGTGCTATTTTTCAGTTTATCTCAATGGATGCGCAGTGTTACCTCTATTTGGGAGTACCACAAACTCTAGTGTGAAGGCGCATGACTCACCGTCGCTTTTTCTCACATACGTAAATAGAGAGAGAGAGAGAGAGAGAGAGAGAGAGTCTTACATACCATGCAGAATTGATGCACTACATGTAAATGATATTCTTTGTTGCATTTTCCTGTCAAAATAACAGCGTTCCTTTGGAAATCTTCAGCTTTTAAGATCTGCCAGGTTCTCCAGTAGTGGGCGGAACTAAAACGGCAATGGCTGGTACTCACCTATTATTGTCCCTGTTTTGATTTCAGCAAATCAATTCGAGCAAACGCAGGCAACGTGATTAATATTCATGAACCCAGCACCTCATTAATCATTAATGCTTTTTATATTGTTATTAGTAGTAGAACTTGTAGTAGTATTGTCATCTTATAAGTTAAGGGTTGGGCCTACTTTCTCTCGCAGTTATATCATTGGGTAATTATACTGTATATAAATTGCGGGCATCAGGAAGCCGATATTATGCCTGGCAATGAAACTGCTTTTGAATGCACGATCGCTTTTTAGTTTCACTTTCAAGATTTGCAATCACACGTACTCTGTTTATACTATGGAGCGTCAGTACTTACCACACATTTTACAAGATTAGATGTTTGTCAGTGGTGCTCAGGATCTGCAAATCATTCGCCATCATCCTCAGTCATCTCTCCTTACTCTGTTTATGTGGTAAGTGAAATTTTGTACTGTAATGTAACAGGCAACCATTAGCAATCATTATTTGCTTTCCGTGCCATTGTGAATATGGATTCACGCTTCGGACACACCCCCTAACGTCATCATCCATCGCGATGTTTCACTGTAGACATCGTCCGATGCCAATTTTGTAGACATTGGCCAACCCTATTATTAGTATTACTTTTAGTTTTTTTTTTTTTTTGTCCTTTTTTCTTTTTTTATAGAGACACTAAATGACAAACAATATTTTCAGTTAACATTTTTTCAAAAATTTTGAACTCAATCTACTGCAGTATTTCCTCTCTCAATCAGTAGAAAATGTGGTTAACGCCCGGTCATGCATGAAAAAAAAAAAAAATAAAAAAAAATAAATAAATAAAAAAATAAACATCTAATACCATAAAACTGGTATCATTTTGAAAAATACTGTTATATAAATTTTTGGTCATACCGCCCAGCACTAGTGGATTCTGATTAACATTGCGTTCACGGAATCAACAGATATTTCTGTGATACATACTCAACGATGCAAAAACACTTTGCAAGTAGAAACCTTTAAAGCTCCCCTGAGCACAAGCACAAATACGCTGATCGCATCAGTTACACTGGCGCTCCTAACTATGTTTTTCATAGTCGCACGCAATAGTTTTCTGTCGCAAGTGGTCGCACTATAGAGCCCAGTAAACCTCTAGTTCAATACACTGAAATATATGTAAAATTCAAGTTTACTTAATTTATGTTGAGACTAGGGATGTGCGCTATGACTATTTTGACAGTTGTTTAAACTGAAGTTTTGTATCCGACTAGTAGACTAGTCTAAAAGCTAGAAACCTCCAAAAAATGGCAAAAGAAAAAAACCTGTGTGTGTGTCTATTTAACAGCCTACACCTGAAATACTTAATCTTTGAATCACACTGTTAAATCCCTCAATGAATTCTGCTAAAAATAGGTCACGATTATGCCGTACGCTTGCCTCGCGTTATCATCATTTAATTTTAGGCAGTCATTAAACAGAAAAAAAGGAAGAGACTCAATATAAACCAGTGCATAGCCTATTTATTCAGATCGGCTGGATCAATGCAGTAATGGAAAATCAATCAATAGACTGACAGAATTCTTCATTTTCATATAACGTTAGCCAACATATTAAAACACTTCAAAAACAATAGGAAAGTTTATCAAGGAACAGCATTAAAACGGCTTTTAAAACTGTACTTCATGTTGGCTATATTGTCTAAAAACAAAACAATGCTTGTTTTACTTAGACCATGCGCATTTGTTCAGTGAATTTTATGTTAACGTGGTCTGGTGAAAGACGGGACTAGAGGCAATTCTGCACTTGAAAAAAAAAAAATGCGCTCGGCAGGAACTGAAGTCACAGGCACACAGAGAGATAACTACAAGCAAGCAGACAGCTTCGAAAAGAGCCTGGAAATCCCGCACCACCACCGAAGTGGGTCTTCGTTTAGAGGAATAGACGCGCGGATGGGATCGTGGACTGCAGCGGCGGGTTGTAGTGTATGACATGAATGACATTTGCTGGCTTTGGCTAGCCTCCAAGCTAATGCATATGTGCCTGTATTGAATATGATTACGCATCGCTCCAGTAGAGTTATTGTATGCCAATTTGACATTACACAGTTTATACAAAACTTTTCAGTTTCCTTCTAATTCAAAATAATTCCACACCTTGCTGGTCTTTCGTGTGGTCTTGAGCTCGCCGCAACTGACATGAAGAAAACGCACGCGAGGTCTGAGGTAAAAATGTAGTTTCCGCCCAGATACGTTTTTAAAAATATTTATATGTTTAAATTACTACATGACTACATGAATCTTTTTTGTTGCATTAACTCATACTGGGTGGTGGATTGTTATTTCCCAGCATGATCTAAATAGGGCTGGATCAGCAGAGCAAATGACAAAATCAAGTGCTATTTTATGTGCTTTTGAGTTAAGGGGAAAGACCTTTGTTTTTAATGTTCGATTTTAATTCAGTTAATGTTTATTTAGTTTCAGGTAACAAAAATGTGTTTCATGGTTTTAGTATGATAATACCCTGGTGCTGTGTTATCAAACATGATCTTCAGCTTACACGTTAACAAGACACAAACAAGAGTTCACTACATATTCGCACACAGGAGAATGCGGTATTAATCCACAACTGTGCTAGATGTCTCGATGTTGCCAGACACAAAGAGAGAGGCACAGAGGAGGAGGAGAACAATACCAGCCCCCCACACCCCCTGCCTGACAGCAGCCCGAGCGATCATCTCTCCTCTGCCGACCCATAAAAAAGGGGGTCAGACACCCACCACATTTAGGTGTTTTCCGTAATCCCTTCCAGCACGGTCACAACACAAAACAGCAGCCATGACAGGACGGGCTGCGACACAAGACGAGGGACGAGGGAGGAATGAGGATGTGCTGGTGGAGACGGGCCTGTGTAAGATGGAGGTTGTGAAGCTTTCATGCTGCATTAACAGTGTGGTGCTGCCACAGCGTGAGTCTACTAATGGCTCCTCTTCTGCTGTCGCTGCACACAGGCGCTCTGTCACACAGCCGCAGCACACTGATGCCAACGTGAAAAGCTTGCGAGAAATTTTCAAGCTAATGAGACGTTTGATTTGAGCACAAAGTCCACTCTTCTCATTTAATGTCAAGAAAAAATGCACATCTTCATAAGTCAGCCATGATTAGATATTTCAAGGTTTGTAGCGGACATTTTTGTTGGCTTACCACTTATCCTGTAAGAATATTAAACTTATATTACACAAAAATATAGCACTTTTACATATTTCATTTTATCCAAATAGGTAATATTAAAAAAAAAAAAAAAATCTTTGCATTTTATTTTTAAGGTGAAGTTTATGTTTGTTTTATGTATATTTGTTTCAGATTTAACAATTATAGTGAAAGCATGAGCTCAGGAATCATCAGAACATTTCCATCTAATACAAGCATGACATGTACAACTGGTATTTTAAAAACACCCTCAATTAGGAGTAAATAGTTAAATGTATGCACAATTGGCTCAGACTATGAAGTGGTTGAACCTTTTTTACACCATCAAACCATCTACAGACACCCTCACCAACCCAAATATGATGAGAGAGAATTTGCTTGCTTGTCCAAAATAGGATGCCAGCGATGCCAATATAATCTTTCTATTTAATTTTTCAACTGAATATTTGAATTTGAATATCACTTATCATCTGTGCCACTACTATAGAAGAGCTGACAATTCTCTCTCAAAGGTTTAGCTTACTTTCAGCACAAAATAAATATTACATATTGTAATAAACTCGCTAAATGTGCTAACCAGGTTTTTAAATGTGCTAACCAGTTTTTTTAGATTTTGTAAGAGTAAAGAGTAAAATTCAAAATAAATTGTCTAGATCCACAGTGAGGAAAACACAGCTTAAGTAAAAAAAGAAAAAAAGAAAATATTGGGTCCATCCAATCATGAGATAGTGTGGAGAGGAAGGAGAGTTTACATTTACATTTAGTCATTTAGCAGACGCTTTTATCCAAAGCGACTTACAAATGAGGACAATAGAAGCAATCAAAACCAACAAAAGAGCAACAACATGCAAGTGCTATGACAAGTCTCAGTTAGCCTAACGCAGTACACCTAGCAAGGTTTTTTTTTGTTTGTGTTTTTTTAAGAAAACAAGTAGATAGAATATAGAAAAGAAAGCTAGTGTTAGTTTTTCAAGAAAAGCTAGCAGTTAGAGAATAATATGCAATTGATAGAGGGTCAAGTGTGTGTGTGTGTGTGTGTGTGTGTTTTTTTTTAAATAAAAAGAAGGCAGATAGATAAAATAGAATTAGAAAAGAGAATGCTAGAGTTAGAGGAACAAATAAAGATGGAAGAGATGGGTTTTTAGCCGTTTCTTGAAGATGGCTAAGGATTCAGCTGCTCGGATTGAGTTGGGCAGGTCATTCCACCAGATGGGAACAGTTAATGAAAAAGTCTGTGAAAGTGATTTTGTGCCTTTTTGGGATGGCACAATAATGCGTCATTCACTTGCAGAACGCAAGTTTCTAGAGGGCACATAGGTCTGAAGTACTGAATTTAGGTAAAGGGGTGCAGAGCCAAAGGTGGTTTTGTAGGCAAACATTAATGCCTTGAATTAAATTAAACTGAATTGAGTTCCACCTACTTATTAAGGAGCTGCAGGATTATCATGGGCGAATCAAAGTTTACTTCAGGATGTCAGTAAACGTTGATGCTTTGCTAGCGATACTGGAGCCACATATAAAAAACGACCACCAATTTCTGTGAACTCAGCATGCAAGGACCTATACAGTGCTTTATGCTGCGAGACGAAGTGGATGAACTTGTCAGATGCCATTCTGGATTTTGGCGTTCGCTTGTACGGTGGCTCTGAATTGTCAAAACACCCTTTTTAAATTAAAGGGAAATTATCATGAAACTTTTCTTAAATGCTTATGTTCAGAGGCGGACTGCCGACAACAGCCATTTTAGGATTGTTTTTTCAAGATTTTCTCCTAAATCAGCAAGTTAGGAGCTACTTTTAGCCTTCAGATGCTAACCACAATATCAACCACAATATCCCTCATCTTACATGTGTAGGTGTAAACAACGACACACCAAAATTAGAAGGTTAGGAGAAACTGTAGTTTAAAAGACTATACAGAACCTTAATCAGTCATAACTACTGGGGAGAAATAGCACAGACACTGCACAAAGACAAAACTGTCTAGTGAGTATGCATCGACCACCTGTGTTTGCGAACATAAAATAGCCTATACTTTGAAAGACTGCACATGTACATGTACACATGAAAACTGAAGGGTAGTGTGATTTTAGTTATTTTTGTTGACATGAGGACAAGACTTGACATTGATGTTAGAAGGAGACAAATAATGTGTAAACAACACTGGTCCTATGAAACTGTCAATGTTTAGAAACAACTGAATAGACAATAGGGAAGATTAACTGTAATTATTGAATATCTATCATTATACAAATAATAGTGACTAGATTAACTTGTCAATTCAGCAGGTATCTGAGGAAACCAGTGGACCATGAAAAAAAAGTAACAACAGAGATGTGTCAGTGTATCATCTGAAAGTATTTCTTGACTAACAATTGATCATTTGAGCAATATTAATGCATATATAACTGCTAATATAAAATACAAAAGATCCTAACAAACATTAATATCTTACATTATTTAAGCATATTCATTGCGTTGTAGCATCAGATTTTTCCACTTATAATATAATTAATGAACTCAAATGATTTCCGAATGATTATAAGCATATAAAAGGCATTTCCCCAGGGTGACCTTTCAAGTCAACTTCTGTTTATGCAACACAAACTCTCTTCTCACACCAAGACACCATTGTTCGTAAAAAAAGAAAGCTGGTCACCACCCTGAGCAAATGAAACCAGAGAATGCCCTGTCTGCCTATTTGTATTGCAAACTAGTGTCTACTTTTCAGCCAGGCAGGAAAAGACACAGGGAGGACAGCACCTCCAGAAAAACACAGGAGAGAGAGTGGAAAAACCTGCTCTTGGCAGAGCAGAACAAAAACATCTTCAGCTGAAAACCACCTCAGAGCTGCAGGTGAAACAGACAAACAGATCCACAGATACCTACAGTTCAAGCTGTTTAACAACTCAACGGCAACAAACCACACTAAACACTAATGAATACATGTAGAAAAGGCTTACTTCAAAAATAAAGAGGATGGAGTCCAGCTCCTCCCGTTGAGATTTGTTCCCTGAAAGAAAGCAATAGAATTAGTTATTGTGTAATTTTACATTCATTCTTTGTTGGTGTTTATTCACTCAGGCTTGGCTTTGAAAGTGTGCAGTAATGTCTGGAATGCATAAAAAGTCAGCACAATTTCAATTGTTGCTCATTGTTAGTTCATGTTAGCTTATGCATTAACTAATGTTAACAAATGGAGCTTATTGTAAAGTAATACTGTAAATAGTTTGTGCTTTAGCTGCCTGTGATTTAGTGCATTGTTGCAGGAGTTACATGCTAAAGCAAAGCAATTATTATTATTTTCAAAAATAAAAAAAAAAGAAAGAAAAGCTGACAAAAACAAATTTTTGTCAAAGACTACGTCTGGATCGGATTCAGAACAATGATCAAAACACAGATGGAGTAGATCACTTCCATCAACACCCCCAAAGCTGCACAGTCCTAACCACTTCCTGGTCAACATTTCATTCAGTAACATTAGGTTTTGATTTATATGCTATTATTATAACATTATAATGAAAAGACTGCTTCAAAAATTATTTGTGCTTTAGTTGCCTGTGTTTTTTAACATGATGCTACGGGATGAGAGCATGAGTGCAACAAAAGTCACACATTCAAGACTAACATGTAACTTACCTCAAGTTCACTTTTACATTTGTGTCACTTTGAGTAGACAGATAAAAGTTATAATATTACATTATGTAAGATAAATATCTGATTAATTTCATGTAGGATGCCTTTGGTTAATTAAACCGCTACCAAAGCACTACAGTTTACTGGTTTTCATCAAAATAATCTTTAATCAAAAACATTTCATTAACAGTAATGATGTGCATTACCTCCAGGCCATTCATCTGATTCCCTGTGTCTACAGTATTTTGAATAATTCTTTAAAAGGACAGGCTCATAGGACTCACTTGTTCATGAATCAAACTGGTTGTGTTGTATGGTACAACTCAATAAAAAGATGCCTTTTCAAAATCGGGAGTTTTTTGCAGTGGGTGCAAAGTAAACGATCTATCACTCACTATAAAAATATAGTGCTCTCTTAGTCTCTTTCTCTTTTTTTCTGCATTTAACCTCTGCTCTAGATTGATAATCTACTTTATACTGAACTTGTTATTATGCATTATGCACTATGAATATTGTGGGCTCTACGACAAACTATGATAATCCTCATT
The DNA here is from genome assembly GCA_039654775.1 of Spinibarbus caldwelli. Classification (NCBI taxonomy): domain Eukaryota; kingdom Metazoa; phylum Chordata; class Actinopteri; order Cypriniformes; family Cyprinidae; genus Spinibarbus; species Spinibarbus caldwelli. The sequence goes on along the minus strand of CM077250.1, from coordinate 29,032,026 downwards.
TGTAAGATGCTTTGAATAAAAGCACAGGATAAATGTAAATGTAAATATGGCTCAATTTAAGTCTATACGATTTTTGCTCATGTTATCATCTGCCCGGTAAAAATCAGAAGTCTGATGGCTTAGAAAAGAGCACATCTCCTTCACATCACAAGTTGCATGTTTAATGCTTAGGGTTAGAAGTTTGCTCCTATACAGCATCACAGGTTATCTTTAGGGTGATACTCCATTTTATGCTCTTAAGAAAGCTGATGCTGTCATTATAGTGCACTGGTGCATGTTAGCACTGCAGTTATGTGTTCCAGCATTTTAATTCCAGGTCTTTATGTTCCTCAGTTAAAAACTGCTCAGCTGAATCATAAAATCACTCTCTTGATATGCAGGAAAATGATGAAGTGTGAGTTTCAAACAAATACTTCTACTGTAGAATTGTGCTTTAGCATGAAGGACAGATGACCTTCACTGAACACAGTGCAGGAGAACCACTTTGGTCAGTGATGGGACTCAACAGAAACAAAAGCCTCATTAACTTCACATGAGGGGGCATGCAGGCAGCAGCGAGGCAAGGCTGTTACGTCAGGCTGAGGCTTTTTTTTTTTTGCATTATTCAAAAGCTCTTTTCCAAAACCTTTGTGAGCTGCCTTTCTATCTAAGCAAGATATATATATATATATATATATATATATATATATATATATATATATATATATATATATATATATTCCAATATAGCCTGAAACTGAAATGTAATCTTTTAGAATATGTGACTGATTCGGAATGAACTACATTAGAGATGTATCAAATATATTAGAATTAGTAATGTACAATATTATCAGAATGCCATCAGAATGTTTTCAAGTTATCAGCAAATATATGCAAAGGATATCAGCAAAAATCCAATATCCTGTATCCTTAATCGATCACATCAGTTATTGGTTGTTGGTGGTGATTTCTTGTTTTATATATCAGTAAGACATGATATATGCATATTTATCGGTAAATAGTAGATATTTAATTGTAGACTCCTGTTTCCATCCATATTTACATTTAGGGATAGCAACAGTTTAATTTGCTCTTAAAAGGTAAAGGTTATCTTTACTTTTGTTTTAGGTAACACATTTTGGGTATTAATTTATGTACATGCACAACTTCAATGTGCACTCTTAGTGCTTGATTCATCTAGAAATATTTCAAGTATATATATCATTTGTTCATTTGTTGTATATATATCAAGAAATTAAGAAAACAATTTTCTATAGGGAACAATCTCACTTGCTACATTACTATAATATTAGAGGTTAAAATTAACAACATAGTCCAAACTATTAAATTCAATTACTACTTATTTACAGATATAACAAATCAAAAGTCAAATAAAAATTGAATTCTAAGCAAGCATTCCAACTACTGGACAAGCTAGCAAGAAGCTAATGAGCTATGGACACTGAAAGACTTTCCTGGGGAAAATGTAACATTAAGAGGCATGCTGTTTACAAGCTGTTATACTGACATCCTACTGCAGCTGAAACACTGATGTTCTGATGAGTTCTGATGTTCATGTTTATTTTGTGCTTAAACTTAGTAAAAGCTGTACTAAGAGGAAGAGATGACTGGTTCACTTGTGCTCTGCATGCCATTTGTAGCACTGTGGCAGCTACAACGATCTGTTAATTAGCAAGCATCAAAATGATTGAATTTTGTGATAAAATTGACAGCATTTTTCTTTTTCAACTTCAGAAATCATACAAACAAATCTTACCTTTTTGCTTTAAGTTACTTTCCAGTGTAATGAAATTTTCATAGAAGATAAAATAAATCTGTGAGCAGTTGGTTTCAAAAAATGCCTTCAGTTCATTCCTGTCAGTAATATCTGTGAATATACAGAAAATACAGAAAATACAGAATTAGACATAAACAGACTGCTGAACAAATGCTGAACAAAAAAATTCAAAGATAGGAATGTGCCTGTAGATTTAATCCAGACACAAGCTTTCATGAAATTGTAAAATTAACTCAACATACTATGTCTGCATTTCAAAAAACTAATTAGCAGGTTACCTACACTGCATTTTTGGTAATAAAAGAAGAGTACCAAGTCTTCTGACAATGACATCAAAACAATTGTTTATCTAGATTAACTGTTTTTAAATCATCGGAGATTTTAATAACGTCAATGCAACATACAAGCAATCTTGTATAACATAACATAACATAACATAACATAACATAACATAACATAACATAACAACATAAATCGTGCTCACCTTTAATTGCGTGATAAACTGACAGCATGAAATAAGATATCTATTGTATGGTGTAATGCAATAGCAATAAAATGCAATAAATGCACTTGTACTGTACATGTTTGTATACTGAGAGTAACATTATCAGCGTCTGAATGCTATATTCACATGGCTGTAAGGTTAGTTTTAAGGCTTGGGGATTTAACTTAAAATATGACAGTTTGAACTGCTGGTAGCACATCCTGATGCAGCACACGTTCAGAACACCATTTCCAAACTCACGACCCAAATGCTTATCTTATTGGTCCAAACATATTTAAAGCTGAACTGAACAGATCTTATCCTTGCTGATGTTCAGATAGATGTTCAGATGGAGTGATGCAGAGAGCAGACGGCTTCTTAGGGTCATTGACCACTATAAGGTCACTAGTAGATTTCCAGTAGGTGCTCCTACCCTTCATGTGAATTTTAGTCAATCTGCATTGGTCAATTGCTACTTTAGTCACTCTTAAATGTGTTTTTGTCATTTCATTTATTTAATTGTTTATTTATTTATAATAAGCTCTAGGGATGCACTGAATGTTCGGCAACCAGAATTATTCGGCCAAAAATAGCTAAAAAAGCTCTTTCGGTGTTCGGCTGAATAAGCAAAAAGACCGCATAAATTGTATTGAACAATGACGTGACACGATCAAGTAGTGGGGCACGCTAATACAGCAAAGATGTCGGCAGTGTGGAAGCATTTAAAACTGTCCGAGAAAGACGCAAATTCATTACAAGCACCGACAGCCAGAGACTGCTTAGCAATGCATCTGCATCGCACGTCTTCAATGAGAAGAGGAAGGGGTGGTTGTTGCTGGTTACTGTATGATGATTGAAATCACGAAATGGCCTTAAAAAAATTAGTAAATAAACTGCAGAATGTTATGTTTTCATTCTGACAGTGCTGCACGAGCTTGTGGCGCTATCTGCTTGTTAGCTAGGGTTCAAATTCTGCGCTGAAACATTGTTACTCGTCAGTTGCTCAGTAACATTTTATGAATTTTTACAAGGCATGGATGTGACAATGTGATAATGCAACAAACATTTTCCTAAATTCTTAATAAGAATCATTTATAAATATGCTGTTGTCAACAAAAAAGAAGCACTGAGATCTTCCTGGGGGTTTCTGCCAAAATAAAAGCTCCATTAACATTCATAAATGTTAGCATTGTAATTTTACTGTTGATCTGTAAAATAAAATAAAAAAGGCAATAATAATGATAATAATAATTACAACAGCTACATTAATACATTTATTATAACAGTCACACAGTCATCAAATCTGTAATAGATTTGTATCTGTGGGATCTGAAATATTTTCCAATGTTTTAAAAGAATTATCTTCTGCTCAGTAAGGCTGCATTTATTTGTACAGTATAAAAATGCATGTCTGATTCAAGAAGGGAGTCTCAAATTACCCCCCAAAAATAAATAAATATATATTATTTTATAAAAAAAATATTTTATATATATATATAATATATATATAATATAATATAATATATATATATATATATATATATATATATATATATATATATATATATATATATATATATATATGTATGTATGTATGTATTTAGTTAGTTAGTTATTTAGTTATTTTAGGGGTTGCACCAACTAATCGACTAGTCGACTTTAATGCTCTGCCATGACGCTTTAAGCTTGACGTCGACTAGTCGCTGGTCCTATAGAGGGCGCAACAGTAAAAGAAACTTCCACATTTACGCTCCGTTTCCAAACAGTTAAAATTACAAATAAATGCATACTCTGAAAGCGCTCCACAAGACATGTGTGATTATATTACTGGATGCTTGAAACTGAACAGGAGAATGCACGTTTTAAAAAGCTTATAGTACAGGTCAGTTAATCGCCGTTCTAATATAATGCACTGCTGTTCAGTAACGCACACACATAGGCTTCAGACAGTAGCGCGTACACAGAAATCATTCAGCGCGAAAAGGTATTGTCAACACTGTTCTGTGATTTCTCAATAAAATAGCTTAGAAACGGAAAAGTTTAAGCATATATTTCTTAATAACTAAATCCCACAGCTTCACTACTAGTAGAGAGTCGCTGCCAGGTAGAATTAATTCACACACGGAATCGCTCTCACTAATGCATTCATATGAATGTAATCTTTACTGTGCTACTTTATCTGTATCTTATTTAGAATGAGCAGAAATCTGTGAGAAATATAACGACCCAAAGACAAAAGAACTGATAAAAATGAGCTGTTATAGGAGCAATAGCCATGTGGGCAGCACTGTGTCATATGCCATAGTTGTGCACAAGGTGTTCGTCACAGCTCCAGACTTATTTGTTCATTAATGATGTCATCAGCGACTAGTCGATATGTATATACATACATATATATACACTGTGTGTGTGTGTGTGTGTGTGTGTGTATATATATATTATATATATATATATATATATATATATAGTATCTCTGGGAGCAACAGCTCATTTGCATTTAAAGCAACATACTCAAAATCAGTAAATATATATATATATATATATATATATATATATATATATATATATATATATATATTTTTACTGATTTTGAGTATGTTGCTTTAAATGCAAATGAGCTGTTGCTCCCGGAGAAGAGGGCGGAGCTTCAAGAGCTCAAGCTCCAGCATTAGCAGTGCTAGCCTTTGCAAATAAACATTCCACTATTAGTACAAGCCTGTTATCTTTACAGATAACGTACTTGGTTTCAAAGTCAGTCATCTGATTATACTGTGCATAATAAATTTGCGTTTATGAATTACACAGATGGGGAGCACAGCGGGATAAAAATAACAACATTGCTGGTCTCATGCTATCACAAACTTTATAAGTCCCACTTCTGATTATGAGCTCGACAACTTCAAGCGATCGACTCACATTGCTTTCATTTCCAACTTTTAACTACCACATTCCTATTTAAGATTATTCTGGTAGAACGTGAAGGCAGCAGCAGTGAAAACAGGCAGAGACAATGATAGCTCTAGCAATTAGCCTTACAGAGTGCCAAGAAGCTCTTTCAGAATGGCATTTGGAAAACAAACGCGTGATACTTACTTTGTCTGGAGCTGACGTTCGCGCACTAAGCATTGGTATTGATTTCTAAACATTAAGGGGACGTTACCGATTTTTTCCGGGATACTTCTTTTGAAAATGAAATTTAACCACAGTGTCCTCGGCTTAGATGAGGGGAGATTATGGCGACTCCTATGTTCATTAGTGCATCCCAAAACACAATGCTTGTAATGCCTCTTTGGCGCTGACATTGTATCTCCAGTAATGACAGACTGCAGCTTCTCACTCAGGGCTGTGTTTATGCTAATAGGGCAGAGAGCGTCACAAATGGGCGGGACTTTCCCCCTCAGTGACGTGAAAAGAGGGAGAATCTGAATCTGGAGAGACTGTTTATGATTTATTGGTCTTATAAAAAAAATGAGTGGGTGGATTTTTAACATTATAGGCTGGTTGTTTTCACACACTCCGGCCACACAACCATGTTCAAACACCTTATAAAAGTGATTTTTGCATAATAGGTCCCCTTTAAGTTAAATTTGCTTTGTTAGTATACTTTCTGCTATACACTGTAAAAAATACAACTGCACATTTTCCAGTTTACAAAACATTTTGAGTCTCAAATACTAAAAAAACTTTCTCCTGTTTTACTGTTGATTTCCTCTTTTCCTGATCATTTGGAATGAGGATAAAAAGACAAAAAAAAAACATGCAAATAAGTTCAAACATCAATTCAATATCTACTATTTCCTGAATATGATGAAATTCAAGATGGCCGCCCACTAATGACATCATAATATGCAACTTAGATAATTATATTTACACCCCACATAAACTTTCGGTCATGCCCAACATTTTTCTAATTTACAGTAGATCTCTATCTTTAAGAACCTTTCAAGCCACAAGCTTTTGAAATCTTGATGTCAAAATCCAGCATTTTTCCAAAAATCCCTGGTGCCTAAAGGGTTAAAAGAGAAGGCTCAATAAACTGTCACACAGATTTAATACACTATGCATTAATATCTCTTCACTTTGTGCTTTGAACCTTTCTATGCGGACTTGCGGACCGCTGTGACTCCATGTTGCTTCAAGCGCATCATTCTGCGCACAGGATGCGTATAAGCGCTTTGTGCCGCTCTGTATTTGGAGCCTTTCGTATCATAATACTTTTACACAATGAAAGATTATTAATAGCCTTTCTTGTTTGTCTTATCTATCTTATGTTTCTGCCTCATTACTGTGCTATACATTTAAAAGAAATGTCTTTTAATTTTACAGTATATATATTTATATATAAATATATTACTTGTTTTTCATGAATGTATTTTACAATACAAAGAGCAATGTATATCATTTTACATTATCATTTTAGATTTTGTCCTACACTTATTCACTTTTATTTGTTCCCACTTGTAATGTTTTTTTCCACTAATTTTAGATTTTATAAAAATTGTGCACTCATGATTTTTCTAGAGTAACTTTTGCTACTGAATCATCCACTAACCTAGTTTATAACAGTATTTTTGTCATAGATTATAATTATATATTATGCATTCATTTGTTTTTCTTTACAATAAAGTTGTCTATATTTAGTAGATTGTGTGTGACACACACAAAAAAAGTCATGATCAGGTCAACACACATGGAGGTATAAAAATTTAACACTGATTAAAAAAAAAAAACTTCCCAGGTATCGGATCGATATCGGTATCGGCAGACACTCAGAATTGTTGGTATCGGATCGGGATCGGTTCTGAAAAAGAGGTATCAAGCCACCCCTAATCTAAGGTGGTCATCAATATATTTCCTACAGTATCAAATTACATTGAGCATTGATATCAAGGTACCAGAGCTTAGTATCGTACAGAAATGAAAAATTTGGTTTCAGAGAAATGCTAAGGTTGGCACAGGCTAATGTTCACATCTCACCTCCTCTTTCCTAAACAAAGCGATCAAAGCAGCTCAAAGCCGTTAGACTAGCTCCAGGGAAACATTGGCATTTGCAACCAATTTGTAACAGTGGTACTGGCCTGATTTTTAATAGCAGCAGCGACAGATGATAGATGATGACAAGGAATGGATTTGATGGCTGAAATAATATTCTGCCTGGAGCCAGACTGACAGAGCTGTGAGTACACCCATTTGACAAATGTGGATGAAGTCATTGCGCTGGGCTAGTGGTGCTTTATGTTAGGACACACTGTATTTTAGGTAATTGCCCACTGAATATTAACAATTTCTGAGAAAAAGTACCAGAAAATCTAAATGTAAATGACATCTCTAGCATTGATATTACTATAAAAAGCTGTAAAAGCTAGAACACATTGGGATGGGTGGGCTTACCCAGAGAAAGCCCACATCTGATTAAAGCAAGTAGTCACATCCTAAACAATGGCAAGACGCAGGATGAGCTACTTTATTATTGCTAAATCTGTCATTACACTGGATCTACAGGCCAGAAAGGGTATTACTATTATGATTTGGAACTGGAAGATGGATTTGGAAGCTTTTCTACCTTTCCACTCACTCAGACCAAGCTTGTGTCTATTAAATATCAAAGATATTTATTAAGCATTAAACTCTCAGGACTCAAATAATGACTTTAAATTAAACTGTCAATCTTAAGCTGGACCTCTCTTTAGTCTGTATGGTGAGGAAATAAATTGAATATTCATAATAAATTCACAATGACGTTTGCTGGTAATATAAACTATAATCAGCAGCAAACATTGCAAATATTTTTATTCAGATTTAAACAGAATGAACAATTTATAGGCAATGCATTTAATGTTGTTTATTAACCATCTGAAAAAATTCTACACTGAAAAAAAAAAAAAATGCTGGTGTAGGATTTGGTGTAGGAAACAATTTCCACTGAGAAATTGCTAGTAAATTTCACATAATTACAAAGACATGGCAAGTAACACAAGGTTTTTGATTTCTGCTGATTAAGTTGCGGGCATATTATATACATACACACAATCAAAACACATTTTTGCAAGAGTACTGTAATTAAAATATAAACTAAAATTAAAGAAAATAAAACTATAATTACAGATTAATTACAGAATTTCTCTTCCTAGGGCAGCAGTAGCTCTAGCAGAAAATCAACCATCCACATCAAAAGGACAGCCCACAATTCAGCAAACATTTCAGAAACAAATCAAAGAAAAATGAAACAAATATTAATGTTCCAAATATTCTGTATGCTGCTTAAAAATAAAATCTATTGTGTTCAGTGGAAAAAAATTGTTTTTTTTAACCCAGACATTGAAACATACATTTTAGAGCTGTAACCTCAATACCGCGATGCTGTGAAACTGATATTTTTTGCTTAAAGAAGACCTATTATGCCCCTTTTTACAATATATAATAAGTCTCATGTGTCCCCAGAATGTGTCTGTGAAGTTTCCACTCACAATACCCCACAGATAATTTATAATATAATTTTGAAAATGCCTATTTTGAGTGGAAGCAGAAACACGCTGTTTTCGTGCATGTCTCTTTAAATGCAAATAAGCTGCTGCTCCCCACCCTCTTTTCCAGAATAGGGCTGTGCCTTTACAGTTCGTAACTCAGATACTCTGCCAAATGGCATGTGAGTACTAAAATAAGTTCTCTTTCATGTATTATTGTGCTTAAACAGTCAAACCGGTTCCAAATTTCCAAGAACCAGGTATTCAATAAGATGCGTGCATTTCGATTCTGTAAAATTTAATGTGATTTAAAATGATTTAAGTGCAGGAACGGAAAGAACTGCGCCCTGCAGTGCACACATATGAAGTGAAGCGCAAGCACAGAGAACAGCGGTCTCTGAGAGGGTTCCCAGCCTGTGTCCTTTCTCGAACTGCTCCCGGCCGGAACTGACTTCTTTCATATTTATCAATCAGTATGCAGAAGTATAAGTCAGTATACCATCATAAACACAACCGTTGTCTTAAGTGAAGGTAAACAGATGAGAAAGAAAACGCACGTGTACAGTATTTTCAGATCTGTGTGTGTTCAGTGTTAAAGAGACAGCAGCCTAATAAACATGCTGCCTGTCATTAATGATAATCAAAGGACAAAATAAAATCATTCACTGATCTGAAAAGAATGAAAAGAATACTAGGCAGTGTTTTTACACTATTAATTACAGTTTCTGTAACTGAAATTTGGATCAGTTGTATTTATTTATGCTACTGTATTGCTAATTGATTTGTTCTTATTTTATTACTGACTGCCTACTTGTCTTTAACACTTTAATATTTGAAATTTATTTTAGTCTAGTTGTTTTTGCTGTGGTAATTTTGTTAAAAGCATAGGCAAATGTTCCTCTTGCAGGCCTAAGTGTTGTGTAGGCTGCTGATTTTTGCTCATGTTATTCAGCTCCAACAGAATGCTTTGTAAAAAGACACGGAATAAATGTTTGACTTAGGGCTAGGTGATAATTTGATAACGATAATTATCACGATATAATATTCCTCGATAAAATGATATGAAGAGTTCAATAAATGTGGAACGAAAAAAGCGGAACGAAAGAGCGTGACTCATTTGAAACGCACCACACGGACCGTTTATTTGCTCGGATCACCGTTCAAAGTGTCGCGCGGCGCAAGCTCACTAGAGCAGATGTGTTTACTTGGTCACGCAAGCACTAAACAGCGCTATGAGATGAACACAAATGACTCTGTGATTCAAACTAGTTTAAAGCCAAACAGGAGAAACACTGTGTGCAACGAGACAGTCAGAAGGCTTTTCAATCTACACATCGCCATCATTTACCATGTATTTACTGTAGTAACACTCACTGCACCATGGTATTGTGGCAGAAATGTGGGATATTCACACAGAATTTTATTACAGAAGTAATGGTTTATAATTATAGTATGCATTTGTGATAAAAAAAATTTTCAGATGTTACTGATTTTGATAATGAACAAAAATTTACCTCTGCATCCTAACTCAAGCTACTATTAAATGTGCATTTCTAAGAGATTAAAAAAGTGATATTATTATTATTATTATTATTATTAATATTATCAGGCAACCCAAACCTGTTTCTTGATTTGAAACAATATCACTCATTAGAACATGCAGAATAGGGCTGTCACGGTGAAGGAATTTCCCTTGCAGTAATTTTGATTGTCTCAATTTAACTTTGAGCGACACTTTTAAAGGCTCAGCTGACCAGCAGAGCATCGATGCTAAAACAGATTTCGCTTTCCTTGGACATGATAACCTGTTTTCACAAATAAACAAGACTCAGCCTGAAGGACAGACGCAGGGAATCGCACGCGCTCAGTTGACCTCTCTGTAATTCGCAGTCTGTTAGGCTTGTTAAGTGCAAATCTACTGAGCCTCTGTACAAATCAGCATGGTACACATTGTTATCATTACTAATATTCAGTACATATGCACCAAGTATAAAACGAGAAGGGCGTAGCCTTACGGGAAAAAAAAAAAAAAAAAAAAAGCAAATATCGCAGTTGCTGCGGTTGTTGCATTCCTCTGCGGTTATGCTCGTCAATAGCGCGGTATTGCGATATTGCGGTTATCGCGACAGCCCTAAAGCAGAAACTAATTAAGAAATTAATTTTCCTATTTAGATATTTATTTTGTTAAGGAAAATTAATAGTCTGATTTCTACAACTGACACTTTGGAGAAAAAATCTGGGTTTAAACTTGAAAGAAATAAAGATTTGACATATCGTGATAATTATTGATATCGACTGATACAAAAAAAAAAAAAAAAAAAAAATACTGTGATCATTTTTTTGGCCATATCGCCCAGCCCTAGTTTGACTTCATTTTTTTATACTGGATTTTTATTTTTTTTTTGGAATAAAAAAAAAATTATTGGAAACAAAACTAGGAATTGATAAGAATCAGAGTCGATAAGGTTCCTGTGGCTCAGTGGTAGAGCATTGCGTTAGCAGCGCAAAAGGTCGTGGGTTCAATTCCCAGGGAACACACATACTGATAATTGTAAAATGTATACCCTGAATGCACTGTAAGTCGCTTTGGATAAAAGCGTCTGCTAAATGCATAAATGTAAATGTAAGCAGAATCGGAAACTGGATTGGATAAAATTCCAAACGATACCCAACCCTAGTTATATCTGTGAAGGTAAACAGCTGGGAAAGAAATCGCATGTTTATTAGATCTGTGTGGCAGCAGCGTAATATACAGTAAATAAATCAATAAATCCACTGCTCTCTCGTCTCCTCTGAGGCTGGGACTCTAAATAGTGTTCTGTGCTCGTCTGTGCAGCCAAAGGCAGAACAGTTAGCATGCTTTACTCTAACTTTCACCATGGCGTTAGAACTGGTACACCATTGTTGCTTGTGAAAACAATGATGGTGCCGTGGGTGGAAACTTGCAGATTAAAGGGCAGTAATATTATAATAAGATCTCTTTCTACGTCACAGGGGGAGTGAAATCTGACGTGCTCATTTTTTCACAAACTTGCAGAGAAAGGCTTACCAAAAAGAATTTACCAGGCTGTTCTTTTTCACGTTTTCTGGGTGGGTAGATGCACCGGGAACTCGATTATAGCACTTAAACATAGAAAAAGTCAGATTTTCATGATGTGTCACCTTTAAGGTTATCATAATGTCAAAATACAATACCAGTCCATGCTTAGTATTACTGTGGTGGGCTCATGGAAGAGTTGGCACAGAAAGTCCAGGGCAGAAGAGCAGCAATAACAGCACAGGTGTGTCTCTTATCAGAGCCTCTCACATGCTCTGCTTTTCAACCATCATTGTGTCGGGCCTCTTCCTGCTGCCCAAGAAAACACACTGACTCACTGACAAAACCTGAGGTCTGCCTGAGTGTTTGTGAGCAAGAGAGAGATCAGTAACATCCAATGACAGTTGGACGTAAAAGAGCTATGTCAACACCAGTGTATTTGAGATGAGAACACGACCGTACCAAAGGTCATTTCATGTTCCCTCATTCAGTTACAGCTGGACTACTATAATCCTATTTTTGACAGCACTGTTAATAAGAAATGGCCATTTCCTGATTGCCTTAAAAGGAATAATCCAGATTTAATTGCTCAATCCACAACATTTGTGACATAACTAGCACCAAAAAATAAATAAATACATCAATCAATAAATGGAGCCCATTTAAAAGCAAAACTGTGAAGCTCAGTAATTATAATATCATTTTAGTTTAGTTTTAATCATTAATTCTTCAGAGTACTGTTTCAGCTGTAATGCCATTTTACAGTCTTGCTGATGATTCATTGACTAACTTTAAACATCTCAGAAAGCCAGTGTTTTTGAGCTGCCCACAGATTACTGTAATTGTCGTAATGAATGCACATACTATTTTCATTGCTATTGGTTTGACCAGAGTTTATCACTTTAAGAATGCAGTTTCAAGTTGCTAATTACAAAATTTAAAGGTCTGTATTTGACAAGTTTTTCCAATTTCAAATTCAATAAAAAGTCGCCATTGTTTGAAAGTTTTCACATCATAGTTGGAGTCACTTCAGAGTGCTGGTGGCCATCACCATGAAGAATGTAAATCAAATCTGAAAAAAAAGTTATGCTGAAGGTATGGTGGGCAAATATATTGAATATTAAAAATAAATTCATGATGATTTTGCTGGTAATATAAAAAGTAATCAACTGTTAATATGGCATTGATCTGAAGTTAATTTGGAAAAAATCATTAATACAAATATAAAAAAAAAAAAAAAAAAAACATGCCATATTACCAATGCATAAATTGTGCGTGCGCGCGCATACACACACACACACACAAAACGACACAGTAATGTATTCTTAAAGCAGCACATGATGATGGTAACCAATCTAAAATGCTTTAAAACCAGCAGACTTTGACCCAAGACACCATGACAGCCAAGTCATGTCTCCATGACTGATCTTATTAAAACCTCAATCACTATATGACCTTGCACAATTATTAAACTACAACATGCTAGGATTTTAAATATATTCTGCATTGAATGCTACTGTTTGGGTAAAAAGAGTGGTACTGTTAGCATGTAGGGCTCTTAGCAGGAACATTTACATATTTCTGTAAATGAAACATTTACAGAAACATTTATTTAAATATGACGTGATAAATTTATCACAAAACCACTTTGATTAAGCTGTAGGATGGCTAAAGAGATGTGGTATGCATGAAGCTTTCTTTTGAATGAACTAAAATGACTGAATCAAAATGTATCTGTCGTAGAAAAAATAAGAACCATTTTTTAAGCTTTTTTTAATATGCATTTCCTTCCCAAATTGTGGCTATAAATGCAGTAAGCTTAAATAAGATCACAGCATTAGTCAGTGATCTATCTGAATCATGGCAAACGAGTGCTGGAGGTTTGTAATTATCTCACTGATTTCCATATGATTTGATTTCACGCATCCATAACTGTCATGTCCATAACACACATACACACAATTAGTGTCTTTTTATATCTCTCCTGAAATCACCAAATATGGCTGGGTGAAGGTTATTTTAGTATGTGGACTTTAATACTGTAGAAACATACAGTACTGATTACTAAAGCCATGTTTTGCGGTAATGCATTCAGCCAGGTTTCATGCCGGGTTTTATGAAGGTAAATTTAAGACTTTTTAAGACCAAGTTTATAAAAAAATTAATTTAAAAAAAATTTAAAAAAAGGAATAAACTGAACGGAACACAATACGTTAATATGTGACACGTGCTGGCAAACCGAGTCGGAATGTGCAAATTTTAATTTTTTTTTTTAATTTTTATTTACATTCTCCATTAAAATACATTCAAACTGATCTATGACTTGTTGGAATCAGACAAAAAAGTGACTGAGCTACAGCTGTTTGAAGGTGATAGAGTCAGCAGACATGATTTAGAGAAAAATCGAGCTAAAGTTTTCTGAAGATTCCAAAGCAAAATCACTAAGCAACATTGCATATTTTCCTCTAGCTCTTTTTTTAAAAATAATAATTACTATATTATTCACAATATAGCTATTTTTTTTTTTAATTTTATCTTTATTATTAAAAATAAGAACAAAGATACAAATAAACAGTTGTTTAATCAAGAGCTGCTTTTCTTTTAATGTTAATCAAACATTACAGATACAGATCTATATTAAGACCTACTGTAATGCATGGATCAAATATAATGCAGCACATCAGATTTTTCCCCAACCATTAACTAAACATTGATGTAAGACATAACAGATTATGTTTGTGTGAATCTCGCCAAGACATATTTCGCAATAATGTACTTTATAGGGAGATCACGTGCTCGTGGAGAGGCGCGTCTTATGCACACATTTTGCAAATGTCAGTCAGCGTTAGGGATGGGTACCGAGAACCGTTATTTTTTTGGACCGGTACATAATTTGGTCAATACCGGACTACAAGTAAGCTTCAGGACAAACGATACTGTCATCGTTACTTGCGTTGTTTTATCTCCGTATACTTCAGTGTTAATGGCGAATTAGAAGCTGCTGCTTGTCATTTTCTTTCACTGAATGATGTGGGCGACGTTTGCTCGACGTGCCTGTGATATCTGTGCGCATGTGCGGTGTGTGTTTGCGTGCAATCAGTGGCGGCAAGAGTATAACGTCGAAAGTGTTGGGCTCACATTACAAAACTAAGCGACACTAGTGTCAGATGCTGCAATATATGCAGTAGTGTAATAGTGAACAAAGGAGGCAACACTAGTAATATAATGAAACATTTACTAACAAAACAACATCTACCTCAAGCAATGCGCTGTATTTACTATGTCTCCCGGCTCCAGCTCTAACTGCAACTCGCGAGACACTCAATTCAGCAGTAGAGTTACACTCACGAGACGCTGCACTTATTCGCAATCACAAAAGTACATTATTTGCGTGTCCTTTAAAGCCTTCCCGGTTAAACATTTCATTTGTGTGCTGTTCTGACGTGCTTATTCAGAGCGCGTACACCTGAAGCGTGCATACACTAAAAGGCCGGTCAAACAGCACCTGATTACTTAGTTATTTAAGTTATCGTCGGA
Organism: Spinibarbus caldwelli; assembly: GCA_039654775.1. Classification (NCBI taxonomy): domain Eukaryota; kingdom Metazoa; phylum Chordata; class Actinopteri; order Cypriniformes; family Cyprinidae; genus Spinibarbus; species Spinibarbus caldwelli. The sequence goes on along the minus strand of CM077250.1, from coordinate 29,016,727 downwards.
TTGCACTAATACTGTCAAAAACACATAAGGTTTGCATATAAAAACAGTTATGTCTAAAGTGAAAGTAAACAGTTGAGAGAGAAATGGAAGAGTGCAACTCTTAAAGGGACAGTACTAAACATGCTACCGATTGTCATTAAAGGGATAGTTCACCCAAAAATTTAAATTCCGCCATTATTTTCTCACTCTCGTGTTGTACCAAACATGTATTAATTTTTTTTCTTGTGCTGAACACAAAAGAAGATATTTTGGAGAATGTGGGTAACCAAACAGTTGCTGGTCCCCACTGACTTTGATAATAGGAAAAAAAAATAAAAAATGGAAGTCACTGGGAACCAGCAGCTGTTTGGTTTCCCACATTCTTCAAAATAAATTTTATGTTCAACAGAAGAAACTTATTTAGGTTTAAAATAATTTGAGAGTGAGTAAATGATGACAATTTTCATTTTTGGGTGAACTATTCCTTTAATGCTTATAAAATAAAACACAAAGAGAAAAATAACTCGCTGCTCTTGACTGAAGAACTTTAATACTGTTGCTAAAGTTCAGTAATAAAATAACTTGAAACTTTCAATAAGTTTTCACATCATATCTTTTTGCACCAAATAGTATCAATAACAGTATCGATAAGTACCAGTATCGATAAGCAGTGTCAGTATCGGTATCGATAAAATGTAAACAATACCCATCCCTAGTCAGCTGTAGGATGGCTAAAGAGATGTGGTATGCGTGAAGTTTTCTTTTGAATGAACTAAAATGACTGAATCAAAATGTATCTGTCGAAAAGGTGCTTCTCTCAGAAAACATACAAATAAAGATCATTTTAGATGTTTAATTACTATTTGGAGCATTGGGATCGCTAGAAGAGGGCTTAATGAACAAATTTTTGCGAAAACCTCAAATTCGACCAAAACTGACTTTTTTCCCACTTCTTTTGCCTGTAGCTCAAAACTAGACTGACTCATTTTGCCAGCAAAGCTCACATATGGACTCTAAATGTAAATTAAAATGCTGTAGATGCAGCAGAGGTGCTAGTGAGGCCAGCAGGGGGTGCTCACCCTGCAGTCTCTGTGGGTCCTAATGCCTCAGTATAGTGACGGGGACACTATACTGTCAAAAAGCAAAGTCTTTCGGATGAGACGTTAAACCGAGGTCCTGACTCTCTGTGGTCATTAAAAATCCCATGGCACTTCTCGTAAAGAGTAGGGGTGTAACCCCAGTGTCCTAGCCAGATTCCCTCCACTGGCCCTTGTCAATCACGGCCTCCTAATAATCCCCATCCACTGAATTGGCTCTATCGCTCTCTCTCCTCTCCACCTGTAGCTGGTGTGTGGTGAGCCCACTGGCGCCGTTGTCCTGTGGCTGCCGTCGAACCATCTAGGTGGATGCTACACACTGGTGGTGGTTGAGGAGAGACCCCCCCACATGATTGTAAAGTGCTTTGAGTGTACGACAATACACAATAAAGCGCTATATAAATGCATCATTCATTCATTCATTTAAAGTTTAAAAACTCCATTACTTTTTTAATTCATTAAAAAAAAAAAAAAAAAAAAAACTTAAGGCTTGAATAGCTCTACTCCAAATCACTAGAATATAGAAATAACTTTTACTTGTATTTTCTGATCACACTGCAAAAAAGTGATGTTCTTAGTGTTTTTGTCTTGTTGTCTAGAGCAAATGTCAAAAAATTCATGAATTTAGACACATTTACTTGAGAAACTACAGTACATAAATTTTCTAATAAATTTAGCAAAATTAAGTGAGTTTATGATTAAAACAAGAACAAGTAACTGCCAGTTGGATCAGAAAAAATAACTTAATTCAAAGGAAAAGTTTTCATACCCCATTTCCAGAGAGTTATTCCTGTTTTAAGCATAAAGTCACTTAATTTTGTTCATCATCTCAAAAAACACGTTCAATTTGAATCTATGTAAATGTATCTAAGGATGTTTAAATATTTGTATTGGAAAACAAGAAAAAATACTGAGGAAGATATTAATTTCTTGCAGTGCATGCAACATTTAATACTATGATTTTGTCAATTTAGGACTTTCTGCTATGATTTAAGACCTTTTTTATGCCTTAATTTGTGAAATGGTCAATTAAAACTTTTTGAAGACCTGCAGAAACCCTGATTTAGACCTTAAAGGACACTCGTCTGTTCACACTAATGAAATATAAATGAGCACAAACTAGGGCTGCATGATTTTTTAAAATCTGATTAAAATCTTTTAATCAGATTTTCTGATTAAAACTGTCATCTCAATTACAAAACATTTTTTCTAGGGCTGCAAATTTTGACCAAAATGTTGTGAATATACATCAATACAGCTACAACATAATAATAGTTATTATTATTTAAATTTATTTTTTTTAAATACAATAAGAAATTACTATTATTATATTCCACTGTAAAATATTTGTATTTAAGAAAACTGCATTAATAATTCACATTTACATTTTCATTAGGATTATGAGCTGCTCATGTGTAAATGAACACAGTGTCACACTACACCCTGAAACATTCAGTGCATATATTTAATCAAACAGCAACATTTGAGATTTGATAATTGCACTAAGGCATATCGAGATTTAGCTTCTGTGGCCCTGGCAAAGCCAAAGAATATGAGGAAAGTAAAAGATGACATAAGCGAAAGCGAGCAGTAAGGTCTGTGGCACATACAGATGCAGACTGCTCTGTTGGTGTGCATGTGTATGTGTGTGTGTGTGTGTGTGTGTGTCAAACTGCTCCAGTGGGCTGAATGTCAAAAACCCATTGGAGCCTGACATGTCCCTCTCATACCCATTTACATCATCCTGGCCTGTCAAGGCCAACCACACAGAATCACGGATGAAGGAAGAGCGAGAAGGAAGATCCTGTCCACATGACATGAATGATCCAAGATTGGAATACAAAACATTTCAGTGTTTTCATACACAGAGTGCAGTAATCTCACACAGTATTCCTTCCTTTACCTTCCTTCCTTTCTAACAATTTGTTTTGTTGCAGCCTTAACTAAAAGTTTTTAAATTTGTATTTTGTTCTATCTGTGGTAACGCTTAAAATGAAAAAAAAAAAAAAAAGAAAAAAAAAAAAAAAAAAACATTAAGTATACAGACCTTTATCTCAGTACTTAGTTGAAGCACCTTTGGCAGTCATAACAGATCAAGTTTTTTGGGGTATGATGTGACAAGATTCATTTAAGCTTTAATTCATACAGCGAGTAATGGGCAGTGTACAAATACATTCATTGTCACTCACTCTCTCTCCTCATATAACGAACTACAGCTCGTGTCATAAATGAGTGAATAAGCCAGCGGTTTGCACGAATGTGCAAATTGCCTTCGTAGGGATTATTTTTTCTTTCTAATGTGCCTTGCAAGTGCAGCACAACAGTGCAAAGTCATGATGGACATGAGCAGAGGACAAATCTCTAGTTGTCCATCCTCTATTTCCAATGACAGCTAATCTCTGTTGTTGTATAATAAAGTATAATAAAGCTAAATTAATCATCTTCATTTATTTATGTCTACAGATTTTAATGTATGGTGGTTTTCAAAACAGCTTAACAAAATTTGTCATGCTATTGTCAACTATTCCTTTAACGTTAATAAAACAACAAAACACAAAGAGAAAAATCACTCACTGCTCTTGACTGAAGAACTTTAATACAGTTGCTTCAGGAATCAGTCTATATAGTGTTTTACTTTTATATTTGAAGAGCTCATTTGCAAAATGAGAACTCAGTTTTTAACAATTCTCAAAAATCATGTTTTTTCATTGGGCATTCCAATTAATCTTAATCAAACTGCAGTTGGGTTATTTTGATGGTTAAAAAATAACTAAAAAATACAGTTAATTAACACAAAACACACAAAAAAAAACATGATAACATAATAAAAAACATGATTTTTGAAAATTAAAAAAAGTTTATCTGTTATCAAATGTAATAAACTCTTAATTTGTTCATTCAATTTCTTGAACGCTCCTGCTAAATACACCTATTGTACCTGAAAATAAAGCAGTGTTTGTTTTATTTGTATGTTATGTGTAGTTGTAATGTGTATCTTTGTTCTTAATTTTTAATAACAAAGATAAAGTAATGACAAAGATTTTTTATCTTCGACCACTTTGGCCTAAATATCTGCCATTCTTTTTAAAATTTTTAAATTTTTTATTTTGTTACCTTGAAAGGCTTTGTCTTTATAATAGGGAAATTAGTTTGGCTGTAATGCTCAGACAACTCGCAAAATAGTAAAATCAACATGACAAAGAATCGTGATAAAATCGTGAATTGTGATATTTCTAAAAAAAAATTTGTGATTAGTGGTTGACCGATATATCACCAAGGCCGCTATATCAGCCGATATTGGGCATTTATCAAATATCGGCATCAGACGATAAATTTTTCTGTTTGGCCGATGCGTTTGAGGCAGGACTTTTATTTTGACGGCGCTGAGAACGGCAGTGCCAAAAGCACACAGTGCTTAAGTCATTAACAGTTCTGTCTAATACGGATAGAAGTCTGTCTAATAATCAGATAGAACTATTAAACAAAGGAATTAAAATGTATACAAAAACGATCGCTTTTATATTATTAGTAATAGAAGGGCAAACATTATAATACTTTCTCGTTTGCCGTCAGCATTTAGCAAATACGCATTTACATCATTTAAATAAATCTTTGAAAGTCTAATGAGCATTTAATTTTACAAACCTTGCGCGCATGTGTATCCCGCATGATCGCGTGTTCTCTGTGTGACTTTCGGTGTGAATTGAATGCTTTAAACTTTAAACTCGTGATTTCAAATTATTCTGCGCTTTATGCATTTGCCCACTGTCATATTCATGTCATTTTCACTGTGTGCTGTATGTAAAATGAGTGTTACCTTGGCTTTATTTGAAAAAATATGATTCCCAATGCACACAAACTTCCCAAAATACTGAGTGCCCAGTTGATTACAGTGTTTACTTCCTTTTTAATTATATTTTTATTAAATATTTATTATCAAAATGGTATAATTACAAATAATTTGTCATCTAAAGTATAAGTATGTTTATTTAAAAAAAAAAATTAAATCCATTTTCAAATGATTTCAAATTTCTTAAATATGAATTAAAATAAGTAAAATTATATCAGCTTTATATCGGCCATCAGCCACCCTGCTTTCCAAGATATCGGCAGTCAAAAAAAAAAAAAAAAAAAAAAAAAAAAAAAAAAAAAAAAAAAACTGTCGACCACTAATCATGATATGATATTTTTTTCCATATCGCCCACCCCTACATCAGATGCATGATATAAAATATGAATATGTAGCTAAACTGGTACAGCATGGCACTAACAATGTAAGACAAGTGTTCAATATGCATGTCGGTAAAATTTAATGGTGATAAAAGCCAAAAAAAAAAAAAGTGCATGTAAATGAATTATATTTTGGAACCAATCCTAATGGGATCAAACAAAATCCTAGAACCAGTAATATCCTAAGAACCAGTAATATCCTACTGAAAAAAAATCTGAAAAAAAAAAATAAAATAAAATAAATAAATAATAAATTATATATTATATATATATATATATATATATATATATATATATATATATATATATATATATATATATATATATATATATCCAGGAGGATCTGTATTTGATTAAGAATTCTTAGAGGAATCATATTTGATTGATTGATTGATTGATTGATTGACTGATTTTTATTTTTTCAAAAATAACAGATGGAAAGCATATACTGAGAAAAAAACAATACATTGTCTGACAATCACATTAACAATGAAGATTTGTTTAGGGTGTGGGGGGTAAAAATGGCTTTTAACCCTTGAATGTTTCACATTATCACATTTATCTTGTTTCACATTTCACACGATTAACAGTTCGCCCTTTGCTGGGAGTAGGGCTGCACGATAAATCGCATGTGATTGTCATGCATATCTCATCAGTAAAGCCCGTTCTGTGATTAGTAGTATATCTCCATCACGTGCTTTCAGATGGACCAGCATTTAATACACAGAGCCGTAGATCGCTGAAAAGCTATGCAATATTGCGTTCATAATCGCTGATGTATCACATTCGATTATGAACGTGATATTGCGTAGCTTGTCAGCGAACTACGGCTCTGTGTATTAAATGCCGCTCCATCTGAAAGCACATGATGGGAGATTTATTACTAAACAAAGAGCCGGCTTTACTGACGAGATGCGCATGACAATCAAATGCGATTTATCATGCAGCCCTAGCTGGGAGTTTGATTGACAGGCGATCTGACCAATCACAATACCAAATCTAGACAGGACAGGAGAGTAATTTAACGTCGGTGGACCTGAACTTGAAAAATGGTGTGTACTGACGTCTTTGAAACAAGACACTTTCTGATGTTCATTCATGTTTACTTCATGCTATAACTAAAAAAAAAAAAAAAGAGGAAGAGATGATCAGTTCATGTGCCGTTTGAACTGAGGCACAAAACAATATTTATAGTTTGAATTTCTTTAAAAAAAAAAAAAATTACAAAATTTGAATGCTGAGACTTTGTTTTCATACCAAAAGTAATGTGCTCTGTCTTGTCTGTCAGTGCGCTATCAGTGTCCTCTTTGCTTTGCGGTGTATTTTTCACTGCGTGAGAACTCGTGACAGCAGAATGGCCAATAAATACTCGTTATTTATAAGCTGATGTTTCACAATGTATGTTCCTAAACCCTGGGTTAACGTTCATTGGCGAGTCACCGTAGCGCCATTTTGGAAAATATCCACTGAACGCAAACAGCGTATGCTGTTCTGTGTCAGCCGCACCACACAGATACTTTTTCTACGTTTATTTATGCTTTGATTTGAACGAAAACAGCGTAGCCGTGTGGTGCGGCTGACACAGAACAGCATACACTGTTTGTGTTCAGTGGATGGCGCTACGGTGACGTGGAGGAGATGAATTGTTGAATAAAGTTGTTATTTTTGTTTTCTTTGCGTACAAAAAGTATTCTCGTAGCTTTGTAAAATTACGGTTGAACCCCTGATGTCACATGGATTATTTTACCGATCTCCTTGCTATGTTTATGGACGTTGTTCGTGTTAATTACATTGCTGTCTATGGGAGGGTCAGACTGCTCTCAGAATGCATCAAAAAGTTCTTAATTTGTGTTCCGAAGATGAACGGAGGCCTTACGGGTTTGGAACGACATGAGAGTGAATAATTAATGACAAAATTTTCATTTTGGGGTGGAGTAACCCTTTAACACCACAAAAACAATGCTAACCCTGCTCCAAACTATGGTGTCATAACCCCCACTTCTAAAGACCGTTCCTTTACCCAGGGTTAAATACAAAGATTAGAACGATGATAACCAGGGGTTAAGCACAGTGTGAAAATCCCTATTTTTTGTCAAAATCTAAGAATTCACAAGGAAGGTTTAAAATAAAAACAAATTGACCACTGTTAGAAAGCAACCAGCTTATTTATCACATAGCTTGGTTATGAGACACGCTTAACTGCAGAGCTCTTTATTTGATTTCAATCCCTTAACAGGGATATTGCTTTCTACACCCCCAAGGCCAAAAATTCCTTCTACTTTTCATTTAACCATTTCATTGTTTTGCTTCTCAAAAAAAAAAAAAAAACTGATTCATCTCATTTTACAAAACACAGACCTGATGGCATGTTTTACACAGAGGGCTTAACAGAATGAGTTATGAGTTGTTTCCTAATGGGCTGTATGTTTCAGGCCGGCTGTTTCCTGCAGGCATGGACACGGGCCCAGCAGCATCTGTTAAGTTACCACGCAGGAACGGAAAGCGAGAAAAATAAAAACCTACAGCAAGACCTAATGGGCATATAAAAAATTCAGAGAGGGCATTCAGGGAGAAAATAACAGCTTTTCAAAGTGAGCAGATTCTCTGATCAAACACAGACCAAACTCTCAGGCTTGAAATCACAGAGTAGGACTAGACTGGTCTGTGAAACACAGATAAATATTTTTTTAGCAAAGCAATTCTGAAACATTTACTTTACACACCAAACCATCTCATGTAAAAAATAAATAAATAAATAAATACATACATATGTCCTGAGGCATTGATTTAACTTAAGAGCGCACACACTGTGGACTGAAGTGACTAAATGCAAGCAAGCAAACATAAAGCACATGGGAAGTATGGCAGTATGATATATATACCGAGAGAGAAAAAAAAAAAAAAAAACTATGGAAAAAAATATATAATACTATGAAAGTGAATGGCTACCATCAACTGTTTGGTTTCCAACATTCTTCAAAATATCTCCTTTTGTGCTCAACAGAAGAAAGAAACATACAGGTTTGCAACAACTTGAGGGTGAGTAAATGATGACAGAATTTTTTTTTTTTTGGTGAACTACCCCTTTAAGCAGACGTATGTGTCACCTTTTATGTCTAATTTTTACATCTGATTAATAAATCTTATGTTATTAATGTTAACTCTTTCCCCGCCATTGACGAGATATCTCGTCAATTAAGAGCCAACGCTTCCCCGCCATTGACGAGTTTTTACGGCAATCCATGTTCTAGGTGTATTACAGTAAGGAAAGCCCTAGCGCATGTCCTGAATGAGTTACGAGACTTCCGGGTCTTTAGGGTGCGAATAGAAGACGATCAGCATAAACAGAAGGATCAGAGAAAATGTAGATCATATATAGATCATGTTTTGACCATTTTGAATCTGATTGGGACGAAGTAGTCAGTGAGAGAGATGCCTTTACAGACACAGAAACATCTCTAGTTGTAACCGATAACCCGTCGATCTGAATAGGTGTGTGTGTGTGTGTGTATGTGTGTGTGTATAATCATATGTATGTATATGTTTGTGTGTGTCTGTTTGTTCTGTTTATTGAACGCAGTTTCAATTATTCATATAATTATTTACAGGTGAAAGAATATGACATCTGAATGTATTTTGCTTGAAAATGCACTACTTTGATAAAAATGCATTTTTCTCAGTTTTTTTGTCCAAAATGTTGTATTTCTGATGAAACGTATCTGTATTCAAATGGTGATAAAACATGAACAATATATATACCGGTATATATTATATTTCAAAAGGTACGATATCATAATTTTGCTCAATTCGGTATTTCATACGCTGCTGTTGCGAAGTGCACCTGTAGGTGGCAGTGCTTCCCAAATTGCTGCGCAACCGGTAAATGCGACAACAGAACAACGCAATGGATGAAACTCTATCAGCGCACCCGAAATTAATAAATAAAGAGAACAGTAGAAGAGAAATATGGCATTACTTTGCATACAAAACAGATGACAAACGTGAACAAACTGACCTTACTGCACCTGTATGTAAGCGTTGCTATAATATAAATCACGTGTTGCCACAGGAGGCAACACATCAAACCTTTTTAATTTGATTTAATTTGAACTTTTATTTACAACTGATCAACGCACATACAGATGTGATACAGCAAGCTCAAATGTGCATGTGTGACACGCTAGAAGCAGTGAAATTTTGGTCACGTAATATATGCAATTGCATTTCATACAATTGAATATTAATTGAATTTGAATTAAGCAATTGAATTAATACCAATTATGCTATTAAGATATATATATATATTATTATTATTATTATTATTATTATTATTATTATTATTAATACTATTTTAATAAAATTGTTTTCAATTCACTTATCTTTTGAGGCTGGTTATTTGTTACCTATGGTATCGATTTAGTATCGATACCGAGGTATTACATTCTGGTATCGTACCGAAGCTAAAATTATGGTATCGAGCCATCCCTAGAAGATAGAATAAAATAGTTTTTTTGTTGTTTAAAAGCACAGGCTCGGTTCTTTATTTTGATATATAAGATTCATAGCAAAAAATATTCTGAGGGCCGTCAAATTTAGGTGAAAATCATCAAAAATGCTGGCGGTGGCTGGCAACTTATTTAAAAAAAAAAAAAAATGCTGGCAGGGAAAGAGTTAATGTTATTAATTGCATATTGAAGTATGAAAAAAAATGGTTTTATTAAGTAGCAGAGCACCGCTGTGTGTTACTCAGAGACTGTAAAAAACAAACTATATTGTGCCTGTAATGTAACTCACAATATTAACTTCTTGTTTACTGAATTGTTGCATAAATAGATCACATCTGCATTGTGCAGATTTCCGTAAAAAAAAAAAAAAAAAAAAAAAAAATTTGCTCATGTGATCCATTATACTACATAAAACAAAAATCCTATAGGGCCTTTCTTCCCACATATCTTGAATTTTGGTTAGAATTTTCTGCATTCTAATAGGCTACATCATGCTGTAAAGTGTGCACTAAACATGCCAGTAGTCTATTGTACTAGGCTACATCACGCATGGACTATCAAGGTGCGTTTTTATTTGGTTTTTGCCAAAGTGAGTGACATGCTCGAAAATGTAAGCATGCACAACATTAAAACAACCATGATATTTTGTAGATGATAAATATCGCACACCCCTAATACAGCATTATAGGTCTGTTTATCATTGAAACATGAGGGTGGGCTCAGGGGTATGTGTCCAAATGCACATGACGCAGATGCACTTGACTAGAAAAATGACTGAATATGCCAATCTCTAGCTGCAACTCTGTGCATTAATGCTTATGTGCAGGCATACTGTGGAAAATATGGCCATAATACCCACCCCTAAAGGAAAACATTATTTACAAACGCTGCAATATTTCTCAGCTCACCATTTAATAAAAAAAAAAAAAAAAAAACTACTCACAATATCCAAAAAAATAAATAAATAAATAAAAAATATGAATACAATACACCAGCAGAAAATGACAACATTAAAGCACAAATGTGCACTGGCTCTATGGGGGAAGTCTTCCGGCAACAGACTATTAAGTAAATTGAGAAACCGAGAGGCAGCAGCTTTTGACCACACTGTGACAGGGGTTAATAACAAATCCATGCCTGTCAGCCGGAGCTAAACAGATATGAACGCAGAGGGCAATAAAGATATGGTGAACTCTGGGGTTTTACAGCACTCTGATACAGCGAGCAGCAGCCACTCTGAACGCTGATAGATTCTTGGAACGGCATCAACATTCAGACACAAATAATCAATTCCTCATCCTCAGTGGGACAGCTTTCATCACAATGCCAACCAGAAGCCATTCTTCAATCTCCTGCATGAGCTGCTAAAAGCATCTGAAAACATGTAAAGCTGTGACCGACAAGTGTGGCCTTCATAAAGCTTCACCTGTCTGACAGCAGGAGGTGTAGAAAAGAGCCTTGCAACGTCAATAAGCCCAATAACAAAAGCATTAAAATATAACATGTCTGTTTGGTTGCTCTTTATGAGGTAAATACAGAATGATAAAAGAGGGGAATCTCCCTGCTGAAGAAAACACTTTGTTTCAAGGTCCCACTGCCCTTTGTTTTGTTTTGTTTTTTTGTTAACAACTCTTTATTAAATTTTCTTCTGGGAACAGTAGTATAAAACAAAAAGCCACCCCAACCCATCCCACCCCCTGATAAAAAAATAAATAAATAAATAAATACATAAATAAATAAATAAATAAATAATAAAAATAAATTAATTAATATTAATAGATAAATAACAATAAAATCATTTTTTATAAAGATTTTAGAAAAGATGACAACATTAAAAGCTGAATGTCATAAATTTACAGTTTTCACATTAGATTCATGTATACGAGAAGTTGAGAGTTCCATCGAGATGATGTCCAACAAATATAAGTTCCCGCTGACCTTGTAGTAAAGTCAAACAATAGTAGAGTCGGTCACAAGCTGGGGGGGGGGTTGTTGAGGGGGAATGGGGTTCCCCTCTTTTTCTCGCTTTCCTTCGCTTTTAAATAGCTTGTTAAAGCATGGTGCACATTTTACCTTCACTTTCAAATTAGCGACAATTCGGCGTAAAGCACATGTTCGTTGTTAATTAGTTTGTTTTTCCTCTTTTCCTTGCTTTCCTTCGCTTTTAAAGACCTTAAAAGCGCCGTGCACATTTTACTTTCACTTCTGAACTAGCGTCAATTCGGCGTCAATTCAAGAATATAAAAAAAAAATACAACTTCAAACTCAACTTAGCCTTTATAAATCATAGAACCTTTAACAAAACGAATCAAAATACACCATTCTATAGGCTATGCCCAATATAATATAACAAATAACTTACACAAAGTTTAAAAAGACTAGGTATACAAAACTGAAAATCAGCAAACACTGTGGAACCAATTAAATAAGAAACGAATGTTTAAAAAAAAAAATTGTTTCGAAAATAAATCTTCCGCTGTCTGTCTCACCTCACTCTTCTTGTCAGTCAGCTCGACTCACTCCTCACGTGAATGAAATCTAATCTATGATGCGACTGTCCTTTGGCAGGCTGCATTAAACAGCCACTTTCAGTTTTTATTTTTTTTATTAAGAGTGCAAAACATACAACATACGGTGAACACAAAACACAAAAACAGCAACAGAACAGCAATGATAATAACAGTTAGGGCTGTAACTAACGATTATTTTGTTAATCGATTAGTTGGCCGATTATTTTTTCAATTAATCGATTAATCGGATAAAAGAGCTACATTTTCTTCTTTTTTTATTTTATTGATAAAAACACTTCCACATTCTGCCCAATGTCCTTCAAACAAACGTGCCAACTGAATGCTATGAAAACATACAGTGCTTAACAATTTATTAGACCACCTGTCATTATAAAGAGAAAACACAAATATTTTAGGAATCTGTCAAAGAATTGTTTAAATCTAAAAATGTTATTTTGTCATTTATTGGGCATATAACAAACAGAAACAACTAAATATTTATTCACATAATAAAAAAAAAATAAATAAAAATAGCCTCCTGCCTTTCATAACAGCATGCATTCTTGCTGGCATTGTTTAGCTACTTTTTGACTGTAACTGGGTATCTGAAAAAATCTTTCAAAGATCATTCATTCTTTAATAGATAACAGAAATAATTATATTATAGCATTAGAAATAGCCTACTGTTACTAAAGAGATTATGCATAATTGGAGGACTAACCAATACAGATGGCAAAAAAAATGATTTTAGTAAACACCAATACTGTTAGTTTAGAGCAGCAGTGGCACAAAGCTGACGTTATTTGTTATAAACCTTAAATACATTTGTTTTAATAAATTTGTTAAGCACTGTATATAGGCCTATAGTTCAAATCTCTTCATAAAAAATTAAGATAATAATAAAGACGAATACAAACACAAACTCAGTGTTAACCAACTTTTTGATCACAGTCACGTTTACTGTAATTTCTTTATCCTGTAAAAGGCGGCTATGAAGCATCTGATAATTATATTCAGACAACTATACGCGGTTATCCCTTTACAGTTCCTACTCTCATAAAATACGTGCACTACATGTTGCCTTTTAAACCTTAATTTAATGTTCAACAACAGATATTTCAGCACAATGAATGTTTTTGTGCTGAATATTAATCCCTCTCTGACGCGTGTTCACGCGCCCGCCGCGCTCGCGCTCATTCAGTAAAGATTTAAACTTAACACAGACTGTCAGGACGGAACTTTATGCAAAAATGGAAATGCTCGCGTGAATTTGTGACATTTACAGATAAGGATATGACCGTAAACTGAAAGTTTTTGCGCTGAGGACGCACACGCATCTGTCAGGGCAAGCCATTACGCTAATGCATTAGTTTAAAGCATAAAATAAATAATTCTCATGTTTTGTGCAGCTTGGGTTACGTACTTCTCCCGCAGCATCTCATTCCTCTGCTTTTTTTTAGATGCATTTTGTACATAAAAATGCGTTATTCAGTGCTGTAATGTCAATTTGACGCGACCGGCCGAAGTTGGACATGCACTGTGAGCAGACCCGACTAATCGATAATGAGAATCGTTGTCGATGATTTTCATTATCGATAATAATCGATTTTATCGATTAGTTGTTGCAGCCCTAATAACAGCAATGAAAATAAACAGCAATGACAATCTGAATAATAGTAGTAGTATTTAAGTAGTATTAGCATGCGCAATAATAATAATAAATAATAATAATAATAATAATAATAATAATAATAATAGTAAAGATGGTGATGATAACAATAATATCCTGTGATGACGGCAACAGTAATATCAATAATAATAAAATTAATAATAATAATAGTAACAATAGTAATGAAAATAATGTAATAATGTAATAATGACACATACCAACACATACCACACCTATCCTAGCTTCTGTGTCAGTGGTATTTATTTATTATTTATTTATTTTTCCCCCTTCCCATTCACGGTAAGATTACTATATGTATATGTATGTATGCCTAAGCTAAGGTGGTGCATTAAAAGAAGGGTGTGGTGCATTACAATCAGCATGTGGTGCACTAAAAACATGTGTGGTATATGTTGGGTGCAGATTTGATTTAGTTATATTTATATATTTTTAGCATATTTAGTGTTATGATCTTCATTAAACCGTTACTTATACAAAGCATTATACAAAACATCATCCCATCAACACCATCTTATTACTGCTCAATGTTTCTATGATATTAATAATGATAATAATAATAATAATAATAATAATAATAATAATTATAGTAATGAAAACACTCATAGTATTACTAAAACCTTGTATAAATATGTATAATATTATGTGAATAAATAAATAATTAGAATGAGGTCTGATCTGAAGTGTTGTGGTTCCGAAGTATAGCTGTAAGGAGGTGAAAAATGTTCTAGGGAGATGTAGTCTATGAGTAAATATTTCCAATGCGTTATGTGAATAGTGTTTTGGGATTTCCAGTTCAAGAAGATAGTTTTCTTGGCGATGGCTAAAGCTACAAGGAGTATCCTTTTTTTTTGTTATTTTCTGATTGAGAGTTGATAGATCACCCAGTAGACAGAATAAGGGGGATAATGGGAAGCCACATTCAGTTTTTAATTGTAGTGTCTGTTCTCTAACTGAACTAAATGATTTTTATTACTATAAAAATCAAAATGACGGTGGGGGACGGTGCCACGGTGGGCAAGTGACATACCGGTGTTGCGTCTTAACACCGGTAACACTGCCAACACCGTCTATCTCAGCAAGCCTATCACATGCTGCCTTGCATGTGTTTTTAACTGGCAGGGTTCGTAATCATCAGACTACAGCACTTTAACTTCCCCTCCCAACGCTCAGAGGCTCTTTACTGAGGTCACTCTCATAGATCTCAATGAAACGATGAGCCCAGTTTACAGCTATTAACATTCCTCGCAGGTAATCCGATCACAAGTATTCAGCCCTTGCCACGGAACATGCTTTGTGAAAGGGATAGTTCACTCAGAAATGGAAATTCTCTAATTTTGTCATTTAAAGACTTTAGTTCATCTTCAGAACACAAAGAAAGATATTTTCAATATTCCCTCATCATTTTTGTCTTTTCACTGAAAGTCCACACAACCAAAATGTTCATGCAAGTACAAAAAGACATTCTGAAAGTAATCCATATGAAACTAATGATTAGGGCTGTGCAATTATTGGCATGCGATTGTCACACGCATCTTGTCAGTAAAGCCGGTTCAGTAATTGGCATTAAATCACCATCACCTGCTCTCAGATGAAGCAGCATTTACTACACAGAGCCTTAGTTCACTGACAAGCTAGGCAATATCGCATTCAAAATCGCAGATGAATCGCATTCGATTTTGAACGCGATATTGCCTAGCTTGTCTGCCTACACTACAATGCCTACAATAAAGCGACTGCCTACAATAAAGCGACAGTTGAAAATCATTTTAAATGTGTCAGCACGTCATAAATAGAATGCGGCAGCAGTTTTCTGTCTGGGATTTGTCGCACCGCGCAGCATCCAGTGTAGACAGTTTCACTGATTATAATGACTTCTATAGTATTTTGTCGCACCGCTCGCGTCCGGTGTAGACACGGTGTAACATTGGTTTTGCTTTGTTTCACAGACAGAACTAATTGTTGCCTGGGTTGCGTACGTATGTGTGGTGCGGAGCTATCAAAATATGGGTGAGACCCTTTTGGGGTAGGGGCGTGTTTGTTTTGGTGATTTCAAATATCAACGCTGGCTACCAGAAATCGCTTACCCCACCTTTAATTTAATAATTAATATGATCAAAAAATAACAATTAATTAAAACAATGCAAAAACAGCCTTCAGGTATTTGTCAGCTAAGGAAACTGGTTCAAGTTATTTAAGTAATTATTCAAGTAAAATAATAAAGAACAAATTCATGTCAATATTTTTTGTTTCGTTAATTTTAACGACATGCTGTCGATCAATTACATGCAAGATTTTAGCTATTTTGACACCTCTTTTGTTCCGTCTGTTTACAATCAAGTTAAGACATAAACAACATGCAGTATATGCTGTATTACAGTAATACCGCAACAATTGGGCATTTTTAACAAGAAGAGTAATTGCTACTGAAGAGAAACTGAAGAGCACTCATGCATCTTTCTGCAGCGTGCAATCACTCGGATCAAGGCAGACAGCCTGTGCACAAGTATGGTAGTCCAAGAGTCAGAAAGCTGCCATCTGTCAGACAATGAATGGCACTTTTGATATTCCCACTTTGAGTGTTAGGTCTACCCAGAGCAAAACGGAAAATATCACCAAGGAAAAGATACATTTCAAAATATCAGGCATCTTTGCATCACTAAACTTACTGCTTCTAAAGACGAAGGGAATCTTAATGCTACAGTAGTTGACATTTAATCTTTCTTGCATTAAAGCCACACAGATGAAAACAGTCCCTATTATACCATTAAATGGCACCTGAGCACTGGGTGGACAGGAATAATGGACAGGAGTGGCACCACAGCCTGCTGAGCAGGAACAGGAGGGGTGCTCTATACCACTCCCTCTATTCCTCCAGCATTACAGTTCCCTAAAATCAACTCATTGTGAGCACAGATGTCATCAAGTGAGAACAGCAGACGCACGTAGGGCTGGGCGATATGGCCAAAATAATTATCACGATAATTTTTTTTCATGTCAGTCGATATCGATAATTATCACGATAAATGTCAAATCTTTATTTCTTTCAAGTTTAAAGCCAGAATTTTGCTCCAAATTGAAAGTTGTAGAAACCAGAACATTATTTTTTCTTAAAATAAATATCTAACTAGAAAAAAAATAATTTCTTAGATTCTTCATGTTCTAATGAGTGATACTGTTTCAAATCAAGAAACAGGTTTGAGTTGCCTGATAATATTAATAATAATATCACTTTTTTGTCTCTTAGAAATGCACATTTGATAACAGCTTGAGTTAGGATGCAGAGGTAAATTTTTGTTCATTTTTAAAATCCGTAACATGAAAAATTTTAGCATGTTTAAATTTACTCTGACCAAGTTTTATTTTATTTATTTATTTTATTTTATTTTTTTTAAATTAAGCATTGGTCTCCCATAGTAGCATACATTTAAATCATGATAAACAGTTAAAACCACACATATAGCACCTCAATATCAGTTTTTTTTAGCCTAGAAAAACAGTTGTCTAAAAACATTCAGTATAAATGCACACATGCTATAGCTTAATCACAAATACATGCACTATAATTAAATACCATTACTCCTGTAATAAAATTCAATGTGAATATCCCACATTTCTGCCACAATACCATGGTGCAGTGAGTGTTACTACAGTAAATCCATGGTAAATGATGGCGATGTGTAGATTGAAAAGCCTTCTGACTGTCTTGTTGCACACAGTGTTTCTCCTGTTTGGCTTTAAACTAGTTTAAATCACCAAGTCATTTGTGTTGCTCGCTGAATGCAAACGCTTCACACTGGATGTCACAGCGCTGTTTTTTCAGTTTTTTCGCTTGACCGTCTCATCAGCGAGTAAACACATCTGCTCTAGTGAGCTCGCGCCACGCGGCAGTTTCACTTTAAGCCGAGTGGATAAACGGTCCGTGTGGCGTGATTCAAATGAGTCATGCCGTTTCGTTCCGCTTTTGGTGCATAAACATATATCAAACATTTATCGAAGTCTTCATATCATTTTATCGTGGAAAATTATATCGCGATAATTATCGTTATTGAATTATCGCCCAGCCCTAGAAACACGCCATTCCTAACATCTTCTGAAGTCACCAAACCCGTACAGCGTCCCTTTTCACATTAGAACTGGCAATGTACAGAAAGATTTGAGGTTTGTCAATGTCATCAACTTCAAAATCAAGTACTTCATGTTACAAATACAACAGCAGCAGATCTGAAGTGAGGTGGTTTAACAGACAGGGTGTTACAGTGCTTTCACACCAGACGCGACTTGCGCGAATAAATCGCGCTATTCACGCGTAGTTGGTCACTTGAATATTTTGAGTTTACTCGCTTCATTCGCGCGTGAAATTCACTTCACAACAGACGTGAATTTGAGTCATGGGAGGGGCTTATATAGCTCAAACTGAGTAAAGAGCGTTTTTTACAACGATTGTCCGACCTCCTCACTCACTTTCTTCCAAGCAAGATCCTTTTTATTCCTGTTTCTATAAAAGTACGAAGATATATCGTACAGCTCCGGGTATCCTTTCACAGACCCTCAAAGCTACATTACAACAAAACACCGCATCAAACAAATCACAGATACCAATGACTTCTCACTGGGGCAGTTGATCTGAAGGTATTTACTGGTTGGCAGCTAGTGTAACAGTGATCTTTGATGGCAACCAAAGAACTATTCAGAAATGTTTCTAACTTCATTTTAGTATTTTACAAAATGTAAATTGTCTGAAATTTTAAAGTGTTGTATATTTTGATGGAATACAATTGAACCATTTCCATGATTTTTATCTGTATTTTCCATAAAAGCAGTCACAGAACTGCTATGGTGTTTTATAAATGAGATGTTTTTGCTGGATTATTATGGTTCTATCATAAGTTTCAGATTTGTCTGTCCCTCAGCAACACATAGCAACAAACCTAACTGTAGTTAGTCACTACATGTCAGTCGGATATTCTCTTCCCATCTAGACTTCATACCAACAGCCTAAGTCTGGCTTTTAAAGACAAAAAACAAACAAACAATTCATTGAATGCAAAGCTGTCAGAATTTCAGTAAAAGACAAAATTATAAATAGAAAACAATACTCCGAACATGCTTCGTAGAAACATTTAAGGCCTTGAGACTGACGGATGGATTTCTATGCAGCTCTGTTCTTAACCAAATCCAAGGTTTGCAGGAACTTCTAATAGGACGAAGGCCAGACTATGATTTGCATCATTCAAACCTACATGTAAATGCAGGACTCATGGAAATAGATTAAAATCAGCTTCCTGGTAACCTTGCACAGGGAAACAAGTGCTCAGCTATCCTTAAATAACTGAATTCATCATATTTACCATGAATATTTAAAATAAAATTATGATATGCCAATTAAATCATAATTAATTACATGTATTAATAAAAACGCCTAAGACAAAAAGGGCACATTGACTGGTCTAGCCAAAAACAAAAAAACAGCCTTTTTGTTACGCTATTTGAGTATAAAGCACAAAGTTTACTTCAGTTTTTTATGTGTATGATAGCGTATGCGTACAGTTGAACACACAGCTTTTGTAATATTAAATAATAAAAGGTCTTTAAATTCATTACATTTACAGAGTACCTGAAATATACTTGCAATAGTTTCACTTCAGCACAATCAAATATACTTCAGTATATCTTTAGTTGGACTTACTTCTGCACAATTATAGTGCATTAAGTACAAAATTAGTTGTTCCAATTTAGCAGACTTTAAGTATACCAAAAGTACAATTGCAGGGTATTTTTATTAAGTACATAATAAGTTAATGTATTTGTAATATACTTGGTATGAAATAAATGTATTTCAAATACATTTTAGTATATTTATTTTTCACTAAGGCCTATCTGGAAAAACAGCACAATGTAAAGCATATGTAATATTCACCAATGCACTAGACCCAAAATGCCAAGCCAGCCAGTGGAGTGGGTCATCCTTGTGACCTGGACTGTGGTGTTGACTGTTGTCCTGTCACTGTGATAGAGGGGGTTGGTGGAGGGAGTAAAGACAGGCTGTGTGTGATCAGGTGCTGCTTTAATTACCAAACTCAACCACGCATGACCAGTGAATGCACACACAGCAGCTCTATAGCTATAACCTACTGTACACTCACAACACAGCTACTGCTGAAATCACGGCAACATAGCAAAAACTATTGGAACTATTTAACAGTTTAACTGCGAAAATAATCAAATTAAATAAAGTAGGCCCTTAGTTAAAGCTGCAGTCCGTAACTTTTGGCGCTCTAGCAGTTAATAAACAGAACTGCATGCGTCTTGAAGAAGAACACTGTAGCCGGAGCTACTTCTCTCTGTTTATGTCTATGACGAAACACCTAGGTATTGGGCTACTCCGCAGCGGTACGTACCCAAACCAGTCTAAAATAGTCCGAATATAAACACTTATTATAGGTGTACCGTAGTGATTCAGGACAAGCCAAAAACACGGTTTGGAAAATGGATTTATGGTGTACTTGCTTATTACATAAATTTTGTAAATTTTGAACACAAAAAAGTTACGGACTGCAGCTTTAATTATTAAAAACAAACAGTATGAAAACAAGGAAAAATCCAGCAACACTTGTGGTGAAGAGAACTTATAATTATCTGTCAAAATAAAAGAAAATAAATAAAAAAACTGATGCATTTCGACGAGTTGGCATACACCGTAAGACATAATGCACAGATCTGTTTTGACATAGACACATTTTTCATCACTTCCATTGCTATGCTTAA
The DNA here is from genome assembly GCA_039654775.1 of Spinibarbus caldwelli. Lineage (NCBI taxonomy): Eukaryota > Metazoa > Chordata > Actinopteri > Cypriniformes > Cyprinidae > Spinibarbus > Spinibarbus caldwelli. Next base: position 28,995,951 of record CM077250.1, on the reverse strand, counting down.
CAATGTTAATAATCGCAATTTCAGATTCAATCTTGCATTTAAATATTTAATAGTGCTGTCCAAATTAACGCATTAATGCATGCAATTATTTTTTTTCAGTATTTAATCCAATTAACGCAGGGGCAGAGCTAGGGTTGGCCACCTGACTCACAACTGTTGCTTCTGTCTCTTTTTTTTCTTGACAAGAATTGTGTTTATGTAGATGCAGAACATCTTTATGACCACATCAAACGATAAAACGGAAGACTTTTCAGACGCACACTCCAACCTCACCTCAGCGCCAGACGATAGTCAAACGAGCGTGGAAACGGTACAGGTGATGTGGAGCTTTAGCAGAACATCAGTGAAGCAATGCCGTAGTTATGTAGGAGTCATGAAGTTACCAAAAAGACTTAAAACTGTGCATGCATGTAAGTATTTGTTATACAGTATATTAGTCACATTTAGGGCTGTGCAATTAATCAAAATACAGTTTCGATTTCAATTTCGGCCGCCAACGATTATGAAAATACAATAAACGATTACTGTGCCCCATTCTGCCCCCTTTCCAATGGTGTGCTTTCGCTCTTCCATAAAAGCCAAATTTCACGCGCAAATCAGTACAATTATGTAATGTGACTTCTGTAAAATGGGACATGCTTGATTTATTACAGTTGATTAGACTAAATAGCGCCAGATCACAACAGAAGTCATTTAAGGTTATCTTTCTTTGTTCTTTTATTAAACAAACTAAATAGCCTTATGTTATTTATCTTATTTACACGATGGCATGTCATTTCTGTCTCTACATGGTCGCGCGTTTACAATTCTCCTCTGTTCTCTGTATCGCACATGATGGAGTTATGCCCCGATGCGCGCGCGCACACATACACGCAGACAGACACGTGCGCGCAAACACACACAGGTAGGCCCCTATGATTTCCGCGATACGGAAAACACGGACGGAATCGCGGTATCCAGTCATAAAACGGAATTTACTGTATAACGCAGAATGTCACAGAATTTTTCTAACTTTAAATTAATTAATCAAAAGTAGGTGATTACACTTAAATATGGACTAGTATCTGTAAATATTATGCCACAAAAAGACTACTTAAATATGAATCCTGCATGTTCTGCGTATCTCTGTTAGTGAATGACAAAGATGCGTGGTTTTGTTTACTACACACACTGAAGCTCGCGACGCTCGAGGAGACTAGTAGTCTCCAGACTACTCAATTAAAATGTTAGGCCTATTTAGCCTTTGCTAATGTTCAGCTAAGTATTAGTTAGTTCAATGTATTAGTTAAACATACAGTATAATCACTAAAGTTAAGAACTTGTATGACTGCGGTCTAGTAAACAGTAGTTGACAAATCATTAACAAAAAAAAAAAAAAAAAAACCCAACACTGATTAGCTCAACATTTTAAAAATAAAAATGTAGTTGTCAGACAGTTTTAATATTAACCATTACCAAACATATGGTAGTCCACAGAATCCATGCACTTATTTTTTAATTACCAATTTTGATACTTTTGAACATTATTTTTAACTATGGGTGCAGAAATGACAAATTTTACTTAACTTAAGCTAATATTTAAACCGGTTCATGATGCATAAAACTACATTATTGCAATGCAAACATTGTTTTTATTGGAACCAGCAATTTGGCCAATGGCATTAAAACAACAGCTCCTTTAATGGGCAAAAGGACCTGGTGAAGGTTCTGTCTAGCAAGATCTGCCTGTATATGTTTTATTAACCATTATTCAACACACACATATGTCAAACCATATTAAACATTACAAGCAATCAAACAAACAAATAACAACACCGATGATAAAACAGAAAAGAAAAATTAAATAAAGTCAGGCCACTAATGGTGCTTCTCTGTAGCTCCATCACTCATCCTCATTTCCTGTCCACACAGGAAGCAGCCAGTGAGAGGAAATTCTTCCTTTTATGAAAACACTGGACAATGTCACACTGCAGCCAGGCGAGAGTATATGGAGATCCTAATAACAGCTGATGGCAAACCAGACCGGTTTTATCTAGCTCTTAATAATACATGACTACAAAACACACGGGAAGTCAAAAACAGCATCCTCTGGCCTGTGACCTCTGCTCACCTGTCCTGACACTCGACCAGAAATGAGTCAGCAGGAAAAACACTGACAAACTGTTCATATAAAGACTGAACTCTGTGAGACTGCTTTAAAATTTACTTAGAAAAACTGAAACAGCCTGCAGTAAACAATAAATCAACAAATAAATAAAATAAAATTCAGATGCTCAGTGAAGTTTAAAAGGTGAAACAAAGCACAAGTACAGAGACATCACATGCAGCTGAAATCCCAGTGAGCTGCCAACCAGACTAGCATTTTTGGATATCACAGGCAGGTTTGAGTCAGTCATCACAGGTGAGCGAACAGTGATGGTGCCCAAAAATACTGATGATTTTCAAACATTCAGCTCAACATAGTAATTGAGGTTGTTACACCTGTTTCTCTTATGATCGGATGAGCTCAGTACATTTGATCATAGAAACTGACACACATCACATAAACAGCACGACTGAGCACAGATTAATTCTCTTAATTGAAAAACACACATATTTGTTTTGTTTTAAACACACCTCACATGCACTGAGAGAAAACCAGCTCATCATTACAGGTAAATGTGTACAAGCTAATATAATGTAAAACAAACCACCACACATATCAGTGATTATTGTTGTGTAGTCACACATATATTGGTGTGTCAGGTCTGTTGTTTGGGTATCTTGCATACATTCACAAATCAGGTTTGTTGTGTATAAAGTCTGTATATTCACAACCATATAAAGGTGTTATGTCAATTCTTTATATATTTGGTATATATATTCAGAGTCAGTGTGTCACGTCTGTTGTTAATGAACTATGCATTTATATTCACAGACATAACAGTGTATCATGCCTATTGTTTATGTGTCACGTCTGTAGTTTATTATTATACATACATGGGTGCCATGTCTGATGTGTGCGAGTTAATACTGAAAAATAAACAACAGACATGCCATTTGTTAATATATTTGGTATATGTAAATATATGAACACATAACAGGCTGTCAGATCTGTTGCTTATATATTCCGTATATATTCACAGAGATATAGGTGTATCATGTCTTATGTATACATTTGGTATATTTAATCACACACATCAGTGTGTCATGTCTGCTGTTTATATATTTTGTACATATATTAACACATAACAGGCTGCCAGGTCTGTTGTTGATGTAGCACGATAAGCTAGCTAACGCTAATCATTCAATCCATATATTATCGATCACAAATGGAGGAACACGCACATTACAGCCCTGTTTCACATTCAAACGACCATTTGAACATCTCCGTGCCATGTAACCCCCCGAAACAGCTGATTTTATAAGGATAAACTCGTGCTGAGGGGAATCTGTCTGTGAATGTTTCAGTCCTGTCAGACTCTCACTCACCTAACAGCGCGCGCAGATGCTTCAGACGCGTGAAAACATCCTTCTTTGGGTCCAGAACTTTCTGTGTAGATTTCTTGACGTCTCCATAACCCCTTCGAGTGAACATTCCGCTGTAAAAGGCGATTCTGTAGCCGCTTTAACCTTCCTTTCACCATTCAGACCTGTGTGTCTCTTGTGTGTGTGTAGAACAGCAGCTGTCTGACTGACCGACGGACGGCGGGGCGCCAGATCCTCTGAAAAAATCCCCCTGTGAGGACAACGTGCCAGATTTAGACCGTTTTCACACGACTGCTGCCATATTTTGCTCTCGCCTAATTAATCTGATATTGACTAACCTGAAAACTCACACACAAAAGTCAAAAAGAATAATTACGAGAAAAAAAACTTATTTAAATAAAACTTATTTAAATATTTTTATTCAACAATTTTCGTGCAGTCAGATGGCCATGTCTTGATAAAATAAATAAATAAATAAATAAATTTAAAAAATCAAAAATAGACGAAAACATGAACACATCTTATCTGCATTCAGTAGGTCATGATGTACAGCAATGCATTAGAATACATCCTTAGGCTAAATTGAGATCCATTGACAAGACATTTTATACACTAAAACTAAAATATGGCAACACTGACTGCTGTTGTGGGTGTGTAAATACGGAAGCACACCGACAGATACACCAATTCATATTATTATTATTAGCATTAGCATTAGCATTAGCATTATTATTTTAAAAAATGTCATTTAACACTTTGAATTAAAAAAAAATCAAACATTAAACATTTGCTTTAGCCTATTTGCATAGTTTCATAAAATTAGCGAGAAAATGTAGCTATAGGTATTTTTTTTTTTTTTTTGTATATTTCAATTTCTTTCATGATACAAGCAAGATATGGTTACATCCCGTACGTCATGACGTAACCCAGGGCTTCAGACGTAGCAGGTGCACCTGTAGTGATAGATTATACTGGCGCGCCACCTGGTGTTTGATTTTGACATTACCTGCTGCTATTACTGCGCACAGTAACACTTGCTTTAGTAACACTAAACAGTAACACTTTAAACAGTTGCTTTACTCATGATTTACTCATGACGCTATAGGCGTCCTATAAAAAGACCTAAATAGAAGTTTGTACAAGACAAATAAATCATTTCTATAGGTTGATTAGCAGACTGTATGTATGGATGGATGTATTAGTTCAGCTAATTAAAAATGAAAGGCCAAAAGAGAATGTAATATTCCATATTTGTGTTTTTAGTTATTCTATAGCCAGAGGTAATTCATTTAGGGTGTTTTTTTTTTTTTTTAAGAGCCAGACCTGATGGAGTGTTCTATTATTGATGTAATAATTAATAGAACTCATGGAGCTATCATTTAATAGTTCCATTAATAACATTTTAAATGTCTTCATTTTCCATCATAACCTATACCAGTCAAAAGTTTGGATTGTTTAAATGTTTATAAAAATAAGTCTCTTATATAGGCTACTCACAAATATTGCATTTATTTGAATAAAGATAAAGTTAAACAGTAATATTGAAATAGTGAAATATTATTACAATTTAAAATAATTGCTTTCTATATGAATGTTGAAATGTAATTTATTCCTGTGATGCAAAGCTGAATTTTTCTGCATCATTACTGCAGTCTTCACATGTGCCTTCACCAGTGTCACATGATCCTTCACATATCCTGCTAATAAATATGACAAATATGAAAAAGCACAACTGTTTTCAACATGTATAACAATCAGAAATGTTTCTTGAGCAGCAAATCAGCATATAGAATGATTTTATTTAAAATTATTTTATTTTATTTTTATTTTTTTAATTTATTTTAATTGAAATTATATTTCACCATATTACTCCTTTAAATACAGCCTTGCTGAGCATAAGAAACTTGTTCAAAAACATCAAAAGGTCAGAATTATTCCAAACATTTGACCATTTAGTCTCATGGAATTTATACTCTATTGCTATTAAAATGATTAAAATATTGTAAATATTAACAAATTAAAATATAGGCATATATATAAATTCATAGAATTATATTGTGTGATCAGATGTAATTTAATTATTTCACTTAATTGTCAAAATGCATGACTACAACAATGGTCTATCATGTAACTTATTTGCTATTATACAAAAAATAAATAAATAAAGTAAAATATGTGACCCTGGGCAACAAAACCAGTCATAAGTGTCAATTTTTTTATTGAGATTTGAGATTTATACATCATCTGAAAGCTATAAATCAGCTTTCCATTGATGTATGGTTTGTTGGGATAGAACAATATTTGGCCGAGATACAACTATTTGAAAATTTGAAATCTGAGGGTGCAAAAAAAATAAAAAAAATAAAAAAATAAAAAATACTGAGAAATTCGCCTTTAAAGTTCTTCAAATGAAGTTCTTAGCAATGCATATTACTAATCAAAAATTAAGTTTTGATATATCTACGGTAGGAAATTTACAAAATATCTTCATGGAACATGATCTTTACTTAATATGCTAATTATTTTTGGCATAAAAGAAAAAAGGATAATTTTGACCCATACAATGTATTGTTGGCTATTGCTACAAATATACCTGTGCTACTTAAGACTGGTTTTGTGCTCCAGGGTCACATATATATTCAACCATAGAATGCCATGACTGAGCAATTATGGAAAGTTGTGTAATGAACATACGTCACACACACACACACACACACACACACACAGAGCATCGGGACAGCTTTGTGTGCATGTGTGTGTGTGTGTGTGTGTGTGTGTGTGTGTGTGTGTGTGTGTGTGCGTGCGTTTTTGTGACAAATGAGGACATAAATTTCTATAATGACAAGGGTATGACATAGGTATTACAAGGAGAAGGTGACTTTTCAGTACATTACCCCATGTCCCCATTTTTCAAAACGCTTATAAATCACACAGAATGGAATGTACTGAAAATCTGAAATAGCACAAAGTTTCCTGTAAGGGGTAGGGTTAGCTGTTGGGTTGGTGTAGGGCAATAGCACATACAGTTTGTACAGTATAAAAGCCATTACGCCTATGGGATGTTGCCACTTTTCACAAAAACAAACGTGTGTGTGTGTGTGTGTGTGTGTGTGTGTGTGAAGGGCATCAGGTCAGAGCAGATCTTTCTCTTCTGCTGCTACACAATATCAGCTGCCAATCACTTCAGCTGGACACTGACACCTCACAGTACGGCTGAAACACCTCCTGCAGTGGAACTCAGCTAAAGGTTGCACTGTGTCATATTAAGATCCTGTCATATTAATTGACTTGAAGACAACTTGTACAATATTATAAAACATTATTAAATCATTATAAATATAGTTTTGATCTCTGTAGGCTATTTGATCCATATTTGATCCCTAGGCTATTGTAAAATTGGAAATATATATATATATATATATATATATATATATATATATATATATATATAATATCATTTTATTTCCCCAGAATACATTTTAAACATATTTTAGTATATGAAGGTTGAAACAAAATATATTATACATTTCAAAACATTTTTCATTGATTTCACTGAGCTTGTATGTGTTCTGTAATGTCTTGTTTGATGTCCGATATTCTGGATTAAAAAAGACAGACAGCAGATGGCATCTTTGCGCAACCTGAGTGAAAAACCATATTCGAGGCCTGTTTCCGAAATATGGGGGGGGGGGGGGGGGGGGGGGGGGAAGAAAAGAAAAGAAAAGAAAAGAAAAATAATTAAATAAATAAAGAAATACTTTTTTAGAACTGCAGATTAACAATTGCAGCTCTGTTGAGTTTTCATGTTCAGTCATAGATGTCTGTTTTATACCTGTTGCCAAAATACGTGAGGCTATTTATGTAGTTTACATATTCATGCATTTAGCAGACGTTTTTATTAATAATAATAATAATAATAACAACAACAACAACAAGAACAACAACAACAACAACAATAAATAAATAAATAAATAAAGAAGAAGAAGAAGAAGAAGAAGAAGAAGAAGAAGAAGAAGAAGAAGAAAAGCAATTTGTTAAAGAGCCAACTATAATATACAAGGCAAGTTTATCAGAGAGAAAGAAGCTAGAGAAGAGTAGGCCTAATGCAAAAAAAGAATACATAGGCTAAGTAACACATAAGAGTACACACTGAAATGTTTAAGATGATTTACAGGATGTCTGAAAAATGAAGCCACAGGGTGGCGAGATGACTCCATGAAAAAAAAACACCGCTTCAGTTTTACAAAACACATTAATGGAAGGCTTGAAAGCACTTGTCTCTACTAAATTCACATGAAGAGCTTGCAAATACTTGACTTTTCTCTTTGTGTGGTTATGTTTTCTCCTTGATGTGAATCAAAGTGTCATTAAAAGTAAAGGTATCCGATTAAGATTAAAGGAGAGAGCGGGCCATTTTATTCCTAAATATGTTCTGCTTGTAAAATGACACACCGTAAATGCATCTTCACAGAGAATATCACATCCATGAATAGCAACCGTAAAACTGGATTCTTGTGTGAAGAAATAGCCTACTGTAAATGCGTGTCGGTGATGCTGATTGCCTGTAGTCCGACACATTTATCTGTGGAATAATCCACAACCATTACCACTACAGCAGCGAGCGCGCTCTTATTTCAACTCAAGGAAAACTATATTCATTATTCATTACTACAAAACATTATCTGGAGTTCTTCAGGTCAGTTAGTAAGATAAAGCCAGTCAAAGCATATGGACACATTTAATAATAATAATAATAATAATAATAATAATAATAATAATAATAATAATAATAAAAGAATGTGCAATAAAAAAAAATCTCAGGGAAAACAAATGTAATTGCATATAATATATAAACCTTTCACGATAATATTTCTTTCATATTTTGTCAGGCGTCCGTTTGTCCTCCAGGAGGCGTTTTAAAGTATGTTTCTTTTCTAAGAACAGCTGCAATAAGGTGCACTTACAAAGACATTGAAGTTGTGTTTCAGTTTCATAGAGTCCTAACACGTTGAACATATTGAAATTTAAACTATATACTAATACATAAATAAAGGTAAATGTTTGTGCTATCTACTTGTGTTGTAAAATTGTAAAGGATGCACTTCTGTTTATTAGCATTAGTAATTCAAGGGCAAAGTTCAACATATAGGAAGGCTAAAAAATATATTGTAAACTAAAACTACAATTCAAATAAAATATTTAAATGCGTTAATTGGGACTTTGGTTAAAAATTCAGGGTGCCCACTTATAAAACCATGCACACGATTAATTAAAAAAACTCTCCCAAAACACAAGATGTGTCTGAGCAGATAATCTACTGTGAAATTAACAAGCATTAGAGAGGGGAATTCTTGTAAGGGAGGGAAGGTGTTTTTGGCCGAATGTGTGGCGGGGTCTCCGTGCTGAATGTGTAATAAAGACTACACAGCAAAGAGAGCTTCAGGTTCTCTTACTCCATAATCTGATTTCAATTAAATTTGTCATCAGACACTTAGGAATGGAGATAGTAGATGTGTAATCCAAACATCTCTGTCATAATTGAGTTCGGTTAAATGTAACATTACCTGCCCTGTGACCACGGCTTAGCGTTTAAACTCACAGATGGACAAGGTTTGAACTGTACATCAGTTAAACTGGGAAATAATCTCTCTCTTCATTTATTCATCTCAGAAAATAACAGACTAGGAACAGTACGTTTCAAATAGTAGTATTCATCTGACAAACAGACTGTAGTTTTCAACAAGACTGCTTGAAATTCAATGTCCTTCAACATGTGGCAGTTATCTGTCAAAAGAGAGACTGTTCCCATGTTTTCATTTTCTTTATTGTGTGTTTTTAACAATTCAACATGTGATTGTGCTGGAAACTCACTGATTTGATCCCAGTTCACTGAAGGCACACCAGGGTTATTACAGTTAAAACTAAAACTGAAACAACAACAACACCAACAACAATAATAATAATGATAATAATAATAATATTAATAATAATACATTTACTATTTTAAATAAAATAAACTTGAACAGAAGCACACACACGCAATGTTGTATAATATATAATAATATAATATAACACACACACATACACACACACACACACACACACACACACACACATATATGTATATATACTTTATTTAATTATTTCAGCTAGTTTACAAGGCAACATTCATCATTTTAATTTAGTTTAAATTTATGTAAAATAACTAAAGCTACAATACAAATGAATAAAAAAAAACTATAGAGACATATTTTCAAAAATTACATTTAAAAATTTAACTAAAACTGAATTGAAAATAGAAAATAAAAAGAAATCCCAACATAACAACTTCAGTGAATTTGTCGATATGCCAAATACATCATAATAATATTTGAATACATACTGTTAATTAATAAACATATACATAAAAGGGACATCAACCAGAAAACAAAAACCAGAAATCAGTAGTTCTGATTTGCCATGAAATCTAGCCTTGAAGGCGTCAGAGTGATTCCTGTTTCATCATCATTGCTCTGGTGCCATCTTGAATTTGTAACACAATCACTTCCCACCACCTCTTCAACCCCCATATCCTCCATACCGTTCCTCCAGCACTGATTGGTGCTTTGGCAGTTTGAATACTAATGCTCACTGTGTCCATCTGACCCATGCACGTATGAGATGACGATGGCTTCAGCAGCTGAGAACAGAGCAGTTATTTCCAGCATGTCCACCATCGGTATTTACAATCCATTAGCAGCATATATTTGTAAGAATGCTAAATAAATGTTTTATCCTCCTCCACTCTTAAAAATAAAGGTTCTTTATTAGCATCAGTGGTTCCACGAACAACCTTTAACGTCCATGGAATATTTCCATTACACAAAAGGTTCTTAATATTATTAAAATGTTACTCACAGTAAGAAAAAAGATGGTTCTTTTAAGAACTGTTCGATGAAAGTATCTTTGGGGAACCAAAAATGGTTCTTGTCTGCAAAAACCCTTTTGGAACCTCGTAACCTTGAAAGGAATTGGGGAATTTTGGGTTTCAGAATGTCCACTGTAACAAAATATTAAACATGTCCATGTGAAGGTGAGCACATGAATGAGCATATTTTTTTTGGAGCGAGGTTTTTGTTTTTGACGTTTTTTTTTTTTTTTTTCTCCACAACATCCGTTCAGTCATCTTTTCAGTCATCTTTGAACACAAAGATGACTGAAAGCACTGTAAGAGTTGCACGACCTCCATTTTCATCATTGTCAAGGGCAAGAATGAGAATTACTGAGTTGATTACAGCACTGTGCTTTATTATTAAAAGAATTAACAAACTCCAAAAGCGAACTTGTCTAGTATTTCAGAGAAAATTGGTGGTGGGAAAAAAATGCACTTCTTCGTTTAATCAGAATATGCTCATCACAAAAGAATATTCCAAATGGTGTGAAGCGTGTAAAACTTATTTTCAGAATAAAGCGTCAAGGAATGTAAACCTTAATTGGAAGATTATGCAAATGCATAAATGATCACTAATTTGCACCATTTATCGCTTTCATTAGATTACTTTTGTTTCATTGTGCAACACCGTTATCCAATATGGCCTCCCATATTTTCTTGGTCCAAGTCACCAAAAACCTAAAGATTTAAGTGGCTCTTTAGGGACCTGTTTAGATGGCTAAGAACAACAGTCTTTTCAGACTCAGATTAACCTTGTTAGCCCAGTAAGTTTTATTGCTAGTTTTTAAGGGATTGTTTTCAAACTTGTAGCCACAGGGGTGTGAAATAACAAGCACCAGTGGGATTTCACACAAGCCATCATCACACAAACACACACCCAGGCAGTCCTCTGAAACACCAGCGTTTTGAACCGGTTTCGCTTCTTTCGGTAAAAACCCAGTCACTTCAGTGAATTATTTCTTTATGTTGACTGAAAATGCTAGAGAGCTCAGCATCATCATTATCTTTCCTTTCCTCCATGCCTCCGACTGAGCTCTGCGATCGACCTCCTTTTTTTAGGTTTGTTTTATTAGTATCTTCTTGTCGGTGAAAGGCATGGTTTATCACCGTTATCGGCGGATGGCCGTGAAGACAAAGGGTCTCTTTTCTGATGCGCCGACAGAAAATCGATAGCTGCTTTCCCACGGACGGCTAATTAATGAAGCACTTGTGTCATGTTGGTTCACAGGAAGTGGCTTTATGTCAGACGATCGTATCAGTTTCAATGCATGAGACTCTGAACTACAGATTAAAGTGTCAAGAGGTAAGAAGTAAACACACATGTGCGTGCACACGTACGAGATGATACATTTATTTCCTCGGGTTTGGACCGCAAAATTCTCTAGCTGAAGATTCAGTGGTTGACTTGGGGAAAAAAAAAAAGAACCGTTGGAAATGACCAATCCGGTACACACCGCCAAGAGTGACACTTGCGAATTTCCAGTGCGGACAAGGTGGCAGTACAAACGCTTGATAGATGGCAGGGAATAAAAGGGCTTCTCGTGACAATCTTTCAGCAAATGTCAGCCTTTCATGGTGTTGAGAAGGCCCATTTCATATCTATTACAGCAGGCTTTCCATGGCCGATATTTCAGATTTTAGTGCTTGCCGTGCCGTAAATCCTCTGCCAATCTTCCCCATAAGCATCTTTGCCAGCTCCCCCCGACGCATTCTTCCCCTCTGTACCTCCCTCGCTCGCGTCTTTGATGTGACAGAACAAACCACGACCTATTAGGATTAAGGCTTTGAAAAGATCTTTGATGCTGCTCAAGGTTCCTTTAAACTGGCAAACTGACAATATGAGCTGTGTGGAGGCAGGCTTGAATGAGGAGATTGGCTGTCCTCGCAACACCCCTGAACCTTGCGAAAAAAAGAGAGAGAGAGTCTCGTACAGCCAAAACCTGGTGTAAGACGCCTACAAATGTGTATTTTGCTGTGGGTTTTGTATTGCGCTACTGCTAGCGGCGTCTGTTGCAGAGGACTTGGCTTGGTGCCCTTGCAATATCTGAACTGTTGCCCGGAATCAAAGGAAAACAATAGCGCATTTTATTTTCTATCCCCGCACCCCCACCCCCACCTTCTTTTTATTCCTAAGGACACATAAGCAACGTCAAAGGCAGCAGCAGACTGCAGCGCCGAGGATATGTGAAGGACAGGGATAAATGCTGTGCCACGTTATTCAAAAGGAACGAGCTATGGAAAAAAGAAACCCTTTTTAAAAGAAAAGGGGGGAGAAACCCTCAGTCAATCTTCTATCGCTAAATTGAATTTGAAATGCACCAATGAGGGCTCCTCTATTTCCTCCAAACATAACGGCGCAGTGTTTTGACAGTTGTAGAGACTATAGTGGGGAAAATCCTGCTAAAGGTGCACGACACCTCGGGCCAGCTCCAACTCAATGCACAGGATGTGGAAACCGTAGTTTTTTGCCTCAATAAACTCCTAACTTGTTGCTTATTAATGGTTAGTTGTTAAGTTTAGGTATTGGGTAGAATTAGGGATGTAGAATATGATCATGCAGAATATGTGCTTTATACATATTAATAAACAGCCAATATGCTATTAATACAGCTGATAAAATGTAAAAACTGTAACTTGAATTCAATGTAAGTCGCTTTGGATAAAAGCGTCTGCTAAATGCATAAATGTAAATGTAAATGTAAACATGTTAAAGCAACTAGCTAATAGTGAGAATTGGTCCCTACACTCAAGTGTTACCATTGACATTAGCTAGACATCTACAGTAAGGTTGTTGTAAGCTCAATGCGTCACTGCATTCGAGCAAGAATCTGTATTTGATCTCTCAGTAATAATACACCAAAATCATACTCGTTCCAAGGCTTTTTGTAAGAATATCTGAAATGAGATTTGTAGGGAGGAGAACAGCTAAAAATGCTGAACCACAGAGCCTGATTCCCATTTAATGAGACCGATGACTGCTAGCAGACGGCATAACAGAGCAGTTCTTTTCTTTCAAATAGCCTGCCTCTGTAGTTTAGTTTTGACCTTATCTTCATAACCTTATTGACCTTATCTCTCTAGCTCTGCATTTCAATTCTTAACATTGCTTGAAAGCCTCTTGGGTCTAAAAGAGAGGTTACTGATCTTTTTTGAAGAAGAGCCTCAAGTTTCCTCTCTGATTTGGAAATTGCATTTTTTTTTTTTTTTTTATATCATCTTAGATTAAACTACAGCCTCTTAACTGAGATTAGATTTACCATTGATTTGTTTTAAAGCTTGTGTGCAAGATTATGCCAAATATGAAACTATTATTTATTTATTAGTTAGTTTTTATTGTTATTATTATTGTTGAATATCATTTCATAATTTCGATGAATTTATAGATGTTCAGAGAAATTGGACTGTTAAGTATCTATCTATCTATCTATCTATCTATCTATCTATCTATCTATCTATCTATCTATCTATCTATCTGTCTTTTGATTTGTCAATTGTTGCATTTTGTGGTCAAATATTTTTTATACAAAAGCTGCTAAACTGTATAACTGACTGCTGATTTCCCGTGGATCCTTCTACGGTCTATTTTTTCTCACATGAAAAGAAAAATTTTAAACCCAAATCAATATTTCAAGTAGCCATACACCAGTATAACGTTGCCATGGAATGCTGCAGCCCCACATCTGACTATGGCTTTCATACAACATTAATAACACAGAGCACGTTTCGACGCCTTATGGATTAGCTAATTAGATAATGAGCAAAAAGCAAGATTTAGGCTTCTGTGTGATCAGAAGGCTGATCAATGTGAACAATGTACCAAACCGGTGGTTTTATTCCTTCTGGAGATTCAGCGCAAGGAGAAGCAACAAGCCTTGACCAGGCATTGTTTCTGTTTAGTGGCGCCGTCAGAGAACTAGAGAGGCATGTTTGTTTTTAGGCCCCATCTAAAAGACCCAGTGGTGCATTTTGTTAGTCCCAAACAAACAGCAGCCCCACGTTACTGGCTTGCGATCCCCATCCTTCAGCCATGAATGACCATTAAACAATAACAAAGTTCGTGTTCCAAGGTTTGGAGTAGCACTGGTTGGCCGCAGATGAATTTTGTGCATAGCTCCATTAAAATCCCTGGGTGAAAATCCATAATCCATAGACACAGGCGTGGGCATATACTGCCAAATTCCCTCCTCTTCAGACTGTGTCAATTTTCAGCTCCTTTTAACGCGAGATTGCTTGCATAAAGTGGGTTCTTATGCCATTGTTCAACTAATCATATCCTCTTCTGTAATTTCATTAGATGTGAAAAGATGAGATAGCAACCATTAATCTCTTATTGCTTCATCTAAAATTAAAATAGAGCCAAAAAAGAAAAAGCTCAGGAGAGAACGGGGAATCAATTTGTCATAGTTAGTACATTCACTTGAAAGACAACATTAATTTGTGCCATTATCTGTCTGAAATCCCATTAAAACTGGGTTAATGTGGTAGCAGCAAATTTCAACATTGTCAGATCGCTTCTTCATTGATATCCCGTGAATGTGTTTCTTTGTGATTCATTTATTTAGGGTTGCAGTATGTTAATCTGATTTTGTTGATAACATCAGGTCAGAGTACTCTGGCAAAATTAAGAGCCACCGAGCACGCTCTGTTTCTTAATGGAACATGCAGGATAAAAAATAAATAAATAAATAATAATAATAATAAAAAAATGAATAAACAGTATCTTAATATATTTAAAGTCATATTAGGACAAATGGCTGGGATGTAGTCCTTTAAGACTGTGTGGTTGCAACTACTAACTACTAACTCTAGTAGCTCTGCATTCTCTTTGCAACTACATGTCAACTAACTCTCATTAGAGAATTAGTAGACTCTTAGGTTAAAGTTAGGGTTAGGGTTAGCAGAATAAGCTGAATAACAATACCATGCACTTGCAAAGAATGTCTGTTGGGGACCTTCAAAATAAAGTGTTAGCAGATATTAAGCAGAGAGTCTACTAATACTCTAATGACTGCTAGTTGGCATGGAGTTATTTACAGTTACCTCTTCTTAGCAGAATGTCTAAATTGGACTATTAAAAAAAAGAAAAAAAGAAAGAAAAAAAAAGTGGGTCACACAAGGTCCAGTTCTCGCTATTACCAAACCATTAACTATGACTGTTGCCTCAATAAACTAATAAACAGCCAATGTGTTAATAATAGGCATACTAATAAGCAACTAGTTAAGAGTGAGAATTGGTCCTTATACTAAAGTGTTACCAAAAAGTGTTACAGATTTATAATTATAAGGTAGTCTCATATGTATTTCAGATGTGGAACGAGAATAATGAAAATTTGCCAGAAAGTCTTACACCATCTATTCATTCTTGCTTTTCCTTCTGGTCATACTTTAGTGTGGGGATTCAATTCTCACTATTAACTAACTATTAACGATAAACCCCTAATTTGCTGCTTATTAATATTTGGTAAGGTAATTCTTAAGTTTAGGTATGTTTTTGGAGTAGGGATGTAAAATATCATAATGCAGAATAAGGCATTAATATGTGCTTTAGAAGTACTAATAAACAGCCAATATGCTAGTAATATTCATGCTAAAAATCATGCTGGTCCCTGTGTGTTACCATTCTTCTGTAAACTGTAAAGGAAGTCATTTTTATTTTATATCCAATAGCAATCCTGGAGCATGATCTCACAATTTTTGCAAAGAGAATTTGGAGATGTTGTGTCATGTTACACCACAGTGGTGTTACGGTCAAGAAAGAATACAAACAAATCTTAAATGTCCAACTGTAATAAGGGCACGTTGGCACCTGCTTGCTGCATTATGGTCAGCGAAATAGAGCCCTTTGAGTGTGTCACAAGATCAAACATACCTTTTCTTAAATGTATTAAAGTCAAGAGCTTTTCTGATTAAAAGAATAAAGCAGCACGCTTTATGTATGGCCCTTAACGATGACTGAGGACTTCCATGGTGAGGACGCTGAAGTGAAACGTCCCAGGTTACGTATGTAACCATGGTTCCCCGAAAGGAACGAGACGCTGCTTCCGAAAACGCTATGGGAATACCTTCAGCATGACTGCGCTCTGAATCACATGTGTAATCAGTCCAATGGATGGGCGAGACGTCACGGGCGGGGTGACGTAACGACCAGGAAGCTTAAAAGCACGTGCGGTGGAACCGGCGTCATCTTCTAGGAGTGAAGCAAGCGCTCGCAGGGACGCCGGAAGTATGGCTTTGAGACGCAGCATCTCGTTCTCTTCGGGGAACCATGGTTACATACGTAACCTGGGACATTCCCCTTCAGGAACTCGAGCTGCATCCGAAAATGCTATGGGAACGAGATGCCCACAGAATGACAAGTCCCTGCCTAGTGTGTTGCTAGGATGAGAGGACAGAAGAGCCTGGAGTAGCTCGCATGTCGAGGCCATAGAACCTGATGAACGTTAGGGGCGTGGACCACCCCGCAGCGTTGCAGATGTCTTGCAAAGGCACACCTGCCAGAAAGGCCTTGGAGGCCACCATACCCCTAGTGGAGTGAACCTTGACTCCCATCGGCAAGGGGAGACCAGAGGACTCATAGGCCATGGAAATGGCATCCGCTATCCATCGGCTGAGGGTCTGCTTAGTAGCAGGAAGTCCCCTCTTGGGGGGACCATAGCACATAAGCAGTTGGTCCGCCCTTCTCCATAGGGCAGCTCTGTGGATGTACGTGTCCAGAGCTCGAACTGGACACATACAGTTAAGCTTCTGCTGGTCGGGCTCCCTGAATGGAGGAGGACAGAAGGCCTGCAGTATGATAGGCTGTGGTGTGACAGAGGGAACCTTCGGTACATAACCCGCTCGAGGGTATGGAAATGCTTTGGCCACGCCGGGCGTAAAGTCAAGATGAGAAGGGGCCACTGACAGGGCCTGCAGATCTCCGACTCTCCTCAGAGAAGTCAGAGCTAGAAGGAAGGCAGTCTTAATCGTGAGATGATGATCAGATATCTGTTCAATGGGCTCGAATGTAGCCTTACAGAGAGCCTCTAACACCACAGCCAAATCCCACAGGGGAACTCGGGACCGTACTGGAGGCCTCAGCCTCAGAGCACCGCGGAGGAAACGTGTAACTAAGGGGTGTCTACCTACTGACTGGCCACCAAGAGGGGCGCGGTAGGCCGCAATGGCCGCCACGTAAACCTTTAGGGTGGAGTGGGTTAACCTTGTGGAGAATCGGGCCTGCAGGAACTCCAGAACTGTACCAATCCTGCAGTTAGCTGGGTCAAGCTGGTGGTCTCCTCACCATGAAATGAAAAGCTTCCACTTCAGGGCGTACAGTTTCCTCGTTGAGGGAGCTCTGGATTGGAGAATGGTCTCAACAACCTTGGTTGAGAGACCGGAAGCTATGAGCTGTTCCCCCTCAGGAGCCACACCCACAGTTTACACAACTCCGGGTGGGGGTGAAAGATCGTACTGCCCCCCTGTGGGAGAGAGGAGAGAAATCAGGTCCGAGAACCATACTCAGCCTGGCCAGAACAGGGCTACTAGCAGTAGACAGACCCTGTCCTGGCACACTCTCTCCAGAACCCCCGGGAGCAGATTGATCGGGGGAAAAGCGTACAGATGAAGCCTCGGCCAAGTCTGCACCATAGCATCCAGTCCCAGAGGAGCTGGGTGAGTCAGAGAGAACCATAGGGGACATTGCGATGTCTCTCGAGTCGCAAAGAGGTCCACTTGAGCCTGACCAAAAACTCTCCATATCTGCTTCACCACCTCGGGGTGAAGTATCCATTCCCTGGGCCTCGGCCCCTGTCTCGACAGGACGTCTGCTCCCATATTGAGATGCCCAGGAATGTGCACTGCTCTCAGCGAGAGGAATTTGCCCTGGGACCACACAAGGATCTGGTGCGCCAGCTTGTACAAAAGGCGCGAACGCAGACCTCCCTGGTGGTTGATGTAAGAGACCACCGCTGTGTTGTCGGTGCGCACCAACACATGACGATCTCTTAGGTCTGGGAAAAAGTGTTTGAGTGCTCGAAACACCGCCAGCATCTCCAGGCAGTTGATGTGCCATGTGAGATGGTGGCCGCTCCACAGAACGCGGGCAGGGTAGCCACTCATGACCGCTCCCCAACCGGTGAGGGACGCGTCCATCGCTGGCGTTACGCGGTGACAAGGAGCTCCCAACACCGGGCCCTGAGACAAGAACCAAGTTTCTTTCCACAAATCTAAGGCACGAATACATTTCCACGTGACCTTGATGGTGCGAAGCGGGTTTCCCCTTGGGGAGAACCCCTTGGTCTTGAGCCAGGACTGTAAGGGTCTCATGTACAGCAGGCCAAAATGTATCACGCTGGACGCAGCTGCCATCAGTCCCAGCAGTCTCTGAAATTGCTTGACAGTGAGTGAGTGGCCTTCTTTCACTCTCTTGACTGCTGTGAGGATCGACTCGATCCGAGCAGGGGACATACGTGCCTGCATCGTGGTCGAATCCCACACCACACCCAGATAAGTGGTTTTCTGTAATGGAGAAAGCACACTTTTCTTGGCGTTCAGTCTCAAACCCAGCTCCCCCATATGAGCAAGAACGATGTCTCGATGTCGAACCGCCATCTGCTCTGATTAAGCTAAAATCAACCAATCGTCGATGTAATTCAGTATGCGGATGCCCTGAAGTCGCAGTGGAGCGAGAGCAGCATCCACACACTTTGTAAATGTGCGGTGTGAGAGTGCAAGGCCGAAAGGAAGAACTCGATATTGGTATGCTTCGCCCCCGAAAGCAAACCTCAGGGACTTCCTGTGAGTGGGAAGGATAGAGAAATGGAAGTATGCATCTTTTAGATCTATCGTGACAAACCAGTCCTCGGACCTGATCTGAGACACGACTTGTTTGATAGTAAGCATCTTGAACTTCAGTCGCACGACTGAGCGGTTCAACTGACGCAGATCTAAAATGGGACGCAACCCCCCACCCTTCTTTGGAACTATGAAGTAGCAGCTGTAGAAGCCAGATTCTTTCTCGTGAGGAGGGACTACCTTGATGGCCTCCTTTCTCAATAGAGTGTTCACTTCTTGTTCCATTACCAGAGCCTGCTTGGGGCCAACCATAGTAGGAATGACCCCGCTGAAACATGGCAGTGGAGCGCCGAACTGAATGCGATAGCCTTTTTCTACCATATGCAGGACCCACTGAGACACATCTGGCAGTAGTTTCCACGCTGCTAAATAGTCTACTAAGGGAATCGGTCTCTCGAGACTGAACTCTGGTGTAATTGGGGCAGCTAGATCGTTGCCCTGAAGCGGCACACCAGCAGGAGGCAACCGATCTAACTGTCCTAGAGACCTCCGAAGAGGTGGCGAGCCTCTCAGCTCCGCTACGTTTCCAGGCGGACATAACTGAAAGTAGCGCTCGCTGGAGACCGCTGCGCCCTGGAGCTCTGGCAGGGTTAGCAGAACGATCCCCTGAGGGCACTGAGGCAAGACGGGCACTGTGTAATGCGTTGTGACCTGCTGCACCCCAGTAGGGGCCGCCCTCAGAAGTCCTGAGGCCGAAACATCAGGACTTTTTGGCCAAGGACTTCTTGGCTTCGAGCACTGCTCGAAGGTCTTGCTTTGGCTTCGAAGTCCCCGGCCCACAGCTCTGCTTTTGAGCCTCTCTGTACAAGGAGCTGGTATGCGGTTGGGGCTGTTCCCGCCCAGCAGCCCCCAGAGAGCAACGAAGGAGGAACCGCTGGAACGCCTCCTCCTGTTTACGAGCCTCCTGGTACCTGTCGACGACCGAGTTGATGGTGTCGCCGAACAGGCCAGAATGCGCAAGCGGGGCGTTCATGCGGCAGACCCTGTCTTTCTCTTTCATATCGGACAAGGTCAGCCACAAATGCCTCTCTGCTGCCACCATAGCTGCCATCGACCGCCCAATGGCACTGGCGGTCTATTTGGTGGCGTGGAGGGAGAGATCAACGGTCCGCTGCAGCTCAGAGATGTCCTCGGATTTAATCTCCACCCCCTCGTCAAGTTCTTTCAGCAGGTCGGCTTGATACGCCTGTAACACAGCCATAGTGTGCAGACACTCACAAGCCTGACCTGCTGACGCATACCCTTTGTCCACCAACGCTGGTGGGCAACGCCGGAGCCTTCAGAGACGATGCCGACCCGGGACATCGCTCTGTAGCCACGCTCACTCAACCCCGCCACACTGCTGTAATTGTCAGAGGCGGGGATGAAGACGCGGGCAGAGAATGGCCGTTCCCACAATCTCGACACCTCAGTGTGGAGATCGGGGAAAAAAGGCAGGCTCCGGCATGGAGGTGGGGACCTCAAGTGCAGAAAGCATTCGTCTAACTTGCTTTTCTGTGGTTCGGCTTGTTTCTCGGCAGGCCAGTCAATGTTCAGCTTGGCTACCGCACGAGTTATCACCTCCAATAGCTCCTCGTACTGGGGCGATTGAGGCGCTTCCTCAACGCTCTCCACATCAACCTCTTCGGAGGAAGAGAGGCGAAGCATCGAGCCCTGAGCCCGGGGGAAAGAAACTGCAGAGCGGGCTTCCGATCCAAGGGAGGAAGCGCCGGATCTCGTGGGTGAGGAAGGAGATAGGGACTGGCCCGTCTCCATTCCCTCTACCAGATCCAACTGCGAACCCCACGAGTGCAGCTCCGCGGGGAACACTGGTAAAGGCTCCCTCCTCAAAGAGAGCCTTCCGGGAGTGAAGCGTACGCAGTGGGATGCGTTCACAATGCACACAGTCGGCTCCCTAGAGAGCCGACTCAGCGTGCTTCGCTCCCAAGCAGACCACGCACAGACTGTGTGTATCCCCACTCATGATGTAGCGATGGCAGGGAGGAACACACTAGGGATGTGCTCGAAGCCGAATACCTCATTCGGAAAGGCACGGATAATGGCTTCAAAACAAATAACGGATTTATCCGAATAACAGAAAAAATATTAGGCAGACACAATCACATGTTTGCTGGAACAGCACTACATTAGTGAGGTCTGCGGTTGTTAAGATTTATGCAATAATAATGGCTAGTACTGCTTTGATAGCGTTTGACACAGTTTCGTACAGATAATATCATGGTGATCATTGCGTTTGTCTAACGAATGTGGTCTCCTCAGCAATAAACTATCCGCGCGCTCCTTTTTTGATTGCTGCCTGTCAGTGCCGGCGAAGCACTGTTGCCAGATATTGCTACAAAAAACAAACACAACCAATCTCCTGAAAAATCCAAGTTTACATCTTGTATTTTGCAAATAGGATACAGAATCGCTAACCTCAACCTTCATCTTCCCACTTTATTAATGCCCTAATTACTTTATTAACGCTGTTACATTAAGTGACGCTTATAATAACTAGATCTGGCAACATGGCGGAGCGGAGAGGAGTCTGCACTTGCACCAAGCTCCTTCACTCCTGCGTTTCGCAGCTGCTGCGAGTCATCCACATGAATTTATTCAGCGACATGATTTTAAATAATTTTTCATATGTTTTCAAATTTTACTTCTGAACATGAAATATTTAAGGAGGTCTGGACCTCATAGCTGGCTATGGGCCTGGAAGTGTGAAGTGAATGAATGTAAACTATAGCCTATATGAATGAAATGAGCGCAAATCAATAGCCTCTGGGGTCTATGCGCGTCTCTCAGAAATAAGAGCTTTGTTTGGAGTTATATCAACTCGACAAAAATATCCTAAAAACGGTCCTAACTTCAAACCTTTTCAAAATCCAACTGTAAAAACGCATTACATTAGCCCTTTTTGTGAATGGCATTACATTTAATTATACAAGACGATGAAAAGCGATGTTTGATCAAGGCTTTTGGAGGGTCCAAATGATTTGTTGCGCTCTGTTGATAAAAAACTCGTAAATGATCACAGACCCCCGCAACACATGATCTAAGTTACATAAAGTTCAAGCGAGCTTTATTGTCATTCTGCTATGATAGGCTACTGAACACTTTCTTTCCATTTATATTTTTTTTTCAGCTTCTCTTTTTTCTACTAGTGCTCTTATTTAAGATTGTGGATGCTTGTCTCTTATCAAATTTGTACACAAAGTTTCAATGGAAAATAAGAAGAATAAAGTTATTTTTCTTTTTTGATAAAGTTTTAAATTGCCTAGAAGATATTTAGAAAGTTATAATTTTAATAAAAAAAAAAATAAAAATTTCTTTAGTTATACAAGGCATATTTGTTTTAAATGAAAACTACAAATTGAACAGATTTGCATTTAAAATGGTATTTTTATGTAATTTGACGAACTTCCGGTTTATGCCACGCCCACTTCCGGATCTATCCGAATACAGATACAGATACAAATAATTTTGAGATTGTCACAGATACAAATACAGATACAAATAATGGCTCTGCTGCACACCCCTAGAACACACAGTCTAAAACGTGATCTGCTCTCACGCAAATGCTTAATTTTTTTAGAAGCCTTCGACATGGTGAGCTTATAGTGATAATTTAGGACAAACAACACTAAATAAGACTCACAACACAGACTGATATGACAACACACACAGAGCACTTGCTGAATGACAGAAAGCTGACGCCGGTTCCACCGCACATGCTTTTAAGCTTCCTGGTCGTTACGTCAACCTGCCCGTGACGTCTCGTCCATCCATTGGACTGATTACACATGTGATTCAGAGCACGGTCACGCTGAAGGTGTTCCCATAGCGTTTTCAGACGCAGCTCGAGTTCCTGAAGGGGAACTCACAATTCCCACCAAACACAGGTAAATTGAGAGGCATAAATTCTGCATTCTCCAGGTCTATCCTTTATTGTTCCGATAAATCAAGGACTCTCACCATTATGATTGACTGTGGAGCTGTAGTGTGCTAAGGATGCCCTGCCTCATCTGCACCTCATCATGGCTTTCTGTTTACCTTCAAAGTTTCCAAACAGAATTAACTCTCTCTCTCTCTCTCCTCTCGCTCTCATTTTCTTTCCCTTTACACCACGTCTTTCACTTCACTCGACATGTGCAAGGGAATGACCTCACATGACCTCAAAGTTTGGTTTTGTCAGATATTGAAACTGTCTCAAAGTGCAGATCAAGGATTTTCTGTTGCTTGTGTAAATTGTGGCAAATCTAAAAGGCATTACAAGTCATTCTCCCTCTTTATTTGCAATTTATATTCAATAGTCTGAGCTTATAACTAGCTAAAATTCTGTATTTCATGAGATGTGAAAATTGTGCATGCATGAATCTGTTTCACAGTCCCATGTATTTGTCAGAAGTATATGATAGTGGAGTCTCAAAGGCGTAGTGGTCTTGTGTGTCCATCCATACATATTTTAAAATATCCTGCAAAAACATCTTGAAACTTTTTCACCGCAAATTTAGATGTTTAAACAAAACAATTCCTCCATATCATGGACACATTCAGCATATGAAAACTGGCTGTGTAACAAACTATTTTGTATTTTTTTTCACTTATTTTCAGAAAACAAACAAACAAATAATAAATTAATTAATTAATCAGACATCCCAGAAAGAGACAGATTTGTAAAGTTTTTCAAAGATTTCAAAACGGTTCTAGAGTAATATTAATGACACAAACTATTTTATTGTTAAACTGTGGAAAATACTATATAAGGCTTCTAAACTCTTTTACTTCCACTTTCCATTTGAGGTTAATGACAACATATTCATTACATTTTAATGATGGGTTATGTGACTCAAAAATAATATTTGGGTGTATGCAGACTCATCTCAGAAAAATTGCACTGTATGTTTTTGATGTGAAAAATTTGCATTGTAGTAAAACAGAAAAAAAGAAAAAAGAAAAATAAATTTGCGCTGCAATTCATGGCACTTTGGGTATGAATTAAATGTAATACTGTATTCTTAAAGGGGTTGTTGATTGTGATTTCAGTTTTTTTCACTTTAGTTAGTGTGTAATTTTGCTGTTTGAGCATAAATAATATCTGCAAAGTTACGACGCTGAAAGTTCAATGCAAACTGAGATACTGTCTTTTAAAATTCTGACATTTTAATGCAAATACGGCTAGTAGGGAGCTACTTCCCGGGATGGTGACATCACAAACCCTGAAATGTATATAAACCCCACCCCCAGGAGCACACAACAAAGAGGGCGAGGCCATGTTGCGCTGCTTTAGAGAAGAGGAAGTGTTGTTGCCATGCCGTCAAAACTAGGGGTGCACGAAAAAATCTATACATATATGAATCGCAATTCTGTCTTCTAACGATTCTAATGGATTCACAAGTTTCAAAATCAGTGTTCTAAAGCAGTGGTTCTTCATACTGTTCCTCGCGTTGCCCTGCTCTGCACACGCTCTACTCTGCATCTCTCTTTCTATCTCTCTCTCTCTCTCTCTCTCATTCAGATCATCAGCTCGTCACCTCCATCAATGAACACACTTTATGTGTATAGAAAGACAGATCTTTTTCACATAGCTGCGAGAAGCGTTAAACATGGACATGCACGCAGTTGCCATGGTAGCGAGCAATACTTGCTGGCAAACACTTCTTACTGTTACAAAGTAAACAATTACTTTACAAAAATGCTACAACGCAGTCATGTATTCTGCTGTATTACAGCTTTAATCAGGATAAAATCGTATATTAGAAGCTAACATAAGCAGCAGCATTTACAAATAACAGCGTATTTAAAAGTATGAGACAACAACAAAAAGAAATATACCATTCTGAAATGTGCTATAAGAGCCGTGCTTGCACAAGTTCTGCGTGATCCTCTTCACTAATATTGTCTGGGTCTCATTTGGGCTCAAATTGATAAGCAATATTCACTGCGCCATTGTTTACAATACAACCAGAGCACATTCCGAGGTGAGGGGTGTGACATTTCTGGACTGCACTACGCGGTTTAGCCAATCACAACACACTGGGCCAGATAACCAATCTGAGCCCATTGCGAATTTCTGAGGGAGGAGCTTCATAAAACCAGGAAATAATCAGAGCGTTCATAAGATCAGGTACAGAGCGGTGCAAAATAAAGGTAAATTATGTGAAAAATAATGTGCTTTGCACCCCATAAACAAATCAAGCCTAGAAAAACACAGTCAACCACCCCTTTAAAAATGCAGATAAAAGTGCTGAAATTTTAGGATATGTAATGCATGTTGTTGGCAGAAATACCTGTCATATTTAAAAATCAGTAAATTGTCATTGTAAATAAAGTTTCTAGTTTTGTTAATCAGTCAAGTTTGATAATAACACCAAAGTGTTAGGGAGTAACTAGTTACATGTAACGGAATTACGTAATTTAACTACAAAATAAATGTAACTGTAATCAGTTACAGTTACTGAGAAAAATTGTGTAATTAAATTACAGATACTTATGAAAATGTTAACAGTTACAAAGGGGGTTACATTTGAATATTTTCACACACATACAAATATGGCTGATTTCTTTCCCAAATTGCATTGACTGCTTTAAAATATGAAGCACCAATATATCAGGAGTTTAGGACACATGCTGGTTACACTTTATTTTGATAGTCCACTTTAGACATTTTACTGACTATAAGTAACTTTGTAACTACATATCATCTACATGTCAACTAATTCTCACTAATTTGCAACTACATGTCTACTAACTCTCAGAGTAGACTGTTAGGTTAGGTTTAGGGTTAGTAGAATAAGTTGACATATACTTGCAAAGTTTCTCATAGTCAGTATGTTGTATGTTGTGGACCCATCAAAATAAAGTGTTAGAAGATATTAAGCAGACAGGCTACTAATACTCTAATGACTGCTAGTTGACATGTAGTTTCAAAGTTACTTACTGTTAGTAGAATATCTAAAGTGGACTATCAAAATAAAGTGTTACCCAGATGCTTATTTAACAACTTTTTATTTCATATTTGGTTTTACGTATATGCTTTATTTTTTTATGATTAACTGTTTTTTTTTATTATTATTTACCAAGGCATTGTTAAATGCCAGTGATTCCTGTCATAGCTATTCAGACGGTTTCTTGTTATGATTTTAAATTTTATGATTTTAACCTCAGAACAATCTCAAAGTAAAAAGAGGTGCTAAAGTCTGAATTTGCGGTGGCTGTGTTTTAAAATTCAGTTGTAATCTTAATTCAAGTGATGAAGGATTTTGAAAGTATGACAGTAATCCATGTTGAGTGTACTTTAGGGTTAACCCTACCTGCTTTAAATGTCTTAAAATGGTAAACTGTTGAAAACAGTCGTTAGAAATGTAGAAAAGTAATCAAAAAGTAATCAGTTACATTACTTTAATAAAGTAATTGAAATAGTTACACTACTTATTACATTTTAAATAGGATAACTTGTAATCTGCAACCTATTACATTCCCAAAGTAACCTATTACATTCCCAACACTGAAAACATTACAGTACATGGAAGAGGAAGCACAGCCGCAGGAGTTATTTACAGAGTCAGTGCTAGTAATGTCAGTGAGGTGTGTTCTCACCTCAGCCATGATGGATGGAGGGAGGGGGGCTGTGAGACAGAGACACTCATTTGTTCAGTCATCTCTCAAACGGCTAGTGTTTGACTTCCTCCCGGTAGGAGTGGGTAATTCAGCAGCACCGTGTGAGCTTGTTAGATCACCAAGGCCCACGGTGGTACCATTCTTTGCAGACCCTTGACAGCAAATATGTAGTAATGATATTGTCTCCAGCTGGGTAATAACACACAATTCAGACGGCTACACACTGCACTGCTGCAGAAATAGAGGGGAGAGAAGAATTACCCTGAAGCACTAGAGGAAAATGACAGTAGAAATGTCTCCAGCCTCTGAAGTGGGGCATTGAAAAATGTTCTCCGGTACAACTGGACCCTCAATAGCTGTTTTATCTCTCAACAAAACAAACATGCGGCTTGAATAAATGAATGTATAAATAATTACAAGGGCATGTGTACATACTCTCAAGTTCATACAACAAAAAACTAATTATTCTGCAATTCAAAAACATTAAAATATAAAAGACCCCATGAAATCAAAAATGGAACTTTGTTTTCACATTTGGTTCAATTGCTTCCACTCCCTCAGGTACCATCATAAATAGCAGCAGCTGTTTACCACAGTAACTAGGTAGCAACTCAAGACGTCAGCCTCACTATTTTATAAATGGGTTTGCTGCTTTGGATATAGCAGCAAAATTAGAGAAAGCACCCTTAGTCCACGTAGTCATCTTTCTGCTGATGTACACCTAAAGGTTAGTGAATATTTTTAAAAATTGTCCCAGGAAAACAGACCCATAAATGTTAATGATTCATCTTGCGCACAGACGGGGCTTAGGGGCAAACAAATCCACCAAAATTTTAAAAAAGAGGCCCCTAGACAATTAAACTAAACCAATTAGAATGAAATGTGAAAATGAATGCAAACTGTTGACTAACATTCTGATTTGCTCATGTTGCATTAAATCACACATTTCTGTTGAGCTTGCAGTGGCCAATCAGAAACGTTTAGATTAGTCACTGTGCAGCACATGTGCTCACTTACTGAATTTTGCAGTCTTGTGAAATTTCTCATAAAGATTAAGTGCAGAGAGATGTAGGTAAGACATTTTGCAATGTAGACAGTTTCAGTGATTATAAAAGGAGTTTTTGTTAGCGTGCAAAAACTCATTTTGACTGCTGCAGTGATGGGAAACATTTTTTGCTCACTTCCTGTTTATTTTATTACCAGTTTTGTTTTCATGCTATTTAAAATAACCAATGTGAAGTCTTGATTTTTGAATGCGTAAAAAGTAATGAACTAATTCATAAATGGTTCTTAGCTTGTTTTATCTTTGTAGCCAGAATATGTCATTTCCTCAAACACAAAAAAAATATTTTCTATTAATCAACATTAATAATTGCAATACCAAGAGCAATAATCACTAATCAGCAATAATGATTTTGTCATAATATTGCAGCCCTACCTCATAATGAGTTTCTGTTTTTTTCTTTCATAATTTCTGAACTTTATGTAAGGTATTTATTTTTTTGTTGTGTAAAAATATATACGCCACTAGAAGCAGCATTAAACATTATGTGTGAATAAACAAATGCCATGTCAGAAGCAGCTTCTGTTTTTATATTTGCAATGAAAGGATGATTTTTATGTTGATAAAATTTATTTGTATCAGTCTATAATATTTTAATTGACTGAAGTAATTGGTTAAATTTAAGTAAAAGTGACTATTTTTTGGTAGAAATCCCTTTTAAATTATTTTACAAACAATCACAAAGAAACAGCAAATAACACAATGAATTAATTTGAAGTACAAAAACTTGCAAAATACTTCTTTTTTTTTTAACTCAGTGTATTTGACATAAAGATGACACCAAAAAAAAAAATGAATAATGTATACGTTAATTATAAAAATGAAAAAAAAAAAAATATATATATATATATATATATATATATATTACATGGGGCAAATATGGACACTTAAGGGAAAAGGTCATATTTGACCCTGCACAGTTATGTGTGTGTGTTTTTTTTTTTTTTTTTTTTTTTTTTTCCTGGACCAATACAATGCTAAATTATAAATATAGGAAAAGCCAGAAGCAAGTAATTAACTACCCAACTTGCAGTTTTCTTACGAAATGCGTGTACAGAAGAAACAAAACTGCGTGTTGAAAATCATTTTATGGGACCTTTAAACCAATCAGACTGACATTGATTGATGACACTGACATTTAACCAGTAAAAGTGAACTCCACTAACCTCTTTGTTCCCCTACTGTAGTGTGAAATTGTGGCACATGATTCTTAATGAGCGTGAAGTAGTCAAGGGCTTGACATAATGCCTCAGGGGCCTCAAGGGGCCCCCAGTGGAACAGTCTATTAGCTTCCTGCTGGGCTTTGGCTCACACATAGATCTCGCTGCTCAGGATAAGTTGGTCTAATGCCCCTTTATGGATGCCTCCAGGCTATAAACTGTACTTCTGCTGTCAGTCAGATAAGTTAAGAGACTTGATCAAATGAGTAATGTTGTTTATTCATTAGTCATGTTTGCTAAAGCATTATCATTACTTATAGTTTGTGACAGAGATCTCATTAAACCGCGAACCCTATGTATTCACTTTTTGGTACATAATTTGTCCTGCTACGTAACTGCTACAGATGTTTCTGTTTCTCAAATTATGTGGCTTATTTATCAAGAGGTGTGCTTTTACTTTTCACATCACAGAGATTTCAGAAATTCTAAGATTTTTTTCCTTGTAGAAAGTAAGAAGCCGGGGCATATTTATGTACTAGAATATCATAAAGATTTGGGAGAGGGATCTTGTGACTTAGTCATTATAGATCATTTGTGTAGCTTCATTTGTAAATGAAAACACAACACGCTCATTTATTGTCACATACGGTCGTAAATACAATCATAAAGTCAAAAATGTATTGTCATAATTGTCAGGCGTTTACAGTATTTCCAAAATATATGGTAGCATAATAATACTAGCATAATTATACAGAACGTAATTAGGTAAAGCGATACACAAATCTAAAGGGGAAATAAGCATATAACAATAAAATATAGTCCTGACCAGTTAATAATTATTATTAATAATAATAATAATAATAATAATAATAATAATAATAATATTAAATAAAGACACAATCAGTTAACGGATTTACAAGTCTGGTATAAATAAAATGTTTGTGCCATTTCTGATAATTCCAGGTTGCTATGGTCATGCAGGTTTGTTTATGTTTATGTTATTCCCTAAACATAGGATCTTGAGTCCACGGCTTCACATAGCATTGCCACAACCTAAGGATGTCATTACCTCGACAAAATGATCTCGTGGTCATGATATACTGTATTATCACTTTCCCACAAGTCAATATATCGTGGCCATGAGAAAACTAAGTGAACCGAACATGTCCCCTCGCGGTCACCGTAGGATTACGTAAATAATTCTCCTAATGTGTCCATGGTAAGAAAAAGACAAACCATTTAAGATTGTTTAATTCAAGTTAAGATTAAGATTGTTAAAGAGTGCAATGAGCCAATAACGTATTTTAGAGCTGAACATACCTAATGTTTTCTGCTTACCCAAATATACAATGATACCAGTGAAACAGCAGTATTTTATCTTACAGAAAACAGAAGAGTTGTATTTCAGTAGTAGTGGCCACACAATGAGTTGGCAGCTTTATCAATGGTTTGCACGTCTTTGACTCAAGACAAGAGCACTATTGTGAGAGAGCTGTCATCTGGTCATGTAATAGTCAGTGACCATCCTGTATTTTAAAATACTGAATGATTGAATTTTAAACCTTCACCCAAACAAACCATTCACAATTCAAAAGTCATGTTTCAAAATCGATGCATGTCCTCATTTGTAAGTCGCTTTGGATAAAAGTGTCTGCTAAATAACTAAATGTAAATTTGTAATTGAATCATCGAGAAAACGAGTGAATCGTTACACCCCTAGCATATAGGCTATGTTTTATTGTATCCTTCTATGAGACGGCTGAATAAAATCTGAAACTGTTCCATTGATACCGAAGCTGGATGCCAGTGACCTCAGAGATGGAGGGACTCATCCCCCACTCCCACAGTGTCTCTCTCTCTCACACACACACACACACACGCACACACACACACACAGATTGTTGAGGGGTGTGCATCGAGAGCTGTCCTCGGGCAGGAGAAAATACTTTAATCTGAATGCTTGATCAGAGCTCTCCTCACACACTGAATCGTCTCTCTTTCACCCCGCTCAATGTACTCAGCTTGTGGCCGTGAACTCTGTCTACCATCTAAGCACTAAGCGAGTGAATGGATGAGAGAAGAGATAGAGGTAGAAAGGAAAAAAAGAGCTTCCTGCTCTTCTCTATTATTTCTACCCTCTGATGCCGATACTTTATAATGTAAAAATAAATTAGAATGCAATGTAAAGCATAGCCTTGATACACCCTGGCAGAGAGAAAAAGAGACACATTAAAATGCACTAATTCATCTTTTTTTTTTTTCATCTTGTTCATGGGCTAGAGCTGCTTTATTGAAATGAGTCCCTCTTGCTGAGACCGGAGCATACACAACATACATTTCATACCCTGATGACCTCTGATTAAATTATTGCCACTAAGAATGTTCAGACATAACTTTTCTCCTTTTGAAGGAATGAAGAATTTAAGCATTTTCCTGACACATAGGCTTGCGTTCGAAACCGCATACTCAATGAGTAGGTACTTAATTTCAGTAAGTACTTAACGAGCGCTAAAAGAGTACGTACTCTACAGCCAAATCTCGTTAAGTATGAATGCGATCTGGACATCATCCGCCATGTTGACGTTATCATGTGACCTATGACGTTATAACAAGCGCAACAACTTAAAAGATACGAGCGACAGGTTTAATTCTGTAAATATTTTGATGTTTCTTGTTGAATTTAAGTCTTGTTTCATCCCTCAGGCTTATAAATAACAAAAACAACAACAAAAATGCAATTTTTGATGCATTTTGATCATATGAATATTATGATTATTCAAAGATATTTAACCTTGTCATTGTGCTTTTTTCTGTGTATGTAATCTCATACTTTGATGTATGCAAACCCATTATAGTTATGTTTTCATTTTTTTTTCTTTTTGTCATTATGATTGTTTATTGTTAAAGATACAACCATCTTTCCCTGATCTTGTATGCAATTATAAGTTGTGCAATAAATAAAAAAAGAAGAAAATAAATAAAAGGGAGAGGTGCACTAACACCTCATAGCATCAGTAACTCAACAACCCTACCTAGTACTGTTTTCCTCAGCCTTTGCAGTGTTTGCAGCATAAAGGAGATGTAGTGCAGCTGCTCGAAGATCTTGCCTTTGGAGAAGACTGTACATGTTATACTGTAAAAATGTAAGTATTACTACTTAAAAAAGATGATTACCCCAGAATGCATTACTAGCTATTACTAGCTATTACCAACACTACAATAATAATGATAAATGCTGACCATTAATTAATTATATTAATATTGCATATTAGTGATTTTATATATATATATATATATATATATATATATATATATATATATATATATATATATATATATTTATTTATTTTTTACTGAAAATTGTTTTAGTAAAACAAGCAAAATGTACTTTGTTTTGTCATATGCCATAGGTATGCATGAATATACACTAGACAAATGCAGCCAAAGTGAATACATCTCAATTTTCATTCAAGCAATGAATTAATGCATAAGTTAATTAAATAATTATATTTTATTTAATGACAACAACAGGAAACATGAATAAAATAATAAAGAAGAATAAAATAATAAATAGAGAATTAATAAAAGTAACAATCACAATAAACACATATACAAGTCAACAACACATAAAACAAAGCTTTAATCAAACTTATTGTTCTAACAATTATGTATTTACAGGCGGTGAACCCACATCCTACTGCCATCTCAACACAGCTGAGCCAGTTCTACAGCTGACCACTGTGTCCACCTTCACCTGTCTTTGCCGTCCATCACCTCCCTCATTGCTGCAGTCAGACTGGAATCTGATCATGGATGGGAAAGGGACATCGAGGCTGTCCTTGCCTGAGTGCACGGAGAGGATGAGGAAGATCATGATGATGCCCCTGATCCACACAATCTTGAACAAGCGCAGGAGAACATGTGTGGTACAATCTGGCTATCGCTGTGTCTGCTCCAAACATTTGTGTGCCTGCTCTCCATGAGCACGACTCTCTGTAAAACATTTACACAGAGTAAAACTTGAAACTTTGAAGCTTCTGAAAATCGGGCTCCATTGACTGATGTTGTATGAACAGAAACCAGCAGGACAAACTTGAGCAAAATCACATCCTCAATGTCTTTTGGTCTTTCTCTAGATGTTCTCGATGGCTCTGAGCTCACTGAGGATGAAGAGACCACAGCAACATCTGGCTCAGATGAAGCTACAAGGCCAGGTGGAGTGATGGCACTGGACCATTTCCAGGATGCTGCTGTGGACTTTTCCATCCTCACTGCACACAGCAGTCTGTGGACATTTCAGATCCTGCATAAATGCACAAATATAATACAAAAGCAGTCATTTTAATAGCACAATGTAATTTGATTTCTGTATTAGAAGTAACAAAATGATCTTACTTTATATTTTTGTTTCAGTTTTTCCCCCTTTTTTCTCACAAATGCTGCCTTCACCTTTCCTTGCAAGTCCTGCTCCACCACAGAAGATCTGCAGCAAATACAAAGGAATCAAAAATCCGAAAAGTGCTGTAATAACTCTGTTTGAAATTACAATAATTAAAATAAAATACAACTTAAGATTTAAAAGATGTTTAATTCATTTCTGTAGGATACTCACTGAGAGCCTTTGATGGCAGCATTCCTTCATCAGTCACTCTGCACTGGATAAACACACATGTGTCTCATCTGTTCCTGCAACATCCAGACAAGAGTCAGTCACCTCTGTGATCTATGTGCTCAATACTGCATTTACATTTTGAGGTAGTTGCTGATGCGTTATTAACTCACTTTTTATCCAACACTCCAATGCTCCTCAGTTTATCAACAGACTAATAGACAAATAAAAGAGATAACTTACGTTTAGTAACTTCATGTAGATGTGTTTATACAGTATTTATGTTACTTACACTCACGTAAAGCAGTGTTGAGAACAGTGAATTCTACATAACAGCACAAATACATCACTCACTCAGATGTCTATTTCATATCTATTAGATGTGCTCATATGCAATTCTTTTAGAACATTTTCCTGTCACAAATCAAAAACAGACATTTAGTAATCGTCTTTAAAGATCTACATGGTTTCTGTAAATTCACTCTGGTGACGTACGTGTGCTTACTGGAGCTCCCCTGTTCGCTATACATAATAAAACGTGTTTTTACCGCAAAATCGCAAATAGCCTACACTCTTAAAAATAAAGGTGCTTCACGATGCCACAGAAGAACCTTTTTGTCTAAATGGTTCCATAAAGAACCTTTAACATCTGAAGAACCTTTCTGTTTCACAGAAGGTTCTTTGTGGCGAATAAGGTTCTTCAGATTATAAAAAGGTAAGAAAGAGATGGTTCTTTAAAGAACCTTTGACTGAATGGTTCTTTGTGGAACCAAAAATGGTTCTTCTATGGCATCACTGTGAAGAACCTTTTGAAGCACCTTTATTTTTAAGAGTATATACTGTACTGTTGAGCGTTTACACAGTTTACACAGCGATTCAACAGTTTGCTCTACAGTAGTTCAACAAATGTGATTTTAACACAAGGAACCGTGTTTTGGTTTCTAATACTCACATTTGTAAACACCCTCGTAGCTGTTCTCCATCACGTTCGATGATGATGTATCCTCTCGCGTGGGCTTCTGGGATTGAAAAGTGTCCATCGGATGAACACTTCAGAATCTGGGCTGAAGCAGTAGGACAACCGGGGATTTTTATGAATACTGAGGTTTCTAATGTACTTCTTTCTTCACGTCCTCTTTTTTCCTACTATATAGAAGGTGAGTAGGCATATTCGAACGCAACTTAAGTATACGTACGTCCGAATCTTGTGAGAATTAGTACACTTGCCTACTAATTCTAGCTTACTCTTTTATGAATACTTATGATTCAAACATACTGATTCGCTCGCCTACTGCATTTTGTCTACTATATAGTAGGGAAGTATGCGGTTTTGAACGCAGCACATAGAGACATCTAATTCTTCCTCTTCAGTACTGAATCCAAATATTTGCTTTTTTGCAACCATTTGTAATATCAACTTGAAGCTGCATAATATACATACAAATGACTGCTGAACCAACATGCACTTTCTCAGTTGTCTCTACAAATTAATTCTATATCATCATTATCCCCACTGTTAGGGAATGTTACTATTGTACTTTGTAGGTCTCGCTCACACACTTTAATAATAATAATAAAAATAAATAAATAAATAAATAAAAATAAATAAATAAATAAAAAATATAATTGATTTTAACTGCTTTTATTTGCAACATTTTTAAAACAATTGTAAATATTTGTGTGAACATAACTTAATTGTGTGAACATGACATAAAGTGAGCAAGTTCAGGGGAGCAATTGCCATTTGTTGCACGTTCACTGCTGGTCTTCTGACGAGACAGCAGAAAGTTATTCCAACCTCTTACAACTGTAGTGTATGATAGATGAATTGTTTTGAGATTTAACTGCATAATAATTGTTGCTACTGCACTGATGACCAATAGTAAAACTCTTCAGCTGGCAAGAGTAAACTCCAAATCAACTGTTCTTATTCTGCTGGACCTGTTTGTGGCCTTTGACATTGTTAACCACCAGATCCTCCTGTACACCCTTTCTGACTTGGGCATCACAGATACAGCACTTTAGAGGCTTCAGTCCTACCTCACAGGAAGATCTTTCAGGGTTTCGTGGAGGGGACAGGTGTCAGAGTCAAAAAGCACATAGCTTCTCCTACCACTGCTATGCAGATGATATGCAGATCCATCTTTCATTCCAAACAAATGATTCTACAATCTCACCATGCATCTCTACCTGCCTTTCTGACACCTCTGCTTGGATAAAGGAGCTTCATCTGCAGATCAACCTTGCCAAGCTCCTTGTAATTCCTGCAAACCCATCAATTGACCACAACATCATTCTACAGATATAGTAAATAATAAATTAGCTCCATTGCGGATTCTAAGTGATCAATGGCTTAGGATATTCCAATTTAAAGCCAGAGTATGTGGTTGAGGCCCTCAAACAAAGCAATTTTGTCCATCTATTTCCCCTGCTGCTTCTAATTTTTCTTTGTGACCAAGAGGGATGGAGGATTGCGGCCCTGCATTAATTACACTCAATAAGATCCCAGTCAAGTTTTGTCCTCTTCCACTTGTCGCTGTTGCACTGGACAGTTGTGTGGAGCAACACTTTCAGCAAGCTTGACCTGCACAGTGCTTACAAATTAATCTGTATCCGGACTGAAGACAAATATAAGACAAACTTCATAACACCTACAGGCCACTATGAATACCAGGCAATGCTGTATGGATTAGTAAGTGCCCCTTCCATGTTCCAAGCATTTATAAACAAGACCTTCTAGGAGTACCTCCATCGCTTCGTCTTGGTCTACACTGATGACATCCTGGTGTAATCCTGGAACGAGGCTAAACATTACCACCAAATTCAGCTCATGTTCGCCAATCTGAGGGAATACCACCTCTACCTCAAGGCTGAGAAGTGTTCATTCCACCAGAGCTCCACCCAATTCCTTCGTTACATCATCAGTGCAGGAGGCATTAAGATGAAAGAGAGGATGTTGGAAGCTGTTAAATTTTGGTCTTTTCCATCAATCATTTAAGAACTCCAATGCTTCCTCGGGTTTGCAAACTTCTATGGACTTTCATTAAGAATTACACTCAAGTCATAGTTCTGTTAACCCCCCATCTCAAGAGTATGCCCAAGTCTTTGTCCTGGCTACCTGAGACAGCACACTTTTCAATACCCTGAAGGAAGTCCACCTCAGAAGTAAGTGCCATGCTCTCCCAGCAGTCATTTCTCCAAGAAACTTACACCGGGAGGGAGCAGAACTATGAAATCAGCACCTGAAAGGTCTTGGCCATGAACTTAGCTCTCAGGGAGTGGCAACACTTGCTAGAAGGGACACGCCACCCATTCCTGGTGCTCACAGATCATTGAAAAGTCAGATATCTCAGAAATGCCAAGAAATTAAATCCCTGGTAGGTTAGATGGGCCCTCTTGTTTACCTAGTTTAATTTCACCGTCACCTATCGTCCAAGGTAAAAAAAAAAAAAAAAAACTGTAAGGCCGATGCACTGTCCTGCCTATATACTTCAGAGGAAGTGCCTAATTATTCAGAATAAAATAAAATCCCTTTAGCATTTCAAAAGCACATTCAACAACATTCCTTGCCATGGAGTGATGACTTGTGTATTACATGGGGGATATCTCCTAGGATACACGACCCTCAGTTGTGTACAGTTGTTTGAAATTAATTGTGCTGTTTCAGGCTGACTGCATCGTGCCAAGAACCAGGAAAGCATGTGCAGACATCAATTTTTCTTGGTGGTCACATGCAGCCTAGAACTGTACAGAAAATAAAAAATTTCTATTGAAGAAACAAGCAGTGTTGACTAATAGGGGCTCTATACAAATATGGCATCCCTCAATGGCTGCTAAACACAAAACAGGTGAGCTTGTCAGCCTGGCAAATCCTGCACCCACCTTTTCACCTTGAGGCAGCTAAACAACTTTTCTTAGAAGGCCAAGGACAGCACATGCTTGTGGACTGTGGATCAAAGGATATCAAAGGCTGAAACGGTGACCTTATAGGATGCAGCATGGGCCAGCCAGCAAATGAACAATAGTACTTCTATTTCTTGTTGAACCTCATAGGGGATTGCAGTTTTCAGGCACAATATGGATGCCCTAATGAGGTGCAGATCAGGGCAGAAGTAAAGGCTCCTCATCAAAACAGCCTTAGGATAGATACTGTGGCAATAATTTGATAGTATGTTGTAGGGTTCACAATCTACAATTCGATCAATATAGAACACAGTGTTATGCAAGTAGTGTCTCATTCTTTCTTGCATGGCGTACAATATTTAATTTAAAGCTTTTTATTTTATTCTTAAAACCAACACTTCAATCGGTTTTCAAGTTTTTCAAGTTGGTGCCGATATCCTTGTGGGCAGCACGCCGCCATGTAGCGCTGTTGTGCTTCAGGCATCCTGAGTTTGAATCCCAGCTTGCAGACCTTTCCCAATTCCATCCCCGCCTCTCTCTCCCACTTCACTTACTGTCCTATCTACATAAAGGTATAATAACACCAAAAATAAATATTTTAAAAAACGTTTTTCAGTTCTTTAACTAATATTAATAAAAAACAATAATAATCATTCTGTCATGACAACTCTCAGAGAGTTTAGCATGGCAATGTACATGACAATGTTAATGTGTTTGGTCTTGGTGAAATAGATCTGTTCTGCTGCTGTGGCAGAGGAAGTACCGAGACTTGCTACTGCCAATACATCCACACACATGCTGCTGTGAACATGTAGGAAATACTGCTGCTGCACATAACTTATTAATCCTCATGTGGTGTTCGGGTCATTTTTGTCCAGAGAAGATTTTCTTTTCCCCCGAAAATACTAGTTAATTTTATCGCATTGGACTGAAATTGAGTGACTTTGTTCACAAAGGGTATAACTACTTCTCAAATATATATTTTTTTATTTTTATTATTATTATTTTTTTTTATCATTTTCATACTTTTTTGGGGGAGATTTTTCACCATGTTACACTTGTGGTGTTCCTGAACAAAAATGACCCGGCCTCAAAAAATTGCTTATAAATCACTCATTATGCTTTATTATCACCAAAGATTGGATTCAATCTTTTTTGTCAACTTCTTTTCTTTCATTTAGGACTGGTTTTTATTTATATTTGCATCTGATTAATCGTAGGCCTCATTTATCTGAGAGTAGGCACCTCATTTTTTGAATGAAAAAAGTATTATTTATGAAAAATTTTCACAATATTAAATAAAAAATGATGAAAATTTGCACTGTTTATCACACTAGTGTGCTTTAATGTTTAATCAGTGAGTTTGTTTTGAAAGGCTTTTATTTTGTACAAAATGGCACAAAGTCATACTTGTGGTGTTCCTGGTCAAAAATGACCCGGCCTCAAAGAAATTGCTTATAAATCTCTCATTATGCTATATTATCACCAAATATTGGATTCAATCTTTTTGTCAACTTGTTTTCTTTCATTTAGGACTGGTTTTGTGTTTCTATGTGCATCATATTAATCATAGGCCTCATTTATTTGAGAGTAGGTACCTCGTTTTTCGAGTGAAAAAATCATTTTTTTAATGAATAATTTTCACAATATTAAACAAAAAAAAAATAAAAAAAATTGCACTGTTTATCACACTAGTGTGCTTTAATGTTTAATCCGGAAGTTTGCTTTTAAATTTTATTTTGTACAAAATTGCACAAAGTCACACTTGTCAAAAATGGCCGGCCATTGAAAGTGAATGGGGAAGATCGAAAGTAAGAGAAACAACTAGTGTTCAGGAGCATGTTGTGCTTGCAAACATAAAGGCCTTGGACCTGTGTGCGTGTGGATGCATGTGTACTCACGCTATCACACACCAGCACAAAACAAAAAATAAATAAAAAAAGCAAAAAACCCATGAAGCTGGGGTTTAACGTGAATTTAGAACCGCTAACTTGAAAAACCCACGGCAACAGTGTAAAAGTAGCCTGGAGTCAGACCTGCCTCTCCCGCACTGGCGTCCGCACTTCACATGTATGCTCGCGGGCGAAAACTGGAATCACAAACTTAGATGCATTCTGGTTTTCACAGCATTTTGAGGACACAACATCATCATGTAAGTAACTTTAATGAATGTTACAGTATCCACTGTAGTTGTCCGCTAGTAAAAACATAGTTTTATCAGTCATTATCCTAGGATCAGGAGGCCCTGGCTGATGTGACTGAGTGGAGGTGGGGCTAATTTGCATATTCATAGATCCACATATAGTAAATAAGGCAAGGGTGTAGAGTTACAGTCAAGCTATTTTAAGGTATGAGAAAATTATTTTCATAACATTTAAAAACATTTAAATATGCCATTTTGATTATCAAAGATGAGTTTTAAGGGATAAACAAATTTTCACATTAGTCTATACTCCATACCCCATAAATCATAGGCAAAAAACACTGTTTTATGATCATCTTTATTTAGAAAGAAAGAAAGAAAGAAAGAAAGAAAGAAAAAGAAAAGAAACATATCACATTTATTGAGTATTCAGACCCTTAACTCAGTACTTTTGGCAGCAATTACAGTTATTTTCTGGTTGGTGCAACAAGAGTTGCACTCCTGGATTTTCTGCCATTCTTCTCTGCAGATTCTCTCAAGCTCTATCAGGTTGGACGGGAAGCATTTTCAGGTTTCTCCAGAGATGTTTGATTGAGTTCAAGTCCAGGCTCTGGCTGGGCCACTCAAGGACATTCACAGAGTCATCCCTCAGCCACTTCTGCATTGTCTTGGCTATGTGCTTAGGGCAACTGTCCTATTGGAAGGTGAACCTTCGCCCTAGTCTCTTTTCATTAAGGATATCTCAGGTTTTTTTTTCTTTCTTTCTTTTCTTTTCTTTTCTTTTCTTTTCATTCAGCTTTCTGTTTCTGTTTCTAGTTCCCCAATCTCTGCAACTGAAACACAGCCACACCATAATGTTTCATTATTTGGATAATATTTTATATACTTGGAATTGAGGTTTATCAGACTAGGGAAGCAAGAGGATTTCATGCGTGATGCACTGAGCTTCCGATTCTTGGGAACTTTTAATACAGCACTTTTTTTTTCTTTCTTTTTTACAGTCATTATTATTATTATTATTATTATTATTATTATTATTATATTTTTATTTTATTGGAACATCTGAAACCAAGTTTAAAGTTTACACTAAAAACAATTTAGGAAAAACATGGTGATGATTTATATATATATATATATATATATATATATATATATACTCTAAGCAAGTAACTGGTACTTTTTTGTGCCTTGGACATTTGTGCATTGACGAAATAATATTGACTGAAAACAATCTATATAATTTAGAGAATGTTGACATAGTAGATAATTTATCATCTGGAACTGAAAATTATGTCAGGACGTGGAACATCTTTTCTTGCACAAGTCTGTCATTTTCAACCCCTACATCATTTTAAGCCCCTATATCACAACATAAGCAGTGTTTGACAGCATAATACACTGCCAAAATCAGTTGTTACCCTGTGCACATGTGCTGGCAAATGGACAGTGGCTGGTGCTAAGAGCTGGAGGTCTGAAGGATTGTTTTGTTATCTCAGAGTGAGGAAACTTCTCCATTGCTCCCCTCCTGAGAGCGGCAGTGACCACGCTGCAGAGAGAGCGCACTGCAGGTGGGGAAAAAAGCAATTTCATGGTTCATTCAGCCTGTAATGTGTGGCTGTAATCTTCGGATAGAGCCTGGCTTTTTGTTTAAGTTTCTCAGAGGACAGAGCTGAGCCTGGCCCAATTAATCGTTCTGCTAAAGTGAACAGCGATGGTGGGGGAAATGAAAGGCTGGTATATTGTGAGCCTGTGTATGTGCAAATACATGTCTTTAAATAACACATTGCTTGTGTAATGTTACATCTAAATTTGTTCCACATGCATGTTCAACTTCAATAGCTCGAGCTCACTGAAACACGTTGTGAGTCAGTGCATGAATATGTCGCAGTGTGGTTTAGGTAATCCTCTCCGGCTGATGCATTAGCTCTCGCCATCTCTCCTCCTTTGTTTTCATCTCTGAGTGGCAGTCTGGAACTTTCAAACATGCAGAGGAAAAAAAACAAAAACAAGAACAATCACAGCATGAGGGTCATTTTCTGCAAGAGCTCACCTCTGCTTCCCCAGCAGCCTCTTGCCCAGCAGGAGCACTAAATTAACACTTCACTTCACGGCACTGCGCCTCAGCGCTGATGAGCCCTAACTACAGGAGGAGGAGGAGGCGAAAAAGAAGAGTGGAGGGTGCAAGGAAAACGAGTGTGGGAAAACAAACACTCCATTTCCGCTTCATTTGGCCCTCAAATGTAGAGATACACTCACCTGGAGGGGTGGCGATTGGAGTTGTGGCAGCTCACTTCTGGCCTAGGCGAACCCTGACAGGGAAGTAGCATTTGCGTTTGCGAGCGAGATTAGCAAGACGATGATCAAGAAAGGATAAGAATATTATATGAGGGCCTGATACGGCGGCGAGCGC
Organism: Spinibarbus caldwelli; assembly: GCA_039654775.1. Classification (NCBI taxonomy): domain Eukaryota; kingdom Metazoa; phylum Chordata; class Actinopteri; order Cypriniformes; family Cyprinidae; genus Spinibarbus; species Spinibarbus caldwelli. Next base: position 28,953,830 of record CM077250.1, on the reverse strand, counting down.
TAGGGTAATGACTAGCGGGATGTGGTGTCACAGCTCGGAGCCCATTGGTTCTCTTACACCTGTTAGGCTTCATCTAATTACTCAGCCAGAACATATGCTAGCCGGTTGGCCGCTGTGGAATTGGAAGATGTCGACACCAGCGGAGCATGAAATATGGAGCAGATCATGTGTGGCCGTGAGACATGATGGGAAGACGGAATTGTGGAATGAGAGAGAATGTGTTGTGTGTGTGTGTGTGTGTGTGTGTGTGTGTGTGTGTGTGTGAAACTGAGAGGGACCTTGTGTGTTTGTTTTTACACTTGATGTACTCAGAAAACCAAAACATTGTGTAAACCAATGCTTGACATCGCTCATGCGACTAGTTCAGAAATATTCTACTGCAGTCTCATTACGGTGAAGAGATATTCCGTACACAAAACCAGCGCAAATCAGCAAAAGTCGTCTGTTGGGGGTGAGAGTAATTTAGCAGGGTGGCATGAGTCTATTTCTAAAGCATTCATCATGTTATACCTTCAGTCAATTTCACCATTGTTTTTATGAGGTTTTTTTTGTCTCTTTGTTGTTTAAAGTGTTTATTTGCACGCATAAGAGGGATTTGACGTTTTGTATCCGAGCAAATAGAAGCGGAAAAGTGCTTCAGAGTGGAATTAATTAGCGTGCTCTTAAACATGAGCGTGCAGCGAGTGTTTTTGTTTGTAGGGTGAGGCCAAGCAGCAGCGTGGTGAGGGGGTGGATCGCAGGCAGGTTAAAATTACTTGTTATGCTGGAGATCATCATGATAGGATTCCAATTGGTCAGTGCCGATGAACAATCAACATGGCCTGTCGGAAAAAGTGCTTCATCCCTGGTATGACCGCTTGAATGCTGATGGATATGAGTGTTTGTGCATGTGAATGAGGAAAATTCAGGGCAGCAGTTCAGCTTTATGTACATGTCTGAATGATAGGCAAAAACATCAGGGAAGAAATATAAAGCATTTCTTTCTGTTACCGAAGACAACTTATTATATTTCTTGATGAGATTGCATCTCGATGTCAGCTGAACCATTTCAGGTCTGTTGTTCCATTGTAATCAACATAATCAATAAAAGAAGTGACATCGACATCAGAAGTGAGATGTCTGTAGTGCAATGGAGAATAAGATGTCTGTTCTGGGTCAGATAAGGGCCAGGTAAAGCAGGGTGACGTTTGGATCGTTGCTTGCTTAACATCCCCATTTTTGAAGGAGAGTGATCTTATCACGGATTAACGAGGCGATAGAGCTCCCATGTCTTGAACGGGCATGGCCACATACCAGGCATGGCTTACAGGCCTTCAATTAGAAGATCCTAACATACTTGTCATTTTTAGTGCAGGAAAACTAATAGGAATAGAGGTTCATCTCTCAACAACAACATTCATAACGTGTGCGGAACAGTTCATCTGCCTGAATCGTCTTTAAAAGGCTACAGTTTGTGTTCCTCATATACATTTTATCTTTGCTTAACAAGTATGCACATTTGGTAACGCTTTAGTATTGGGACCAAATCTCACTATTAACTAGGTGCTTATTACCATGCCTATTATTAACATATTAGCTGTTTATTAGTACTAAGCACATATTTTGCATGACCAAATTCATCCCTAATCTTAGCTAAACTTAATAACTACCTTACTAAATATTAAATAGCAGCAAATTAGGAGTTTATTGAGGCAAAAGTCATAGTTAATGGTTTTTTAATAGCGAGAATTGTACCTTAAAATAAAGAACTTATTTTTGAACATTTGCGCATTCCGACTCATTTTACTTAATGCGCAAATGTTCAAAAATAAGTTCTTTTTACTTTCACATTCTCCATTAAAATACCTTCAAAATGATATATGACTTGTTGGAATCGGACAAAAAATGACTGAGCTACAGCCGTTTGAAGGCAATAGAGGCAGCAGATCTGATTAAAGATTCCAAAGCAACATTGCATATTTTCCTCCAATTCTTTTCTTAATAATAATTATTATATTATTAATCACAATATAGCTATTTTTATTTTATCTTTGTTTTTAAAAATAAGAACAAAGATGCAAATAAACAGTATTTAATCAAGAGCAGCGAGTGATTCCGTCTTTTCTTTTAATGATTAACATTGAGACAGATCTAGTTTAAGACCTACTGTAACGCATGGATCAAATATAATGTTACACATCAGATTTTCCCCCAACCATTAACTAAACGTTCATGTAAGACATAACAGATTATGATTGTGTGAATCTCGCCAATACATATTTTGCAATAATGTAAGGGAGATCGCGCGCGTGCACGCGGAAAGGCACGTGTTATGCACGTGCTTTGCAAATGTCAGTCAGTGCAATCGTTTTGTTTTCATCAGCATGGGTTTGAAAATCATATTTCATTGGTTTGGACTCATGTCATCGAGAATTCGATATGAATATTCACAAAGCTTGAACAATAGACTTGCAACTTGTGGTGAGAAGCAGCAGCAGCCGTCCAGAAGCGAGCAGAGAAAAGGTGCTTCTCTCAGAAAACATACAAATAAAGATCATTTTAGATGTTTAATTACTATTTGGAGCATTGGGATCGCTAGAAGAGGGCTTAATGAACTAATTTTTGTGAAAACCTCAAATTCGACCAAAACTGACATTTTTCACTTCTTTTGCCTGTAGCTCAAAATTAGTCCGTGCACATTCCGACTCATTTTGCCAGCACGGGTCACACACACACACGCACACACACACACACACACACACACACACACACACACACACACACACACACACACACACGCACGCACGCACGCAAGCAAACAAAAACAAACTACTTTGCCATAATGACACCCCAAAAAAAAAAAAAAAAATTATATTTATATATATACATCATGGACAAAAAAATCGGCACCCTTGGTAAATAGGCTCAAAGAAGGCTGTGAAAATTAATCCACATTGTTAATCCTTTTGATCTTTTATTTAAAAAAATCACAAAAATCTAAACTTTCATTGGGTAATAAGAATTTAAAATGGAGGGAAATATCATTATGAAATAAATGTTTTTCTCTAATACACATTGGCCACAATTAACGGCACCCTTTTATTCAGTACTGTTTGAAACCTCCATTTGCCAGTTTAACAGACCCTTTAGATTCCCAGCTCCATGTTGGTGCTTCTTCTCTTCAGTTCACCCCACTCATTTTCTACAGGGTTCAGGTCAGAGGACTGGAATGGCCATAGCAGAAGCTTGGTTTTGTGCTCAGTGACCCATTTTTGTGTTGTTTTTGAGGTTTGTGTTTGGATTATTGTACGGTTGGAAGATTCAACCATGGCCCATTATAAGATTTCTAACAGAGTCAGTCACTTATTGATTTTTTATCTGTTGGTATTTGATAGAATCCATGATGCCATGTGTCTAAACAAGATATCCAGGACCTCCAGCAGAAATATAGGCCCACAACATCAAAAATACAGCAGTATATTTCATTGTACACATGGGGTACTTTTTATCCCTGTGTTCACCAAACCCATCTTGAGTGTTTGCTGCTAAAAAGCTCATTTTTTTGTTTCATCTGACCATAGAAGCCAGTCCCATTTGAAGTTCCAGTCGTGTCTGATAACTGAATATACTGGAGTTTGTTTTTGGATGAGCGAGGAGAATCTTTCTTGAAATCCTCCCAAACAACATGTGGTGATGTAGGTGCTGTTTGATCATTTTTTTTTAAGGTTTTCTGACCCTGAGACTCAGCTGTTTTCTGCAATTCTCCAGCTGTGGTCCTTGGAGAGTCTTTAGCCACTCAAACTCTCCTTCTCACCGTGCATTAGGATGATATAGACACACATCCTCTTCCAGGCAGTTTCGTAACATTTTATGTTGATTGGAAATTCTTAATTATTGCCCTGATGGTGGAAATGGGAATTTTCACTGCTTTAGCTCTTTTCTTAAAGCCACTTCACTAATTTGTGAAGCTCAATTATCTTTTGCTGCACATCAGAAATATATTCTTTGGTTTTTCTCATTGTGATGGATGATTAAGGGAATTTGGGCTTTGTTTTCCCTCCTATTTATATTTCTGTGAAACAGGAAGCCATGGCTGGATAATTTCATGTTCATATTCACCCTGGAGTGCTCAAAATTGTGAATATGAATGGGAATATACTTCAGAGATATTTTACACATAAGAATTTCTAGGAGTACCAATAATTATGTCCAACGTTTATTTGAGAAAAACATTTATTTCATAATGATATTCCCATAATGATATGCCTTCTTTGATCATATTTACCAAGGGTGCCGATATTTTTGGCCATGACTGTATATATATATATATATATATATATATATATATATATATATATATATATATATATATATAATGTACTGCATGTGGAAGAGTTTACATTATACAGTATTATCTAAGAAGTACATTGCTGAGGTCCTGTGGTGTTTATATTTATGCCAAGAGAATATAAGCAGAGTCAACAAAAGTACTTTGTGAAAACAAAACATGCAGTCTGCAATCTTCATCGAATGTGGCCCCTCAGCTAAGCACCATGGACAGCGTAATGACCAGGCCTTGAGAGAAAAGGAAACTATAGACAACGGCAACAAAGGCCAACTGAGAAAAATGCTTTTTACATTTTTGATTCAATTTTGATTTATTTGGATTCAATTTTTGTCTTGAGCTCATTTTGAGAAAATGGGGAGTTATTGTGTTTCACCTTTGAAGGACAGTATAATCTTTATGAAAAGGAAATGCACTTAATGTCCATATATAGTGTACTTCAAACTGAAAAGGTATAGTTTTTTTTTTAACTGTTCTTGCAGATAAAAAGGCTACTAAAGTGTACTTAAAGAGAGCACATTCATATTTTTTCTTAATACTTACATTTTAAATGTGCACTTTAAATGTACATACAAAGTACATTTTAAATCATTTTCAATAAACATGATTTAAAAACATATGGTACACTCTTAGAAAAAAAAAAAAAGGTTCTTTGGGGTTCTATATAGAACCCTAGGGTTCTTTACTCAACTCCAAAGAACCCTTTATGCCAAAAAGGTTCTGTATAAGGAGAAAGAACCCTTTTAGGCACAAAAGGGTTCTTTGGGCTGAAGCATGCTTTATGTATGTTTACACATTAGGCTATTTAAAATTATTATACTACATTATATGTGTGTTTTTATTTCAATTTTACTTTGACACACCTTTATTCTGAAGAAAATAAACTTAAAATTTACATCTGCACTGAATCAACCTATTAATTTATACCAACAAACTGATCAGGTATAAATACATGTGTACTAGCAGTGTAAAGCAATCTGGACAGTTTTATCTATTTATTAAAAGGTACACGCTAGTCTATTTAATCAGCACACTAACATGATTGCGAGTTCTTTAGTTATCATGTCATGTAAGATGCCGTGCAGCTCTTTTATTGACGAGCAACATGCTCATATGGAGTTTGTTTCATTTAAAAAGGCTATTCTTGTAACTCATCCATCCAAACAGATGCATAAAATGATCTTTGACATAAACGGCAAACAACTTGACCGTGTATCTGCGCGCTGATCAGTTTTGTTCCGTCTGCACAGCGCCGCATTTCAGTCGCGCGCCTCTCGCGAGAGTGATCACATAAAAGCGCGCGAGCGCCGCTGTTTAAACTTCAACGGTCACAGTGCGCTGCGCTCAGCGCTCGAGAGAACGACGGTTACGTTGGTAAGTGAGAAAATTAATTCATTTTAGCTTATTTCAATTACTTTTACATAAACCCTTGTCATTTTTAGTTAGCATAACGGTATACGTTTCTTTCAAGAAGCTAAAAGAAGAAAGGTGGCGTTGTTCAGGCCTGCGCAATTCTCCTCGGGAGGTTTGTCATTTTTAACATGAATCCCTAAAGTATCTTGATAAAACTGTTGTGAATTGATCAATAATGCTGGCGAGAGTTCATGTTATAGCCTAACGAAATATATATATATATATATAATTTTTTTTTTTTTTTTGCCCTGTAGACTGTATTGGTCCTATACGTATAGGAAAAGATGAAAACATGAAAAGTTTCGGTCAAATCACCGTCAGACTGTCGTTATAAACATGAATTCAAACCAAGAAGAACAAAGAGAGAAGCTGATGGAGATGTTTCCATTTTTTCTGTGGATAACTGTGAGTATTTGGTGTTTGCAGTGATAGTATAGTGAAATATAAATATCTGTTTTGCTGAAGTAATTGTATATTATTCTAAACACACTGTATTTGGTTGTTGTAGATGTTCATCTATCTCAGAGAGCACTGTTAAAGTTATCAGAGTGCTGAAAAGTGGGAGTCAGTCAGAGGAAACATGACCAACCTGCTGCAAAACAATAACACAAAAGATATATTATTTCTTTTTCCTCACAGTACCAACTGAAACTCGTCAATCAGCTACTCTTAAGTTACTGATATCTTATTCTGTTCTTTATTTTCCACCTTTTATCATGCAAGTTCTTATGATTGATTGATAAATAAATAATTATTTTACACTGTCACTGCAGGCCTGGTCTCTGGAGTGCAGCATTACTTGTTTGGTCATCTACATTCAGATGAAAACACCACACTTCTCTCTAATTCAAGTAAGTTTTAATGTAATTGTGAGAGATTCTTTTCTTTTTCCTGTTGAACTGTACTCTCCATAGGTCTAATAAATGTTTATCTGATTGTATCCCCATTTTAGGATGTCAATCCTACTCATTGCAAGGAAAGTTAGCATCAAAATGGATGTGTCACTGACCAATAACACAGAGATGCCAGAAGTATCTGTTTGCTGTCTACTTTTCGTTCAGTATGGAGCAGCCAAAAGCCATCACTCAGTTAATTTCAGTCAGCACTATTTAGCCCTTCCCAGTGCTGAAATTTTCATGGGTCCTTTGTTTTTATTGTTTAAATGCTTATCTGAATGTAAAATTAATATTTAATGCTTATAAATAAATAAAAAACAATACTATGGTTAGTCTTTTAGCTCCCTTTTCAGAAACATGTGGTTCACCATCTTTCATGGGTTACAGAACTGGGGAAAGTTGCAGCATACAAAAAAAAGTCAGACTACTTGGTTTATAGGTTTATAGGGGAATGTGGAGTAATACTTGACATTTATTTAAGGTAAAGGGTAATGACCTGGTGGTGAGATGCAAAATAAGAGTGTCATTAAAATACTATTTGATGACAAACTTTTCACATTCTAATTTTACTTATGTATTTAATTTTTTTATATTATTTTTGCAAGTTAACTATATTTATTTGTGCAAGTTAACATTCAATTGTTTTTTGTTTGTTTGTTTGTTTGTTTGTTTTTTGGTTCTAGCAATCAACATATATTTGTGACTGATATGTTGGATGGGTGAGTAAGGTGGAGGGGGTTGAAAAACAATATTTCTAAAATGGAGAGTACTATTTTAGGTTGACAGGTAAAAAAAAAAATATATATATATTTTTTTTTTAAATAGTATAAATAAATAAAGAAACATGGATTTATGTTAATCCCTGTAACTGTTGCACTATGAATTGCTGTGTTATATATTGCTTGTCATTGTAAATGCTAATAAAAGTGTCTTAAATGATCACACAACTCCTTGATGTCTTATGCTTATAGTTATTTCAGTTTTTCTAGTGATAAAGTAGCTATATGAGCTGTTTAAGTCTTAAAATTTAATTAAAATAAAACAAAAATTAAATCCCAAAAATGATCCCATGATGGGAACCCCTCAAGGGTTCTATATAGAACCTTTTTCCTGGCTACAAAGAACCCTAAAGGGTTCTTTTGATTGAACCCTTAAAAAGGGTTCTATATAGAACCTTTTAGGGGTTCCAAATATGTAGCGCCTGATAGAACCTTTTAAGGTTCTATATAGAACCTTTTCTTCTAAGAGTGTATTTTAATTTTTTGACTAACATACTATGATTTAATATGTTAGTCAAAACATCAAAATAAGCATACGTTTGTGTAAATAGGCTTGGTTATAACTTGTTAATAATTTTAATAACTAGTGTGTTACTTGATATAGGAAGTTCATTATTTTAAATGTACTAAATTGCATAATCATTACAAATGTGCCATTACAAATATATTTAAATACATGATATACAGGCTTCAAAAGAAATCAAAGTATATTTCGGTTTACCATAAATGCTTGTCAGTACATTCAGATGTACACTTCAACCATATTTCAAGTACAATATACGTAATTATGAAATTACATAATAAAAATGCATTAAAGTCCTACTTAAAGCTAATTGTCTTTAATATAAATTAACCGTAACACATTACAATAAAGTTCCATTTGTTAATATTACATCAGTTAACAAACTAATAATAAAAAAATACTTCTAAAGCATTTATTAATCTTAGCTAATGTTGATTCCAACAATTACCAATACATTACTAAAATCAAAAGCTGTGTCTATTAATGTTATTTACTGGACCTCAGCTAACATGGACTAACAATGAGCAGTTGTATTTTTTATTAAATAACATTAACAAAGATTAATAAATAATGTAACAAATGTATTGATCACTGTTATTTAATGTTGGTTAATGCATTAAATAGTTAACAAATGGAACCTTATTGTAAAGTGTTACCAAATTAACTATAAACTTAATTTTAACTTAATTTCTACACATTTTCATTTAACTGGAATTAACATGCAGTGTCCGAAAATATATCTGCTGTTTGCACTGAAGTATATTCCTTAATTTCCATAATAAGCACTCTTTTTTAAAACTACGCTAAAGAGTACTTCTTTTTCACGAGGGAATACATGAAGATTCCCAGTTGCAGTTGCATGGACCATCTGTAAGTACACAATCTGAAATCTGCGACCTTTGAGCCGATCACCTGAGCCGTAAAGTCATGTGGTTAATCACAAGAATGTGCACAGTCACTTAGCTAACAACTATCCTGAGCTGTGCCGTGAAAGCCAGCAGACAGGGAAAAATGTAAGTTCATTTCTTGTTTTAATAAACCCAATCATGTGTTGATTTATTAATCCGGCTCATTGGACATTGCAAAAGTTCAGGTTCAGTCATTATTCTAGCATAGTTTCAATGAATCATTTCTTGGACCAGTTTTGATTCCTGAAAGGAAAGTTGGATTCCTCACAATTTGAGCCCTTTGAAATCGTCCGACAGAGGGAAGGATAGTCGGACGGAGATAATATGGGGTGGCAGCGTCTGGGGATGTTGTGCTGGTTTCTCAAAGACACACCCACTCGTTTCCAGTGGTACAGCTAAGCTCTCACTGCCTGAAGTGGAGACACTTGAAACACTAAGAGTGACAGAAACTTCACATAAGCCAGGAGGGCTCCCTCTCTCACGCCTCACCCCGAGGCCGTTCCACTGTTCTCCCGGGTCACAGGCCACCCTGCGTGGGAGCGCAGCGCTACTGTCACAGGTAGAGATTAGAGGGGTGATAGTCCATGATCCCTCGACTAAAAAAGAGGAGGATAAAAGAATTAAAGTTGGGATACACGGGGGGCTCTCGTCCTCTCTGTGGCGAGCCGTAATTGTTTCGCTTCGCTCCCAGTCACAGGTGCCACCCAGCAGTACCGCAACCATGTAATCCCCCCAAATCCAGCCTCTTCCGACGAGTGCTAACCAGGAATGTTCTAGCAGGGTCAATGGATTAGATGGAATTCACGGACATGGCTTGGCTTGAGAGGCAGAATTAGAGGAAGAAGTGACAGAGACAGAGGGAGGGAAAGAAAGAAAGAAAGAAAGAAAGGCAGAGCGAATGAAAGAGGGACAGCGTTATATTAAAATGAGCTTGCCAGGTGGTCCCCCGAAAAGTGGACACAGTGTGTCGAGTAATCTGAAAAGGCCCGGCTTCTCTGGCCGCCCATTGGCTCCCGCTTTAAAAAGCGAGAAAATAAGAGCGCCAACGATGGGGGGTGGAGGTAGGGTTTGGAGGTTGCACTGATGTGCTCTATTGAGGTCTCAGTGAAATGTCTGTCAGGCTTGGTTTACCACAATCACAGCAGTGATTAGACTTCTTTTGATGATAGGTTTAGTTTTCTGGCCATTGGAGAGAAAGAGGGGAAGAGTAAAGGCTGGGGGAGGTGCGGGTGGGATGGGCAGAAAGAACAGGGAGGGGTACCGGGACGGCATATTAATGTCCCACACCGGGAGGGACCTCCTACGTAATTTCCCAGCGGGTCGAAGGGGTCAGGTTTGTATTTAGTTAGTGGTAATGATCTCGTTAGGGATCTGAATGGACCACCGTCTAAGCCTTTTCAGGCCAGCGAGCGTGCCTGTCCGCTGCCCCTCCCCCGGCCGCCGCTGTGTGGGCTTCCACAGCCCCTGAACTGTGATTAATAGACTTCCAGGGCTTAATAACTTGCAAAACAGCATTAAACAAGAGACGGCCTGGGACAATCGGCCCAGGGGAGCCCGGGAAGGCCGGCGGAGGGGGTGGGCCGTAAACAGGGACGGCAACAATCGCCAATGCCTGGAATTAACTGAGACGGCAGCGGAGAGCACAATGCTACAGCTGGCCACTGGCGAGATGCCAAACTCCTTTGCAGCTTCCAGGTGGCCTGAGCCCAGCCCAGACTGAATCTTTTCAGTTTTGTAAGTGTTAAAAGATAGAGAACGGGGAGGGAGTGTGTATGTGTGTGTGCGCGGGGTGGGACGGACAGTGAGAGGAAGCCATTGAGCAGGGACAAGAAAGAGAGTAAAGAGCAGAGAGTGATAAGCAGATAATAGGCAGCACATTCAATGGAACAAGTAATCCTTGACATGTCAAAGCCCAAATATGAGCGTGCTTTGTTTTTGCAATTCGCTTCGCCCATAACACTAAAGTGGGAAAAATGGGCATGGTGACCCATACATACACAAACACACACAAACAACCCCCCTCCGCCGCCCCACATATCTTCCAGCCCCTGCGCTCTCTGTTCCCACCCTTGTGCTCTCTTGTCTAAATACAAATGTGCTCAGCATGGCGGCTTGTTCAGTCCGCCCTCTCTTCATGTAATGTAGCGTTTCCTTTCTTTCGGCCGTGGGTGTGCATTTTATGCCAATATATGTCTGTTTTTTGTACCAAAGTTTCCCCTGCACCTCCAAAGAAGCACTTTTAGTGAAGAAAGGCAACTACGTAACTTATTATACGTAACATGAATCTGCATATTTTGAATACCGGGAAGAGTAACGATAGATACGATTTTAAAAAGTATTGAATAAAAAATATAAATGTGAAACTTATGCAAAGAAAGTTTCCTGAAGAAAACAAGTTCATAAATCTAACCTCTGCTTAACATATGCATACGCACATACACCTATAGGAGCAGTGTTTGTATTGGTTTGATGGATGTGTCTCTTTGTGTAAAGGCACTGATTGTGCTCCATACTGAGAACATGTGGCCTCTGCGAGCGGGGAGACGAGGATGGGTGGCGGAGCAGCATTCGTCTCACAGAGAAGCTTATAATCAGTGCATCAATTAACCAGGACTGCTAAATGTCCATTGGCAGGGAACACATAAATCGTGCAGCATGTGCTCAATTATCACCAATCATGAGACAATTCTGAAGGTATCTGCTTAGAATAAGAACAGGTAATTTTTCCCCAACAATTTGCCACTAATCTGTCATCTGCCGCCATTTTTACCCATACAAAGCCAACAGCTGGGAATTGTAGTAAGACTACAATACTATCAACATTTTTAATTTATTTGTGTCTGTATCTAAGAATTATTGTATAAAAATGCTATCAGTTTTAAACAATGTTTAGTATGTCCTAAGTCTGAAACCATATTGAGTCTTAGTTTTAGTTTTTCTTAGTTTTTAGAACATTTTAGAAAATGTAAAATGACTCTGAATTGAAGATAAGAAGCATATAATCCTTCTCTATTTCTAGGTCAGTAAGCAAATGTACAATCTTGATCATATTCACCCCTTTGCTCGAAAAAATACAATTTTCATGCTTCCAGTGAAGCACTTAAGGAACATAACATAGATCATCAGATTTTGTTCTTGCAAGCTTGAGTGCATGTGTGGAATATATTACAACCAAAATAAGAATTTAATTAATGTAATGTTATTTTTTTTTAATTCAAATGTTGTATCATACAGCAGTATTTTAATTGCATGCAATTAAAAGTCACGTAATGTTTAGATTCAATAGGACTTTCTAAACCTGCTATTACAAAAGTGAAGTTATAGGGGGATAAACCCCTCTTCCAGCCACTTTTACAAACATCTAAAGAGTCTTTCTACTGCTTGTCAGAGCTGCATCTAATTTAAAGATGACTGACAAAAAATATTTAGTCTAGTTCTTATCTGTTTTCCCATCAGACGAGGAGTTTGTTGTCTCGGCACAAACCGCAATGAGTCCATTTCTATTTTACAAATATCTGCTTGAACCTTTCATGCAGAAAATACATAAAAGTGAAAAGCAAACAAGTGTGTGAAGAGAATGAGTGTTTTAGTGTTGTTTATCGGCAGAACTTAGAGAGAGTTCAAATGTGTCTGAGTGCTTTGCAGTTCTTCAGTTTTTTTCTTGCGTCATCTCGCTCCTCCTCATTCCCTCTTTTTCCCATCCCAAAAAACCTTTTTGTGTCTTCTTTGTGTCTCTTCCTCTCTTTTTTGACCTTTCTCAGTTCCCTCTTCCCACCCTTTCTCTCTGCTTCTCCCAGCTGTCGCTGGCTCGGCCTCTATCGTAGTGTGGGGGTCTGGGAGGGCCGGTACGGGTGGGCTCCTCTGCAGTGCTAAGCCCCTGACTCCATGCTTAGCCCTGCCATGAATAATGGATTGAAAAAATACATTTATCTTTTAATAGCCATGGCCTCCCCCCACGGCCCCCTCCGGCTACTCCCACTCTGTTAGGCTGACACTAGAGGCTGAGGTTCACACTCGTCAATTGTCTCCTGTCTGTTTGAAGCCGTCGCTTCTTAGTGTCCTAGAGAAGTTTAATCAGGCTTGATTTGATCTGCCAGCGATATACTTCTTTCTTTTTTCTGTAATAAATGGGAATTATCAAACATTTTTTATTTATTTTTTTTTTCCTTAAAAAGTTTGGTCTTTGCAGCCATAATTTGTAATGCAGAATATATATATATATATATATATATATATATATATATATATATATAGTGCATATCGAGGGGTGAGAACCAGAAGGGCGTAAGTGACATTTTGGTGAAATGGAGATATATACTGTATATCAAATGAAAGCACTTAATGAGCTTTTTCTACTGTCAAAAGTACTGTCATCCATGAGTGTACAATTTTTTATTATAAACAATTGAACTCAGTACACAAAGTCAGATCAAACTATGGTAAAATTTTTGTTTTGGCTCTCCTTTAAAGTTGGTGAAATGTCACTTACACCTTTCTGGTTCTCACCCCTCGATATATTCTCAAGAATGTTGAACTCACCAAGAAAAGCTAACGAGTGACCACTCTGTCCTGAAATTAGTTTGCATTGTATTTAAGTGAACAATGAAATTATCATAGCCTCAGTAAGGTTTTATTTATTTATTTATTTATTTTTTTTTTTTTTTGTCGTAGTACTGCATGTTCTCAAGTGTCAAATCACAACATCTTTATGAAGGCAAATATCCTTGAAAAAATATTAGGCCATCTAATGCTGAAATATTTTGAAATAACAATAAAAATTAATTTTGCTGTAATGTTACTGTTTTGTTCTAATGTTTCTGTTACTATTATGATTAATAACTTTATAATAATAGATACTTGTGTTACTACAATAACAACAACAACAACAACAACAACAACAACAACAATAATAATAATAATAATAATAATAATAATGGTCTTATGCATTTTGAAAATATTTCAAGCTAAGATGCTTCAATGGAAGTACATTACCATAAGAGATGAAAGAATATTGTAATGAAGAAAAAAGGCATACATTTATTGTTTGTTTTGGTGTATTCAGTTTCATCAAAAAAATTCCTAGAGATGGGAAGAAGCATCATACACCGAGAGGGAGAGAGACTGTTTGTGCAGCCAAATGAAGTATTTGCAACACAAATAAAGGAGAGATACTTCAGCGGATCATTTCCCCTCACTCTTAATAAAGTCCCTTTGAATCTCATCTCAACCAGCCTCTCAGGCCCCTCTCTCTAATACACCAATAACTCGGCTTACTTTGTTTAAACGGGACGAGGAAGATTTGTGAGTGGAAGAATACATCTCCTCTTTCATCCTCTCATCTACATGTAAGCCATGGGCTTAGTGACAACAGCTCGTAAGACTTTTTTTCTTATTATTATTCATGTTCATTTTATAATGTGAACATATAGGAGAACATGTTTCACAGATCATAATTTCATTACTTTAATGTCTGGTGTTGGTGGCAGTGATAAAAGCAAACTAACCCAGAATACCTTTACTGCTGTTACACATCTAAACTGAATGTGAATTAATTTACTTGACAAGTTAATTTTGAAATGTTTACATTTATATTGATTATGCTTTGAATATGAAACGATTAACACAGTACGGTACAAAAATACCCATTGTGCCAAAAATTATTATTTGTTATTCTTTAATGTTGTTTCCCTAAATTCATATCATTTGTTCCTTAGATTGATCTACGCTAATTATGATCACCACAGGATCAGGAGAGGATCCTGAAACACATCCAGCTACAGTCCGTCTGCGTGTAATATGATATTACTGAAGATGAGTTCTGCATTCAAATCATTTTCTTTTAGTCTCAAGGAAAATGCATCTAATTACTAGGCTCAGAAATCTTTAAATAAAATATTTAAAGATTTTTTTTTAGCTGAAATAAAAAATGTATTCTATATAACTCTTATGTGAGTTAAGTTAGTAGAGTAATAAAAACAAAAATATAAAGTAAATTTTAAATAAGTAATTACAAACGTAGAGAAATCCCTGCAAGAATAATTTAATAAATAAATAAATAAATAAATAAAAAACGTATACAGAGTGTTTTACGAACAAATACTAGTACTACTTTTTCTACTTCAAAATTTCATGTTTAATTCAATGTGTTACTTTCAGTTTCTTTGTAATTACTTGTGAAATTTATCAGCAATTTCAACGTAAATGAAAAAATCCTGCACCAAAGTAATAGTAGAAAATTTTACTTAAGAAAGAACAGTTGGTAGGAAAGTTTGAAATTATATATATATATATATATTTCCCCCCACTGGGAATTTTAAGTTGTCAAAATAGAGTTAAATAGAAATATGACTGTCCTCCAATCAATCCTTCCCCGGGCTCTAGTCTGTATAACTACCATCTTCATTTCCACACTCGCGATGGAATAAACGGCATCATATAAACCCTTATTACCCCACTTTTTCTGGCCATCCCTGCAGCAGGAGGAGCTTTACACTGGCCAGGGCCTCCTCAGCACTGCTTTCTGGGGTTCGAGGAGCAAAAAGAGACAGGGAGAGGAGACTGAAAGCCTCATTTATCATCACTTGTGTGGGCAGTGTTGCCAAGGCAACACTCAGGCTGGCAAATGCCACTGCGTGGAATACTAATGAGGCACTTGGCAGGGCTGCTGGCGGGGCTGCACAGAGCGCTTCGGCACACGGAGGACACTTCTGTCACTCTGCTCCAGGAACCCTTAGAGCTGAGGTAAACAGTCAAAAGGGAAATCAATTAAGGGCCTTCCATAGGGCTTGGCAAGTGTGTTAATCTGCAAAGCCACGTTTAAAATAACGCTCCAATCTGCCCGCAGTACCCTCCAACTTCTGGCGCAAATAAACTAGAGGAAAAACAAAAACAAACATGTGAGACAGAACAAGGAAGTTCAACTTCAGTCAGCTCTAGCAGCATATCAGATATTATGATTTACCTCGAACCAGCAGTTTATGCATGTTACCTACTCATAAAACATCAGTGCTGAATATAGAACTGTATCATCAACCTAATCCACTTAATATAGGAATTACTTTACAAATAAATGAATTATATTTCTAAGTCAAAGATTAATGCTGTGAAATATTAGATTAATGTTTAATGTAGTATTATTATGCAATCTAATATTTAGCGTATTATAAACTATTTTGTATTCTTAAAGTTATAGGTTTGAGCAAATTTAACAAATTCAACAAAAAAAGGTGCTAATAATGTTGGACTGAGGCTATTTTTTGAATAAAAAAAAATATTCTGTATTAATTAGTTAATGCCCTGCAATTGCAATCATTAATAAAAGTATAAAATAATGTAATAACATTTTGTGTAATCAAAAGATCAGATGAAATTATTTCAGCACTGTATACATTTGAGAAATTACCTATAGCATTCTTGGTAACACTTTACAATAAGGTCTTAATAAATTAAAATGAGTTTTCGTTCATGTCAGTCAAGGTCCATTAAATAATATTAACAGATATAACTATTAATAAATGTTTAAATTAACATTATTAACATTTTATTTGTTATCTAATGATAACAACTGCAATGTTAACTAATGTTAATTAATGTAGTTAACTAATGTTAGCAAATGGAACCGTAATATAAAGTATCAATTTTTTTGTATATTTGTATATAAAAAAACAAACACACACAACAACCATAGTATTATAGACTTTTAAACACGTACTAATACAACACCTTTAAATACTTCCCCTGTGACTGTTTTCTCGTAGCGTGACCTACAGTATGATGCCTGGTAAAGAAGCGAACTGCAGGTAAATATAAGCACTAAAACCTTCCGTCAACACCTCTGTCTTAACAAGACTGCTCATTTCCACCTGACAGATTAGTATGGTATCTTCCCTCTCGTCTCTCTTTTCCTACAAGAAATGGTGCAGGGGATAAATTAAGCTGGAGCATGTCTTTTCTCTTCTCTCTGCGCTACTTTATTGATTCAGGTACTTTGATCGAGCAGGTCCTAATCAATTCTTCAGCGGTGAGACGTGGGCAAAATCATTTCCCTGACAAACCCCTTCAAATGACTTGTCATTAATTTGCCTCTTTACTGGCACTTGTTTGCTCAGAAAACGAGATGCGTTTGGCTTTCTCTGTCTATTAGCAGGGGTTGTGCTCTTTGGGGGATTTTCATGGGCTGCTAAGCGTCAGGGAGGGCACAAGGAAGGATTGGATACACCATGTTTGCTCATCCTTACTGAGTCACTTATTAGCGCTAATTGGGTGGGACAGTTCAAACAAGCACAGCAAAGTGGGGTGTCACACAAGCGTGACATGGGTGCAAACAGGCAGACAGCGGTGGCGTTGGTGCTGTGTGAGGTGGGGGTTACACTGCCCACCGCTCTGGTCAAACGACCGTGCTCTCTTCTGCCAACATCCAAAGTCCTGTTCTGGTTCCAAGCCTGGAGGTATCGCTTTTATAATAAAAGGTTCTTTATTGGCACCGATGTTTCCATGAAGAACTTTTAAGATCCGTGGAACCTCAAAAGGTTCTTTAGATTCTTTAAATGCACTTCACATGAAGAAACTAATGGTTCTTTGAAGAACTGCTCACTGAAAGGTTCTTTGGGGAACCAAAAAAGTTATTCTATGGCATTGCTGTGAAAACACTATATTGAAATGCTCATGTAAACGGGGAGCCTTTTCCCAGCTCTTCATCTCTTCTTCAGTTCTGAAAAAGGACAAGCACATGGGCACATAAGAAAAATGACAGGCTGCCCATAACAAATAGTACTAGGACAGCTGATAGAAGAAAGCACACAAACAGGCCATGTGATGTTACACACTGCCCCCCGGCCCCTGGGAACCTTATGCTAATGAAAAATCACACTATCTCACTGTCAACACCAAGACCCTTTCTCCCCCGTAGTACTGTTTAGGATGTGTTTTGGCTAAAAGATGCTAATTTCCAGGGATTATTTACCTCCATAATAGCTGCAATTATATTCCATGCTAACCGATTTAAAGTATAAGCACCAATTAGTAACTGGTCATTATCTTGAGCATTTGAAACTCGCAGTGAAGTAATAGGCTGACATTTCCTAGCCTGTGCAGGGGAATTGTTGTAGTGCCTCTATAATTAGAGCCTGTTTACCTTCAGTCTCCAGAAGATGATATAAAATCACAGTTCTATCATTCCGCATGATGCCAAGAGCAAAAATACCACGAAGGATAACTTGTCAAATAAAGTAAAGTGGAGTCTAAATTCTTTCAGTAGATTGTTTTAATGAGTCCTGCATTCTCTTCTGTCGAATCAGGGTAATTAGTGTATTTACAAACAATGCATAGCATGGCTAGAACAAAGGCAGAATCAGAACTGATTATATATATATATATATATATATATATATATATATATATATATATATATATATATATATATATATATACACATATATATATAATTTTTTTTTTTTTTTTTACAGGTTTCAGTGAAGAACCTTACACATCTATGTAACCTGTCCATTGCTCAAAAGGTTCTTCATAGAGGAAAAAGGTTCCTTTGATTATTAAAATGTTCTTCACACTAAAAAAAGAGAACTGTTACGGTTCTTTGAGGAACACAAAATGAAAGTCACTGCAAAATCCTCTTAAAAATAAAGCTTCCAAAATAGAATTTAACTTTTAATCTTTAGTCTTAATCTAGCTGGCAATTTTTGTCATTGCAATTCTCACACATTTAGGAAATCAGTGGGATTTTATTTATTTTTTTTAATAAAATAATAATAATAATAATAATAATTTTGCTTAACTACCCTTGGTAACTAAGAGCTGTTCTGTGTTTTACTGCCGTCTACAGCATTCACCACAGTAGCAGGGCGGAGTGCCTCCATCTCCCAATAAATCAAGACAATACATTGGGTCTGGCTAATGGATGTTTAACAAAACCCCCTCATTTCAAACAGTTTGACCCCATGTCCCAAAACACAATGTGAAAACTCCCCCTGGATTACCGCTGACCCCAGGGGCAGGCAGGCCACACAGGCGCTAATAGAAGCGACTACTGCCGTCTTGGAGCAGTGGCTCTGTGAGTAAGCACGAAGGGAAGAGCACCGCGTATGCATGAGCAAGATTTGTATGCATGTGTGTGTGTGTGTGCTAGAGAGATACATGACAGTGGGTTGGGACAGGTCACTGTAAAGACTTCTTAATGGATCGTCATTGACACCCACTAAAGCTGCGCTGCGTCTGGGTGCTTTCTAATTAGGCTTTGTGTTCCCACTGCTGGACTGCCCACATGAATGAGAGGACATATTTACAGCACGACAAGTCTTGTCGCCCATGTCTTCGCTCACGCTATCTTTTTTTATGGCACGCCTGCTCGTGTATATCTAACCTACAATCCGACAAATTCATCCTTCAGCAGCCATCCTGCTGCACATCTCTCACCCTTGAGATAAAATTGCCTTTCATATTCCAATATCAAAACAATTATTTCACTTAAAAACAAGTCTATTCTGTTAGAAGTGGCCCCATTGAGAACGTGAATGCACCCATCAAAGGGGGGAGAGGAGAAACTAGTTTTCATAAGCACAAAGATGTAGATTGAGGTGGGAGCAGTCAGACAGGAATGCAGATTTTATTTTCTTAGTAACTGACCTTGATCTGACAATCAGGGGGGTCAAAGACTCTTCAGTCATCATTGTAGCACCCAATAGAATGATAATGAATTGCCGTGCTGCATATTAAAACAAGGCTTTTCAGCGCCGCCATCTAAACTGTTGTGGCACGTCGAGTATCTCTGGCTGAAAGATGAGAGAGATCTGGTTGTAAACCCCGGGCTGAGCGACGGCGAGGGAGCTTGGAACCGTTCCACTCTGTTCCAGCAGGGTGGGTATTTTCCTCCTTTTTTCTCGCTTCCACTGCCGCGGTGCTCCGCGAATGAAAGAGGTGGTAAATAAAAATTTCTCTCAAATGAGGGCTGCATGACATTGTACTGTTTTGGGGAGCACAATGGGTCCTTTCAGGGCTAGGCGAGAGCCAAGCCGTTTCCGCTGGCCCGGACGTGTTTGAGTATTTATCTGTGGTTTTGTTTTGTGGACAGCTGCAGGCCTTGTTTGTCTTGGCCTGTTTTTGATCGCTTAGCACGCTTGAAGAGGCCACGAGTCACAATTGTTTCAAAACAGAGTCTGGCATTGTAAGTGCTGGGACTGCTGTAGTGGTTGCTATCTCCAAAATCCAAACAGAAAGTGTAAAAGGAACAAATGGAATTCTGAAAGGAGAGAGAAAAAGAAGAGATTATTTCAGCGTCGCATCCAAAAACCTAGACATATTCTGTCCCAAGGATTTTACTAAACACTAAGACAAATGTACAAGGTCACGGTAGAAGAATATACTCACTATTTGTAAATGCTGAATTATTTGCTATGTTATAACTATGTAAAACAGGCATTTCGATTTTACTTGTGTAATTGTAATGTTGTTAGCAGTCAATAATGGATCCCGGTGATGGCATATATTTTCAGAAAGGTTTCTTCATTCACAGTGTTCATTTCATGAGTGTGTAGTTCAAGAGCTCTTAACTCTCATTCTCCAAAAATAACACTAAGCCTGTAATAGCTGAATATTACCATTATTAGAGTAATAGTAATAATATAATATTATTAATACTATACAATAATATTATAATTGCATTATAATTACATTTTTTGTAACTATTATGCATGTTATTAAAATTAATAAATAAAAATGAATCAGTACTTTTTTTTGTCTAGTGGAAGCACATTTGATTTTTTAAATGCATTTAATTGCAATGTATTTAAATGATCTAAATAAAAATTAGAAAATTACAATAAAAATAATTAAACGTAAAGTGAATAATTAAATGAATCAATACTTGAAATTATATGTCTAGTAGAAGCACCTTTTTATTTAATTGTAATTATATTTAAATGATCTAAATAAAAATAATAAAGTCAGAAAAATAATTACATGCAAAGAATAGTATTTTCAACTGGCTAATCATTTTCTAAAAACACTGAAGCAATGAAATGTCCATTTCTGCAATAACAAGGGAAAATACAAAACAAAAGCATAACAGATTTGCTCACATAAGATCACATCTGCCTCCACTCTTCACACTGAAATATCTGTGCAAAGACATCCAGAGAGCTGCTATTTTTTAACACCTCTCTAGTAAGAGTGCTTTCATTCAGCGGCTCAGACAGTAAGCTCTGATGATATATCAGAGAGTGAGAGAGACAGAGCCAGAGTAGGACAGACAGAAAGATGTCTGGCTTGTTGAACTCTACAAACCTGGTGCAAGCATCTTAGCACTGAGCTTCATGCCTTTGTCACAAATTTTACATGGACGCAGCTGGGATGAAAAAAAAAAAATGAATGTAGAGAAATATATCAGCGGACAACATCTGCAGATGGTGATTAGCATTAGGAAATTGCCTCCTTGAATGAAATTGGAATGTCGACTGTCAATTTCCTTTTATGCTTGCGACTCCTTTTCTGGAAAGCTAGAGGGCACTGCTTTGTCCTTAATTGGTTACAATTTAGATAAAGAAACCCCCCCCCCCCACCCAAACACATACACACACTCACACACACACACACGCACACACACACACACACACACACACACACACACACACACACACACACACACAGAGTTGTAATGTATTATTAGAACACAAAAAGGACACCATTAATTGTGTTGACTAGGAAGGCTTTTATTTGGCTAAGTGACTTGCGTACTGTAACTTTCTTCTTCTGTTTGGAGGTTTCTTCTTTTTCTGGGTGTTATCAAGATGTTTGGCTCTAATTTTACACTGAGTGAGAAGCGGCTGCTTTGTAAGGCAGTATTATCTTCAGTCTTCAGCTCTGGGTATGTGTCTCTCTTCCAGCTGATGAGGCACAGCTTAATTGGGCCTGTGCTTTAAAGTCTGTAGGGCTCTCCACAGCTCACAGAGCTGCATTCATGCTCTGCCCATTTACCTCGAGTGTGTGCTAGATGTAGATATTTTATTTACATTTATAATCCAAATCAAAAGCCACACAACACAGAGGGATTGCGCTTTTCTTTACATTTTAGAGAAAACGCAGTAAAGTAAGGCAATAATAATAATAATAATAATGATAATAATAAGAGAGCAACTGTCTAATAAATGTTGATATAAGATTAAACTGTATTTCCTAGTTGTAATATAAATTAATATTTATCCAATTAGTTATTTGAAATTAACTATAGTGCAGTACAGTATTTTTATTTATTTATTTATTTTTCATATTGCCTAAATATTTGTTTCATAGCAGGATGCTGCTACAACAGGGGGTCTGTGGTGGTATGAAAGGGAATTTGCTATTTATTTTATTTTATTTATTTATTTATTATTATTTATTTTTTTTGTTAATACATTTTTCAATTAAATTTAAGTCTGGAAAAAAAATTAAAAGGTGTTAAATGAAAATATTATAAATCTAAAGCTCAGTAAATGTTTGTTTTCCAGCAAATGTATGAAATATATGTAAGAACATAAAATGTAATACACAATATATATATTACAACTGTAATTATTATTTTTATGGCCTTGCAATATAATGCTGAGTATACAATATTCATTTCAATATTAATTTTATTAAATTAAGACTGTCTGTTAATTCAAAAATGTGTAAGTCTCATTTATTAACATTAGTTAATGCAACATGAACTATGAGCAAAATATTTTTTACATTTATTAACCTTTTGTTAATGTTAGTTAATAAAATTTAAATTGTCTAGTTTGTTCATGTTACTTTACAGCACATAAACTAATGTTAACAGACAACATCTGATTTTTAAAAAAATGCAATAGTAAATGCAGAATTAATATTAACTAAGATTAAAAATTGCTTTTAAAGTATTGTTCATTGTTAGCTCATCATAACCAATGTTATGTTAATAAATGAAACCTTAAACTGTTACCAAAAAATTACATGATGTGCTTAATTATTAATTAAGATTAAAAAAAATTGCCACATATTGTTGTTGAGAAAAGCACCTAAATGAAGATAAAATGTTTTACATAGAATTTATCTCTACAATTAATTGCAATAATAACATTAATTGTTAATGTTAGCAGTAAGCCTAATAATAACAAAAATATACATCAGCAAATAAACATTTAAGGGATTATGTATGCATGTATAATATAACTAAAATAAAGAAATCCATCATTAAGTTTTGAGTCACAGAGGTCAATGCATGAGAAAGGTATAATGATTCTCTGCCAGTGGAATATTCGTACTGCTCCCAAGACCTTCCAAGTGCTAATGGGAGACTACAAACAATGCCTACAACAATAACAGCTCTCTTTTCCTTCTCTCTTGTACAGGCAGGATTTACAGGGCGCCCAGATGTGCCACAATAAGGTTTTAATGCTGGAGCTGTAGATAAGGGTAGAGGCTTCTGTAAGCACACACACCAAAATACTCCAGCAATTAGCATGGCCGTTAAACCCTAGTGCAGCCATTAACCAGGCAAAGATGACATGTGCTAGACAGTGGAGAGTCTGTTCCTGCTTCCCAAACTCTTGAAGTATATTTGGCTTTCTTTTTATGGCCATATGTGCACAGATATGGAGTGTCTCCGAATGCAGCGATATAGCGGCACTCCTGCGAGGCTGATGAAGTGAGGAAGACTCCCCTTCTCCTCTCATTAGCCAGTGTGGCTCAGCAATGCCGCACACGGGCATAAATGAGGCAGCTATCAGCCACTGCCTCGACGGTCGGCCTTATCTCATTAGGTTCCACATCAAAGTTAATCAGAGATGGGCATGGTAATTGGTGGAGGAGACAATGCCACAGATCGGGGAGGGGGGGCTTTCTCTAAAACGTGTGTCATCTTGAAACATTGGCAGGGCTGGCAATAGAAGATAGGCAACGGCAGAATGGGAAGAGGGTGAATGAGCGAGCGAGTGAGAGAAAGAGGGGGTAGGGGATGGAGGGAAAGGAGTAACGGCACAGGCATAACAAGCAAGCTGCTCAGAATTAATGAGCTTAGCCAATAAGAAAAGAATAACCAATCAGTGTGTGTTGGGCAAATATAATTTAGGAATAATTGCTTGATTGCTTTTCTATCGCAGGCTGATTTGACCACACACAAGAACTGAGAATTAAGATGTCAAGACAAGAATTAATTTGGCATGCGAGGGCACATAAATTCTTTCTCTCCTCTTTCCCGCCCGGCATCGCTAGGCGATGTTAGCGGAGTTGTCTCCCGCTAATGATGAAAACACAGAGGTAGATTGCGCATTCATTTCCTGACTCTATTATCTGTAAGGAGTCGCATCACTAATGCCACAGATGCCCCGATATCATGGAAAAGAGTGTGTATGCTAACACATTTA
The DNA here is from genome assembly GCA_039654775.1 of Spinibarbus caldwelli. Taxonomy (NCBI): domain Eukaryota; kingdom Metazoa; phylum Chordata; class Actinopteri; order Cypriniformes; family Cyprinidae; genus Spinibarbus; species Spinibarbus caldwelli. Next base: position 28,929,613 of record CM077250.1, on the reverse strand, counting down.
ATTGCTGTTTTTGCATATTCCACTCCAGCCGTGATAGCAAGCCCCGGCTGATTGTGCAGTTTGTTTCTGTATTGATTTCAGCTTCTTCTTTTTTTCACAAGACGCACAGGCTGTAATTGTGATGTCTGACGGACCCCTCCCCTCCACAACAGTGCTCATTTTCCAAGCTCTCACTTTTCCGCTGGATTGCTAATGTACGACGGCTTAAGAGAGGACTTTTTATTACTCGCTACCTGCTTTGAGAAATGAGGCACAACCTCTCTTGACAGTCTCCTCAGAAAAGAGTCTCGCGGAACTGTTTTGTCTCGTCTCAGAGAGGCCGTGGTCACGGGGAGACACGCCGCTTTAACAGCCCGAGAGTCCCAGCCTACATCATGGACACTCTCCACTCACCACTCACCACTAATTGACTGACCAGCGTAACGCAATTGCTTTATTTCAATGATGACAGAGCACGGCCAGCATGCAGTTACTTGTTAAATAAAAACGGAGGCTATAATAACCACTATATCTAATGCAAGACTGGGTTTGACATTAGCCTGATCAGTTGGATTGAGTTTGAGCAGCCCCAGTTCAATTTATATTTAAATAGACGCCGTGTCCAAATAGGGGAACGTGCATATGAATATAGCCATATATTTGCTCCCACATGCGTCTGCTACTTAGTTCCAATTAGGCTGAAAACAGCGCTGCTGTGGCCTGACTTATCGCTGCTCTGCAGGTTCCACGGCTATGTGTTTATTCATTTCATTCGCCTGTGTGTGTGTGTGTGTGTGTTGACATCAGCGGTGGGCCGAGTAAAAGGGGAATAAATAAGGGGATGAGGTTTGTCAGGTGGGTATTATGACTGCCCTCGGTGTCCCCGCAGCTTCGGCTCGGCAAGTCACGGCCAACGCCTACCTTGCCATCAGTGCACCGCACGCCGTTTAGGGACACAGGGCACAAGGTACCTCGGCTCTGAACTGCGTGAGGCCTAATTGAGTCACAGCCGATGACTCTATCTCTCCACATCAAGGAATTTGCCAGTGTTCGATTATTTCACTGGGGGATTAAACCTCATTTTCGGGTGTTCCGCATTAACCTATTAGGAAGGCTCATCTGCATTGCTAATGCGGGCAGGAGACAGCTGTCACAGGCAAGGGGACAAACATGATCGCGCAATCCTTGAGTGAGTGATCCCGGCTCCGATTAGCTGCAGTGAAGTTCGCTGAGCCCGAGTGATAAGACAGGCAGAAATTCCCAAGCTGCCAGTAGCTCTGAAAATTATCAGACTGTAGGCAAAGGCAAAATTGTGCCTTGCGGCGCCTGGGCTTCAATCCGGGGACTGCCCAGATTGACATTATTTAAAGCTATGGAAATGTGGCCTGCCTGCCTATCAGACCTAGGGTAAAATAAGATTTTCTCCCCTTCGCGCTCCATTTATGTACATTTTCAGTATCCTGCCATTCTCGAAAAAGCAATTTGAGAATAATTTAACAATTTTATGATCTAATCCGGATAACACAAATAAACAAATCTCTGTAGCACTAGGAAGGATGCTGGGTACATCACTTTTACGGGCCTTAGGTAAGAAACATACAGCAAGCAAGAAGAGTAGGCTACAGGCATTGTTTCATTGCCATTACAGCTATAGCTTATGCATTTCCAACACTATGCTGTACCACCAAAATATGTGGCATTCTCAGCTTGTGACCATCTTAATATGTTTTATTATATTTAAATTAATTATATAAGCATAAAATATTTATAAATATGACTATAAATAAGAAATGCATAGTAAGATATGAGTATATAAGTATAGTATAGTATAGTATAGTATAGTATAGCATAGTATAGTATGGCTCTAACCTCATTTCTACCATTAACACTGCACTGGAGTTTAACAGTCAGACAAAAGCAGATGCAATAATTGTAAATAAATAAATAAATAATTTAAATAAAAAAACTCTGAGAGTTTTCTAACAGTTTAAATGAAAAAGTAAATGTAACATTTAAATTAGCCTTGGATAAGGTGATGTACGAACAAAGGCACCAGAATGACATTTGGATTGTACAGGATAAAAGTTGCTAGAATAATGCATCCTTATGAGAGCATGTTGGTAAGTGGTAATGATTTGTTATTTGAGGAAAGCCCATAGGCACTGACAATGCATATTTGTTTATCTACAACAGTTTTCAATAGCTCAAATGCAGACTTTATACAGTGATGCATTTGTAAAGTGGAACTCATGATATTGTATGACATTTATGGATACTGTGCTAAATAGTGGCATTCTTAATGCATAACAAACTTCCCTAGTTTCGAAGAACAAAAAACATCCTATATTTTGATATACGGTTATCATATTCATATGCAACATGTGAAGTCACATTTTCCACAGGAGGTAATCTCAAGAGGCCCATTGAAACCAACACAAACATCACTCTGTGCCAGCCCCAGTACATTTACAGCTCTGCGGGTCAGGATGTAGTGGCCTGCTAGGCTTCTCTGACATTGGGCATTTGCCAAATTCAGTTACTGTTGGAATAGCAATGAAATATGCAGATTCTGTAAAAGTCTCATCTGTATGCAAATTGTTCTCATTGTTGTCTCAATAGCAGGTTGGTGTGAATATAACTTTTGGCCACTAAAATACAGATCAACACAACCAGTACTTTAACAAAAACTGATTTGTTTTGATTTGGACAGCCTAAGTGAAGACATAAATGTCCTCAAAATTGTCAGCACAATATTATATATAGACACCCCCTCCCTCCGCCTCACACAGATATGAACTCATATAACTGCCCAAATTTTGTGACTATGTAACTTCAAGTTATTTATTTAAAGATCTGGTTACACTTTATTTTAAGGACCACTACTATATATTGCTAGCATATTGGCTGTTTATTAGTACTTATTAAGCACATATTAATGCCTTATTCTGCATTAACATATTTTAGATCCCTTAATCCTTCTCCATATCTAAACTTAACGTCTACCTTATCAACCATTAATAAGAAGCAAATTAGGAGTTTATGGCAGCAAAAGTTGTAGTTAATAGTGAGAAAGTATGCCCGAATAATTAATTGCATATTCAGTGATAAGCTTGCATCTTGCACTGTACACACTGTGTTCTAGCTGGGCCAAACCTAATCAATGTCAGGGTTCAGGAGAGAATCCTCTGGCCCACGCTGTTTGACTTAAGCGCCCTATTTGTGCTTTCTCTGGTCCCATTGCCTTTGTGTGCATTGTAATGAGTGTTACCATAATCCTGGGATTTTCCCTTGGCTTGACCTCAGGCAATGCCTTCTCTCTGCCCCTCCACACCAGGACACCAAGAGTTTACCCTAAACATTATGGCTGGACGATACACAACAATGACACGTCCCCCAAGAGATGCGTCCATTTACGGCTGGTGTGGAGCTTTCCCTGATAGACCTGGAAACCCATTTTAATCCTATTAGAGCTGCCCAACAAAGGGTGAAGCTGCAGCAGGCAGGGTGAAGACAGAGCTCTCCTGATATCCGCCAATGGGACAGTGAAGCTACCCCACCAATTCTCATATATTAGAGAGGCAGACAGAGGGACAAAAGAAAAAAAAGAAAAAAACTGGCAATAACAGGACCCATTGTATAAAAAACGGACTCAAAAAAAGGACCACCAATTACCAAACATCTACAAAGTCATCTCATTAGACAGCCATCTCCAGCTCTAACGGATGTGTTATTGATGGATCGGGTGATAAATTTCTTGCCGGTCGAGGCACAGGAAGTGGTTCTGTGGTGCCTTGTGAGCATTAGTACCTTAGGGTCGTCTCACAAAAGAACTGAGAGGCTGGGAGGCCTCAATGTGCTTTTGTTTTGCTCTCCGATTATGGGACATGCGGTGGCCAAGTGTGCTGGTGGTCCATCCTGTTGCCCCATCACCAGTGTCGAAGCTTAAAGTCTCCCATTGTGACAGACAAGGAGGGGGGGTTACAGGGTCCATACAGACAGAAAGTCTTCTTTAGCCAAACAGGGCAGGATATGACTCTTTAAGAGCCAAGGGGGTATGAATGGACAATGCCATAACAGAAGAAAAGCAGCTCTATGCTGGGACCACTGGGTTAACACACTTCTACAAGGGTGAGCTGCATGCATGATGCTCATAGTTCTCAGTTTAATTGATCTCATGTAGACTGTAAACGCACAGTTCAGCAATACATTCTTCGCATTTCTCAATAAAACCTATGCATTAAGAGGCACGTCAAAAACATATTTAGGAGATGACTCAGTCAACCACAAATCACCTCTTAATTTTGGGTGTTCACCAAACTTTTTCCACATTCCACGAACATCAGGACCTATGCCCCTTTATGCCGAAGTTATCATTATACAAACCATCACAGTCAATGATCCTTTTTCCCCAGGTTCCGTAACACTATTCCTTCCAATTACAAAAAGAGGTTTGGGATGGAGAGTTTGGATGATTGACAGCTCCTTTAAGGCTGCTGTGTGTTTAGGTCTGCTTTGTGTTTCCCCAGAGGCTTCCAGTAGAAGTCTGGGATACTAAACACAGTGTTATACATTTATGTATAGACCTGACCTTTTCAATAATGAGTTCACACCATAACTGACAATACATTCAAACGCTCTCTGCTGAGGTGTGTGACAAGAATCAGGAGGAAAAGAAAAGCGCGGAAGGTACAAAATAAAGAAACAAATGAAAATGATAGATGAGACAAACTCACATACACCTCCACAATACAGAAATAGAAAGTCTTTTTAAAATTGTTCTTTAAAGAAAAAGGTTCTGTTATTTTCTTTGGCACCATTTAAAACTTATTTCTTATTTTATTACAAATGTGACACATAGATCTTTCTATTTTTTAATGCTAGCCACTCTATAAAAATACATGGCAAACAAACAAACCATAAATAAGCGTGTGCTCTTGTACGGAGTAACAGAAATGGAAAATGCAAATGACGAGAGTCAGGTTAATTTTTGCAGCAACACTTCAGCTTGATGAAAAACTTGCTTAATAAAGTGCTAACTAGTTGGGATGCAAACTGAGAATCTTCAAAACTGACAGGTAATACTGACTCTGACCCGCTGGTTGGACTTACGCGATGAGCACTTATCTGTTTGCACTGTAGTCTCTCTCTATCTTGTGCTCCACTCTGAGTGTTCTTCCCCTCGTGTTTACGTCCAGTGGTAATTTCACACACAATGGACACAAAGCGGAGGAGAGAGGCGTGGGCTCACCCAAACACATGCCCCTCACATAATTGCCTCCTTTTGCGCCGTTGTATCCTTGTACATCCCTGACACAAAACAAGTGCCTCACGCTTGGAGCTGTTCATTACAGCTATGTTTGCAGCGGAAGGAAGCAAACATTATCTCTACATGCAATCAGTGAATGAATCTGTGCCAGCATCTGTTCAATACATTGGTTGCTCATAGCTGGTTTATTGTACCGTAGATATAGCGGGAAGGGAGCAAGTAGGAGCGGTGTTACAATACATCAGCTGTTATTTTCCAGAGTGCCGAGTTTGCTGGCAAGCGCACTGCAGCAGGTCAGAGAGTGTACTTGACAGAAAATATGCATACTGAGTGGCTACTTGTGCTGCTTTTCATTTGCATTGTGTATTGATTTTTTGGGGGGGCTCATTTAATCTAATATTATATGTGGGTCTCGCAGCGCTTTCAGCCCTGTCTGAGAGGAACGCTTATATAGGGGGCTTAATGATAATTGCAGCAGTCGAGGTAAACCAAGGTAGATTTCAGCCAATACGCCCACACCGAAACACATCCCGTCTCTCGCTCTGTCCCCGTCTCTCCAGTCCGCTATTTTGCTCTAAGTTACGGTCAAACGCTTCAGACACTTTATGCATATGCACGCAGAAAAAGTATTCCAAAAACAATGGACGGGCAGATGGACTGAAGCATAAATGAACAAATAGAGTGAAATCCAGTACGAGGGAAATAAAGAAGCCCTAATACGGTTTTCTTCGCTGTGAAACATAATTAACCTTTCATGGGTGCTAGTCGGGACTTCCGTACACTTCACAATAGAGGGAATATGAAAGGCCTTTTAAAAGGCGACATTTCTAATTTCTGTGAGATTACTTCTGTTGTCACAGTGTCCACATTCGGCCCTCTATGGCTGTATGGAGCACTTCCATCTTGCCGGGCCGCATAGGATATTACTCTGAAATGTCAGTACCTGAGGACGAAATCAAATCCACAGCTCTCAGGGGATCTGGATGAATGTCATTTTTGTTCCACCCTTAGTCGTGGAATTGTTTCCATCACTAATGAAACGACAACCACATGCCCCTGATATGTGATGGTTATCGTACAACACGCATGTAAAAATAATTGAGAAATGCCTCCAAAACATACAAATACCATTGTTGCTTTTCCTCGTCTCCTGATGGAGCCAGATTAAGCTGTCAGAGACGGTGAGACACTAAGCTGTTGTTTGATCTACAAATGAAGAGTAATGAGAGGCACTGGCAGCCAAATACAGTCACACACATCTCCGTTCCTCCAGGACAACATTTCAATTCATGGCTGCATTTAGATGTGCAAATCTGGCCAACGGAGGATTCAGGTGCCTCTTCCTCTCTCATCTTTCATCTGAGTCTCATCGCTCTGAAGTTGCTTCACGGAGGTGGTGACTGTTGCGGTCTCCAAAAGGGCCTTCATTTCCAGGCTTGTTTACATTGCGCACAAGTAACGGACATGCACAAACATTAATGAGCTTAACGAAGAAGAAGCGAGGAATATTAATTAGACTTGCCAAAGAGCTCTAGGCTTAGAACCGCACCGACAGAAGGCCCCTCAGGGTCACTGTGGGCACAGGACGCTGTTTGAGAGACAGATGTCAGAACAGGATAGCATTGGAAGCAGCTTTTGCAAGAGACTTCATCAAATCCGACAAGTTTAAGACAGAAACAAACTGTGTGGTAAACAGAATGCAATGTATGGGTAAGCAATTACTTTAACATGAATCTTTTACAAGTGAATGGAATATTAATGACTGATGATTGCTTTTTGACAGGAAGGATTTGTGTGCGTTTGTGACGCAAGTTATCAACCAAACCTGTTCCCTCGTCCATGAACCATCTGCAAGATCCAAATTCAAATAGTGCCATTTGTTTTGATCATCAACGAGCACCTCTCAGTGGTCTGTTTTAACCTCTATTAGGCAGGATTACAAGGCTGCTAGCTTGCTGGCATTTGGTAAGTGTCACGGTGATAGCACTTGGTGGCGAAATGCTGGGCTGTCAGTGGCAAGCTTTATCACCAGGCTTTTCTCCTGCACAGAGTGTGGACTAATAAGCCTAGAAATTACAATTGCCTCCCTGCTGAATCCCCGATAGCTGCAAATAATGATATCAGTGCCCTGCTAATCTCCTCTGCTCGCGGCTTGGCATCAACCTATTGAGTCACCTGTCATACTCATGTCTGATGAGGTGAACTTAATCTCACCGTCCGTAATGACAATAGAGGCCATTTGAATGTTAAGAATGATATTTGTCAAAGTTTCCTGTCTTTTTTGTCCTTCAACATCTCTTGCAGACAGTGCAATTGAAATGCCGTCAAAATGCATGAATCCCTAGACTTAGTTAAGACAGTTTCCGATATGAGTCCTATTTCAATTTTATTCTCTATTCATGATTTCAAAAGACCGGATTGAGGTAGACAAGTTTTCATCACTTCGATCGACTGTGAAATGCAAGCATTTAGATACAGCCAGCGATTATTTTCGCTGATCTCTATAAAATCACGATAACGGTTTTTGATGATGACATGGTTTTCACCACACGCCAGTACGTTTTTGCAGCTTTAGAATGCTGCGGTGGCACTGATAAATCAAAGCTGTATTCTGTGTAACGTTAGTGATCTAATGTCCAGTACATATACTTATTTTAACAATGCTACATTCAGTCTGTCTAAAGCACTGAAAAGCCTGCTCGCTAATAGGTGAATTGCAGCAGTCAGGTAGAGCAAATCTATATGCGCTTGTGTAGGAGGCACCTCAGTCAGACCTCGCATGGTCACCAGTCTTCAAATGCTCCCTTTGTACCAATCTATTTATGAGCACATCCAATTTACAGTGACATCAGCTGCAGCCCAACAGCAACAAAACCACGACAAATTGTTCCATTATGCCCAATCTGAAGAAAAGAACTAGTTCCAGCACTTGGAGATATGAAACAAACAGAGGTCACTCCAGGTATGTGCCAGTGCCCTCTCTCTCCTGTATTATTCAGTCCTATCAAGAGAGCTGAGCAGAGATAAATTGACCTAAGAGACACACGCAGAAGTACATTGAGAGTTAAACTAAATGTTCTGGAGAGTGCTGAAAGAGGTGCCTGTCTATTCACTACCCGGCTCTCTATTAACAGCTGTATCTGAACCACTTAACTATGTTCTGTGCCTCTTTAACAATTTAAGCTGTTTAAAAATGTCTTCTCTCATTTTGCACAGATCAACGATTAAAAGAGAGATGGGGAAAAAGGAAAACTCCAATGTACTGTGTCAATGACACCTCTAAGTGTCTGAAACTGAAACAAAGAGGACCAAGTTGAAACATGACAAATGTCCGCAAATTTAACCAATCCATTACTTTTAACCATTAGAAAACCAAAATGGTCTCTATCACGCAGTATTAAATGAACTACAATGTGACTATAGAGGTATGGCATGACAAAAGCTATTGTTTATTCTCTAATTCTTTTATCTGAGAGTATTATGGACAAAGAAAGAACAAGTCTCACTGAAAAAGGTTTTGTTTCTGATAAAGGAGCAGTACTTTGCAGTGCCATCATTTCCCCTCTCTTCATTAGGCATTGATCATTCACATGGAAACTGTGTCATTAGATAAATGACTGCTTCCCTCTGCTGTCGGATTAACACTGACAGCACAATCAGCACTTTCTTATGTCTGTGTTGACAAAGAATCATTTAGGTACTGCCATATGTCTACTGTACACCTTGCCACAAATAACTGTTGTGACCATGCACTTTGAAGGGAAGTAGATTTCTACCACAAATTTCCTTGTAAGTGCCCGGGAGGGGCCGTCTTCGGTTCACTTAGTTTTGTCGTGGCCACGAGATATTAATTCGTGGGAATGCCATATTAACTCGTGGGAACGTCACATTAACTCGTGGCCTCGAGATGTTATGTTGAGGGAATGACGTATTTTTCTCGTGGCCACGAGTTTAATGTGTAAGCAAACCTGCGTGACCATAGCAACCCGGGATTATCAGGGATTCATTCATATTTTATTTTGAATTAAGAAATTATTATATTAATTATTATATAAATTATTAGGCCTACATAATTATTATTATATTGACCATAGGCTACCAGACTGTAGGCAATTGCACGCGATGTAACCAGCATTCGAATTAAGTTTATCACAAATAGGCTAAATGTTACATAAAGTACATAAAATAAAATAGACCTACAAGAAAACATTTTTATCCATCCCACAGTCTTGCTAGCTCTGTGTGTCCATTAACTGATCGTCCTTTTCCATAATATTTGTATATTATTATTAGCTATTATTATCATCATTATTATTATTATTAGCCTATTATTATATTTTTATATTCATTTTTTCCCTTCATTTCGATCTCTTTACATAACGTTCTGACCAGTTTGTAAATAAGCCTACTGTAAATGCTCGACATAAAGCTTGATTATGCTGACTGGAATTTATAGCCTATTGGAAATGCAGTTTAAAGGTTGAATTTAACATATATTTCTTTTTTTTCTGCAAATTAACAATTATTAATATTATAGCCTACTGCCTAGTGTTTCGTTGAGGAATGAATCATTCACATAGTTTCATTTGTAAATGAAAACACAACACGCTTATTTATCATCATGCACTGGCATAAATAGCCTACAATCATAAAGTATTGGCATAATTGTCAGGCGTTTACAGTATTTGCAAAATATATGGTAGCAAATAGCATAATTATACAGAATGTTAATTAGGTAAAGCGATACACGAATTGAAAAGGGAAATAATAAAATATTATATTTATATGAAATAAACAAGTTAATATAACATAATAATAATAATAATAATAATAATATACAAATATTAAATGAAATGTTTAATGTTAATAAAAAATTTTTATCCATCTCTGATAATACCGGGTTGCCATGGTCACATATTTTGTTTACGCATTAAACTCATGGCCACGAGAAAAATATGTTGTTCCCTCAACATAAGAAGTCGTGGCAACGACATAAGGATGTCGTTACCTCGACAAAAACGATCTCGTGGCCACGACATAATATCACGTTCCCACAAGCTAATATGACGTTCCCAAGAATTAATATCTCGTGGCCACGACAAAACTAAGTGAACCGAAGACGGCCCCTCCCGGGCACCGTAGTAACCTTTTTTCTTTTCTTTTCTTTTCTTTTCTTTTCTTTTCTTTTCTTTTCAGTTCAGTTTAGAAAACAGGAATGTTTCCAGGTTATGCAGGGACTATTACAAGCAGTGTTTTAGTTTCTTATCAATAAGACAACAGTGCGTTGCATTCATCATTAAATTAAAACTTATTATTATCATTATTATGCATGCATTTTCTGTCCTGTCATTGCTTATTCTGATGAGCCATGGTAACAATTTCTGCTCTGTATTTAAGTAGAGGTGCAGTTGTAATAGAAAAATACACATTAACTACGGCCTGTGTCTTCCTGTCTTGTTTCTGCATCCCACCTTGACATAAAAATAAGCGAACACCGTTGTTTTAAAGGTGTCAGTATCATTTAAAGCTGTATTAAAAATGGAAACATGATGATGATACATTCACACTTACCACAATGTGAAATCTGAAACACAGCATTCTCCTCTCTAACTGTACGTGGCATTTCCTAAAGTATGCATTCTAATCAGGACCAAACAGACATTGTTCTCTGTGTTCAATATTTTTTTCTCTAAATAACTGCCTGCTTCTCTTCTGCTGCAATTTTAAATCTGTTTGGCTCCCATGAAGAGGAATATTATTTCTGCGGAAGAGACACAGCCGTGCTAATGAGCGTGGTTATAAACATCATTATATTTTAAGTGTCATTCTGGTGTTCACAGCAGGGAATGTAAGAAATCTCTGTAATAATCTGCTTTTGCGTCTCACATTCAAAGTAACAGAAGAAGCTGTCACTTTAATGCCACGCAATCATTAGCACGTCAGATTCTTTTGGTGCCAGGGGAAGACAAACAGTAATGAAGATACATTAACTAGGACTAATTTGGTTGTTCTTCAGTTCAAGTCATAGCCACGCTGATATTTGGTTTTATTCGCACTGATGTCTAAACAGAAGTAGTGTGCCGCTTGAACAAAAGGGCTAGAGTATTTAAGTGCTTTTGAAATTGTGAGCTTTCCAGGCAGCAGAACCATGCCCGATGAAAGGGTGTGAAATACAATGTGGAAATCGATTTCACAATCTCCTCATTCACTGTGCCAGCGGAGAGGCGCTATGTCAGTGCTACACGGTTGCATGTCTGTACATTTAGCACACTCAACAATGAAGGACTTAGCAATTTATGCTACCGTTGTTAAGCTTGACAAATTAATGCAGGTTTGAGCTTGGATGAGAGGTAGACGGGTAGAAAATTTCAATTGGTCTGAAATTGACTGGATTGCTGATATAATGTAGTACCACTACAGTTGCATTTCTGAAGACAACTCTTGGATTTTGCGGCCCTGGACGGCTAAAACCGAAGGCTTAAATGTTCCCCGCTGAAAACAAAAATACATGGGGTGGCATCTTAAATTGTACGCAAGGCTTAATTAGCATGCTAAGCGCTGCTAATGGCAAGTAAGGAGTAAAGCCCTGAGCTTCTCGCAGAGTGATTGACATCTGAAGCGCACTTGTCAAGACGTGTGATGTATTTGTGTCTTCGCATCATGTTATTGTTGTTATAAGCTGGCATGCCTTTTTCCTCAGCACACGTGTCCGTTGAATATAAATGGCAGCTCAATGTCTGCTGATGACAAAAGGCCCACAGAATAGGAAGCGATGGGACAGGCAGACAGAGCGCGAGCTGGTTTCTAGAGCCCTGTCTGTACCATCTGTGAGGAAAACAGGATGCATGCACAATGAAATTAAAAGCCTTTCTCTTTCTGATTAATGGCAGTGATACACGTCAAGCCATTTAAGCATATTTAACACGACTATAGCAGAATGCAGCTGTTCTTGAAAATGGCTGGGAGAGAGGGAGATGAGGGCAGAGAGAATGAAGCAGGCACGCGGCATCTCGCAGCCTCTGTAATTCCTCCCAAGGGGTAATAGGTTTCAAAAACAAAAATGCCGTCCACGTCTGAAATCGTAACAGCAGACATCCCTAAGTTTTCGGTGCTTTTAATCTTCCTTCAGCGAGCATTTTGCGCTTTCAAGTGACGTGCCTGACGGTCGCTTGTTGTCTCAAGTAAAACAGATAAATAGATACCTAAATGAAAGAGGATGAGCCTGGGAGTTAATTAAAGGAGGTCTTACTTACTGGAACTGTGAAACTAAATCACAACAGCACCGTCCTGCTCATCGCCATAGGTGGCAAGTTTGCTTCTGAGACTCGGGCCAAGAAAAATAAACAGCGAAACAAGCGGAAGGCCGTTCACAACATCCCAAGATACCTATTATGTGAGGGGAGGAACAAATTATCCCCTGGCAAATTGCTAATGATGAGCCAGTGATGTCTTGTTAAGTGACATTGTTTGGCCTCAGATCCTTTTGTGTCGGCCTCGTGTTCCTCGCCTAACGAGAGACAAGAAAGACCGAAGTGATGCATTCGGTCCTCCTCTTTTTTTTCTGTTTTTGTTTTGCACAGTTAACTCATGTCTGCATCTTCGCTCGGCTCTGTCACTTGGCATCGGCAGGCCTGATTTGGCAGAGGAGAGCATGCTAGAGTGGGGCTGCGCAGCGGGAGGGAGCCCTTTGATGGGGACCCCCTGGGAGCCTGACGCCAAGGCAGCAGTAGGATCACAGATGTGGCAGCTTTCATGTAACAGTTAACTTTTTCCTAATTAAAGTCGCCCAGCTAATTACAGGCGGTTCTATCTGATCATTGGGAAACAGGATAAGGTATAGTCGCACAGGCGAGGACGGCTCACATCAAAGATGTACGGAAAGAGCGGCGACTGGAGCAGATGGGGGGTGAAACGGCGGCTCTTGTCAGGGATTTGGACTCACCTGGACGCAGGAGTGCATCAGTCACCCAACACGGCGAGGCCCATCTCATTTGCAACATTTCCTTCCCTGAATGCTGAGCTGCAATTATGAAAGAAGAGTCGAGAAAAAATGACCAAAGAAAAAATCCTGTAATTAGCAAGGCAACTCCAAGCACAAGAAATGGAAATTAGTCACAGTGTTATAAATTAGCCTGTGCATACATTACGTGAAATGAACACCCTTGGGGCCACGAATTAGTGCTTCTGGCTGTGCACCCTCATGTATCTAAATAAAACATTCCGTCCTTGGTTATTATGGGCTAACAAAGAGACATCTCTTACACAGTCATTCTCTACAAATTGGCCACACACACATCATTTAGGAGGGCTAAATATGCTACAGGGAGTGTGGGCTGTCTGATGGAGGAGGGGGCAATGCCGCTTGTGTATTAGCATCAGGTGACAATCACTTACTATTTTAGCTGAATTACATTTATAGGGGCTATTGCGTTTTTTTTATACCAAAATCACTGCACAACTACAGCTAAACTTCAATATTCAGAAAGGTCCATCAAAATCATACTGGGTTCTGTTAACAACAGCAAACGGCAATCAAATCACAAATTAAAAGACACAACGTGAAGTGCATTTTGTCACAGGGCTTCACTGTCCATTTGGATGCGGAGGAGGGATACGAGAAAGAGGCTCGGGTTTAAAAAAAAGGCAGGCAGGCAGGCGCTGGAACCGTGTTTTGATGAGTCTTATCTAGAGTGATTATTCATACTTGTCCTTCTGCTTGAATTAAAGCAAGAGTGCTGGAGCCTGTTAAAGCCAAATACTTGAATGGCTAGTGAACTCTCACCTTCGCGCGCATCCATTTAGCTTGCAAATGAAAGCCAAGTACAGTCAGCGAGAGCCATAATGGGCCTTTCTTCTTGCAGAGTGCGGTCATTACATACTAATTTCTTCTGGAAGCTCTTCAGGAATTGAAACACTTGGCTGTGGTGGCCCAGCCTCGTGCTGAAACGCACAGGCCAACAATGACAGCACACAAGGTGTTTGTTTAAGGCCTACTCATGGCAGCTGACCACAATCAGACTCAGCTGAAGAGGACTGATTGCAGCTTGATGCTGCACTGTGTTCACAGAGAGACAAATCCTGAATATCGTACTGGAGGCACAATACAGTCATCAGTATACAGCATCATCAAGTGCATTCCTAGACCTAAAATCTTTCTTTTTTGTCATTTTGAAGTCATTTTTATCCCACAACACTGACTCCCCAAATGTTTTTTCTTTGTATGTTTATATGTATAATGTATGTTTTTTTTTTTTACATACACTTTATATATTTCATTGTTGTGGTGCACTGTGCTAATATGGTTAAAAATAGTGAAAAATAAATTATTCTGTATTGCATTAGCAATAATTACATAAATGTGTAAATTGAGATGTATACATCATCTGCATAAATAAGCTTTCCATTGATGTATGTTTTGTTAGGATAGGACAATATTTGGCCAAGATACAACTATTTGAAAATCTGGAATCTGAGGGTGCAAAAAATCTAAATATTGAGAAAATCGCCTTTAAAGTTGTCCAAATGAAGTTCTTAGTAATGCATATTACTAATCAAAAATTAAGTTTTAATATATTTACGGTAGGAAATTTACATAATATCTTCATGGAACATGATCTTTACTTAATATCCTAATGATTGTTGGCATAAAAGAAAAATCGATAATTCTGACCCATACAATGTATTTTTTGGCTATTGCTACAAATATAACCGTGTGACTTAAGACTGGTTTTATGCTCCAGGGTCACAAATTAAGTTATGCAACACGGAAGCAAGCCAATGTGCAACTTGCAATGTATTATTATTAGCATATATATATATATATATATATATATATATATATATATATATATATTAGCAGCTACAGGTAAATAACACAAAGAATAACAGTAACAGTAAGCACAGTAAATAGTAAAACTATTCACTCTACAAACCAGTATGTTTACGATTATGATAATAAATATTAAAAAAAGATGGATGCACCTGCTCGTACATTAAAAATAAAGCA